>VZZY01016156.1:136124-181412 GCA_013400335.1 Eurystomus gularis
TCCGCTTCCGGTTGAAGAGGCGGCGGGAGCGCTGTGGGCCGCTAGGCAGGAGTCGCGGCTTCCCGCCTCGCACCGGGCCGGGACCGGGCCGCGGAGCCCCGCACCGTGTCTGAGGTGAATCCCAAGCTGGGCAGCCCGGCCTGGGGCGTTGTGACTGCCGAGAGTGGCCCTCAGCGCCGCGGAGGCCGCGCTGTGGCGGGGGGCTCCTCGGTGTGGGGCTGTGGCGTGTTCCCTCAGCGCTCTGGGCGGTCAGACGTGGTGAGGCGGCTTTCGTCTGTCTGTGGGAAGCGTTTCCTGGGGCTGTCGCGGCCATAGCGGGTCGGAGATCACGGTGTAGGTGTGGGAGGGCAGGGCGGCTTCTCTGTCAGCGTGGAGAAGCGGTTTTCTGCAGCGGGAGAGGGTGGGCCTTGATCTTAGGCGGCCTGGGATGCAAGGAATTATAGAGTCACAGAATAGTAGGAGTTGGAAGGGACCTCTGGAGATCATCGAGTGCCAGTTGTGTTTGTCTTTGTTAGTACACTGTGAGGGAACGAGCAAAATCCAACGCGTGAGGGTGTTTTAGTGCGCAGAGTAGACTAAAAAGCCTCTGGAAGGAGCAAGGATAAAGCATTTTACTGAAACAGGTGCTCTCAAAATCTCGCAGTTCCGCATTGCTTCAGAATAACTGGGTTTGAGTTTTCTGTTTGATGGTTTAATTGAGAAAGTTTCCTAAAGCATAATAGGCAATATATATGAAAGCGATACGTTACCTTATCTTTGCGCAAAAATGAAATGTAAGCCCTGGTAAGCTGGAAAGCCGTCCCAAATCCCGCAGTCAGAGCGTTCGGTGAAAATACCAAGGCTCAAAGCAGCCCCTAAGCTTTCCCTTTTCTCCTACAGTTAACTCAGCGATTTGCATACAGAGCGCAATGAAACATGAGCACCTTTTGGTCAGGTTCAGTGTTTTATGGTGACTTTAATTTGTCGGTTGTGCGTAGGCAGCTTGCTGTGATGCAAATGGAGTCTGGAGTCTTTCATTTTCTACATTATATTCATTCGGTTGATTTTGAACCTGGGAATTACATGAAGAAAAATTGATCAAAAGTTACTTTTCTAGCTAAGTTGTGCTGAATCTTTTTTTTTTTTTAACATGCTGAGAATGTTAGTGAAATGCAGTTAAGTATTGACTGAAGATGAAGCACGATGAAGAACACTGAAGAGCATCCTTTGCTACTGATAAAAGTCTTTCTAATCAGATCATAGCCACCCAAGGGCATAATATTACTTTTTCTGCAAAGGTCTTTAAGTTTGTTCAATCTTTGGCCAAACGAATTTGCCTGAAACTAGCCATGGTGTTGTTGTTTTGTGGTTTTTTTTGGTTTGTTTTGCTGGGGTTTCTTCTTAAAAGCAGCCAAATATTTTCCCTTTTGGGGGGGAAATAGAATATGAGGGTGCTACAGAAAGCTTTCTGTTTAGTGCTGTAAAATCTGAAACATTCGAAGCAGTGACTGCGTCCTTTAGCTGCAGCTTTTCCAACTGAGCCTGATGTTACTAATTAACCCGCGTGGTGCTCTCACTGAGTTTGCACATGGTGAGGGCACGGAAAGGTGCTAATTAAAAGCATGTGTGAAAGTAATTGAGCTCCCTTCACGAGCTTTAGCAAAACCGAGCCCAGACTGGCTGCAAGGTTGCAGCTGAGCCTAAAAGCTTATTAGGCTGCAGGGGTTTTTTTTGTGCTGTGTTAATTAACTTATCTGCAAGGGAAGGCTGGGAATAACCGAAGCAAGCTGCAAGGAGACTTATTTTGCAGAGAGCTCCCTCTGTGTGTATTCACAGGCATAATGAAATAAATGTTGACAATAATTGCTGTTATTGTAACTTAGATTTGACATCTCTTTGGGTGCTAATTCTGGGAAGGCTGGAGCTCAGATTGCCTGTGGAATTCTGTCTGTGGTCGCAGTTATGTGCGAGCATTGTATCCTTGTATTTTAAAAGCTTTTTTCAGCTAGAAATTACAGGTAAATCTGTTTTGTTTAGGAAAAATGTCTTTGGTTTTATAACACGTGTTACAAAAAGGGGTGAATGTTCCTAATGGCTGTGGACTATAAATAAAGTTTACCTCGTGTTTCCACTTGGAATGTCTTAAATTATTCTCCCAGGTTCATGTTTCTTCTAAGATATGAGCAGAAGGCAAAGAATTGTCGATGTACGTACAGAGGAAATTTCTGCATTTCCACTTGCTTTTGGTGTGGCAAAGTGTGTAAAGAATCTGTTGGGCTGCCTCTTGGGGGACAGGCTTTAGCGGGGCCTGTTGGGGCAGGACAAGGGGTGATGGTTTTGAACTAAGAGAGATTTAGACTAGAGAAGGAAGGGATTTTTGACACTGAGGGTGGTGTAGATGTGGTCATGAGATCTAGATTTCTGAGAATTCTGGAATTCTGAGAACCTGGCGTGATGCTGTGACAGTTATTAATGGTTCTGTGGAGAAGCTTGGAGCTATCAAGCTGTTGCTTCCTCTCACCGGGGGCAGCAACTTCATTTGAAGTTGGCGCAGGCAGAAGATACTTGGAAGCCTCAACCCTGGGTGTCCTGTCAGCTGCTCCTCACAGGGTGGTGGTGCAGGAGACAAACCAGTCTGTCTGCTGGTTTGAACAGACAAAGCCAGGTTGCTCCAAGCCCTGTCCAACCTGGCCTTGAACACCTCCAGGAATGGAGCATCCACAACTTCCCTGGGCAACCAGTGCCCGTGTCTTAACCACCCTCAGAGTGAAGAATCGAGGTCATTGTGGACGTGGAATTCATGAAGCTGGTTGAGCAGCCTGGTCTAGTGGGAAGTGTCCCTGCCCGTGGCAGGGGACTGGAACAAGAAGTTCTTTTAGGTCCCTTCCAACCCAAACCATTCCATGGTTCTAAGTCCTGTCCTTCTCACCAAGGAGAAGAGGGTTTGAGGACGCAGCGCTTTTACGGCTGGGCAATTTAACACCACCACGGCAGGGCCGTTACCGGTTTATTACCCCGGGTCGCTGTGGCTGCTGGACTGCCCCTTGTCGTGCTGTGTCGCTGCCAGGCCATATCGCGATTCCCGCGCCTCCTTCCCCCTCCGACACCTCCAGCCCCCTCACTTCGGCGGGAGACTGACGTCGTGGCGCAGCCAATCGGCGTGCCGGAACCTGGGACGTTGGCGGGGCCGGAAGCGGAAGTCGCCGCCCTTGAACGGCGGCACTCGCAGCTTTCTGTCCCTCTTGCGGCGCCGTAGCGGGCGGCCCCGCTCCTCCGGCTTTCCGTACTGCTGCCGCCGCCGCCACCCCCGCCATGGATTACCGGGCCCTGGCCATGAGCCAGGTCGTGCCCGGGCAGTTTGACGATGCGGACTGCTCCGACGGGTAGGAGGCGATGAGGGACCGGGTGTGGGCCGCTCGGGGGGTGCCCTGCGTCGGCGTGAGGCGAGGCCGGCCGGGCCGCGGTTCCCGCAGGCCCCGTGCGAGCCGGCCGTGTGGGGAGAGGCTGTGTGCGTGCTCCCAGCTTTTCAATTATTTGGGATTTGGGCCCATTTTAATGTGCAGACCCACCTGCAGAATCGGGGTGGTCGCGAATTTTACCTTGGTGTTAATTGATTGTAACCGAACACGTGAAACCGCGTAAGGGGACAGTGGGGAGAGCAGATCACTTTGATTCGTTTTAGAATTAAAACGTATTTTGTCTTGGACTGAAAACGTACAGCTTTGTTTTATTTAGTGAGAAGTAGATAAGGAATGGTTTTGTGTTACAGGTTCAAGCCATTTTCTTTCCGGTTTACCATTTATTTAATTAAATGTCAAATGCCGGCAGAGAGTCTGCATTGAGATATACTTGTTCTGGCAGAAAAACGTGACATAGAATCATTTAGATTGGAAAAGACCTTTAAGATGATCGAGTCCAACCATAATCTTATTCTACCAAGTCTGCTGCTAAATCATGTCCCTCAGCACCACATCTCCGTGGCTTTTAAACCCCAGGTGTCTGTGACATCCTCTTATGAGCTTGCTTAAAGACAAGTGAAGTAAGAGACAACTAATGGAGAGATAACCTTGTGAGATCATTTGTTGGGATAAACATATTTTTTTATGACTGTCACATAAACATCTGTGTTTGTTTGAAGTGAATTTGAGCAAGACACAGAAACAGCTAAAGAAGTTGAGGTTGCGGAGAACTACCAGTCTTACCTGTGCCAAGAAGTTAACGCTGAGGAAGGAGATGGTGATGATGACGATGACAATGATGAAGAGGAAGATGACGACTGGGACTGGGATGATGAGATGGGAAGACTCACAAAGCGCCACAATGCTGCTGGTGGATGCAATCCGCAGGTATGTTGAAGGCTGTTTTGTGAGCGTCAGGGGTGGCCCCCGGCGCACGGGGCTGACCTGGAGGCCTTGTTCTTTGTTAGTGCTATGTTGAGCGTAAATGCAAAGAGAATTTTTCCCTTGAAATCCCCTCCCTTTGAGCCCATTCCTCTGCCATGTTGTGTCTGTACGTTGTAGCCAGAGCTCCGCTTGATTTCCTTGTCCTATCACTGGATTTTCTTTGTCACTGCGGTTTTCCTTCTGTTCCTTATCTTTCTAACTTTTCTGATGTTGGTTATTTTTTGGTATTTATCCTCTGTGGTTTTGAGCCTCTTCCCCGTCCTTTCTTTTCAATTTTAAGACAGTACCTGCTTGTCACACCCAGGGCGAAACAGGTTATGTTTTGGACTACTAGTGAAGGAGGCAAAAGAAAGCGTAGGAGCTGGAGGGAGGTGCTCAAAGGGGACTAATTCAGAGCATATGCTGTTGGCATAGAAACTTTGGCACTGTGCGGGATGAAAAGGACACGGGATGTGAGAAGTAGCATCCTCCTTACCCTCAGCTTGGACACCGGAGGTTCAAAACCTCTTTTTCTTATTGATACCAACCTAACAGAACAGTCAAGATAAATTAGAGTGGTGCTGATCACGTTATGTGTGGCTCACAGCACTTGTCCTGGGTGATTTATTCTTGCTTTTAATTAGAGGTTTATGCTGTGCGAGGTTGTGTTCAGGTATTAATTGTGCTTGTTGAAGACTACCTGTAAGAAAAAGTAGCACCAAGATAGCACTTTGGAGAGTTTTCTCTGTTCATTAGCTTGTCTTTTTTTTCTTTTCCTCATTTTTCTCTTTGTTTCCATCCGCTGTTTCCCTTCCTTTTACAAATATTAACGCGAGAGACTTTCAGCTTAATTGCTAGACTAAAAATAACCCTGAATTGGGGCACTTTTGGGCATTTTAACTCGCGTGTAACCCTTTATTTTCTTTTCTGGAACTAAGTAAAACCTGATGTTAATCCATATCCATTTCCTCACCCTTTCTGTTTTTCTTTTTAGAAGCGTAAGCATCTGAGCTGCCTTTTCCACTGGTATTTGTATTTCAAAGGGCTGTTTAGAGAAGGCAACTGACATTAACAAATCCTTCTGTTTCAGGCAAATCGACAGACCCCTAATTGCTATTCAGCAAAAATGTCTACTCCTACAGACAAGGCTTTGAGGAAATTTGAGCATAAAATTAATTTAGGTGAGTAGAATTGCCTTGTTTTCTTTTATGAAAACAGATACCACTCTGTGACGTTCTCTCAGACACATTCTGCTTACTCTGAGCCAAAAGTGACTGGAATGAGGGAGTTAACCACTGCTAGACAGATTCTAAAAGGGCTTTTGCGTACATGAAGTTGCCTTTCAGTCTCCATTAACCAGCTGTCTTATCCCTTTCTCTCCTGCTCAGAGCCACCAGACTGTTTTGTGGGATTCTTTTCTTTCCCTTGACTTCTGGCCACATAAAGTATTTATTCCCTATATTCTCTGTAGGAGCAGCCTGTTTGGCTGGAGGGAGGACATCAGCTCTCAGCTACTGCAGCTAAATTTTCTAAATGCTTGTAGTCTCCTGTAGTGGTACCTACAGTTTTGAATCTCTGCAGAGGAGGAGACTCCACAACCTCTCTGGGCAGCCTGGGCCAGGCTCTAGCACCCTCGCAGCAAAGAATTTATGTTCAGATGGAATCTCCTGGGTTCCAGTTTGTGCCAGTTGCCTTTTGTCCTGTTGCTGGGCACCACTGACAAGAGTGGCCCCATCCTCTTGCCCCCCTGCCCTTTAGCTCTTGATCCCCTCTGTCTTCTCTCCTCCAGCTCAGCAGCCCCAGGGCTCTCAGCTTTTCCTCAGCAGAGATGCTCCAGTTCCCTCAGCATCTTCGTAGAATCTTTTGCCTGCCCTGCTTCTTGCATACAAAGCAAGCTCCCAGAAGAGATCGCTGACAGATCAGTGGAGGCTTTCCAGATGGTGTCTGTGCTTGTTTCTGAGAGCTCCACCTGTGCTTTGGCATCATGTCGTGGCACATTGGCCGGCAGCAGAATTGCAGGGGCAATTCCGAACACACAAACTTCTTTGGGTTTTGAGTTTTTCATTTCTTTCTCTGTGTTTTTCAGATAAGCTGAACTTCGATGACTCCGTTATAAACAGAGTCACTGAAAAGTCTAGACAGAAGGATGCAGACATGTGGGTATTACTTGTTCTATTTTCCTTGAAATAATTTGAACCCAGGAGAGTAGTCCTTATTTCCTGGTGTCATCCTGAGTTTTGAGTACGTTTATGAAGGAAAAAATGGGCAAGTAGTCTGCCTGCAGTTTGCCTTTTGGTCTTAAACAATCAGTTGCCTAAATCATTCCAAAGCTTTGAGTCTTTTGTCGCTGCTGCTGGTGGCACATCTTATTGGACTGGGGTGGAAGACAGAAGTGGTGGGTGTCATTCCACCAGGAAAGACTCTTTTATCTCTGATACTCTGTTTTTCTAAATAGAGGCTCTTTAGCAGTTGGACTAAAAAGGTATTGGAAGCCTTTTGAAGGCTCCTCCTGATAATTTGATGAGGGAAAGGTGGTAATTTAAAAATTATTTTTATTTTAAGCCTGCAGCTTATAGCCCTGAGTTAAGGCAGAGACTGATTTCTCCTGCGTGAGCATAATTCAGCATTCATAAAAGTGAAGGGCACTGATGTTGATAGGTTTATTTTTGCCNGTAATTCAGCAGAGGCAAGAAGATCTGCCTAAAAGTGAAGGGCACCGATGTTGATAGGTTTATTTTTGCCTTTTTTTCTTCATCCCTTGCCTGTGTGAGAAACTTTTGCTTTTTTATGAACTAAATCTTTACTTCTTGAGGCTGTCGTCTTGTATGTGGCACAGAATGTCTTCTTTTACTAAGTATTGAGTCTGTATTTGAGCTTGTACCATTTTTCTTTTCACTTCTGCCAGGTACCGAGTCAAAGACAAGTCAGACAGAGCAACGGTAGAACAGGTAAGCCCTTAATTAATCAAATTTCTCTTTTGACCAGCACAAATTAACGTGGAATTTTGGAATCAATGATAAAATGGATACTGTAGGAACAGAGTTTTGCTTTGATGTTCTGTTCCTCTTGTTATCCCAAAGAGACTTTTTATTTCTTTACTTCCTTCTTGTATGAAGGTTGTACTTGTTTCCATAAACACTTTGGAGCTCATTTTTGCACGGAGAAGTGTGATTTGATCATACAGGCCACAGCAAATACCATCTTAAGCTTTTAATGAATTCCAAAGAGCAATAAAAAAACCGCCGGGTTTGCCTTTTTCTTGATTTTCTTCTGTAGCAAGACTGAACTATTTCTGGCCCAAGGCCACATGGATTCTCTCTTTCAGCTCTGATCACTCTGTCTCAAGAGAAGCCTTATGTTAACACATTTAATGGAGCTGTGGTGGGGGAATAATTCTTATAGTATCATGGAATGGTTTGGGTTGGATAGGATCTCAAAGATCATCTCCTGTGTCCATTCTAGAGGTAGCTCAAGGACGTACACTTAGCTTAAAGTGATAATGTTGAAAGGAAGAGTGAATTACCAGTCTGAAATCATGGCAACATTCTGAGTAGTCACTGTTTGGATTATCATTCGATCCTTAAGACTAGTTTGATGCCGTGGATCCTTTGCTGATGCTAAGGGTGGGCAGTATCACTAGCTTTTGCTCTCCTCAAAGAGAGCGGTTGTGCCGACTCTTCTGTGTTAACGTGCAGGTGTTGGATCCAAGGACCCGAATGATTCTGTTCAAGATGCTGACCAGAGGTGTCATATCAGAAATCAATGGCTGCATCAGCACGGGGAAGGAGGTAGGTTTAATTAGAAATTATGTAATAGTCTTTTTGTTAGCAAGATCGAGCCCAACTGTTAACCCAGTGCTGCCACTTCACTGCTAAAGCAGTATCTAAATGGTGTAACAAAATTCTGTTTAAATACTGTTAAACCTTCACAGGTTTTATAAAACCAGCGTGTTTGTGTGCTGTTGTTATCAAGTAATCTTGCAGATAATTAAAAGCAGGCCACAAACCCCCAAGTAAATTAGTAAATCAACTTTAAGATGCTTAGTCCCTCAGCTGATCTGCCACGTGGGGGCTGG
Organism: Eurystomus gularis; assembly: GCA_013400335.1. Taxonomy (NCBI): domain Eukaryota; kingdom Metazoa; phylum Chordata; class Aves; order Coraciiformes; family Coraciidae; genus Eurystomus; species Eurystomus gularis. The sequence goes on from VZZY01016156.1 coordinate 144,561, forward strand.
GGTGAGCTCAGATCTTTTCTAGGTGTCAGAAAGAGAAGAGGAAAGAAGGTTATGTTGGTTTGAAGAGTTTGATGTTATTTCTTCCCTTTATAATCTGATAGGCTAACGTATATCATGCCAGTACTGCAAGTGGAGAGAACAGAGCAATAAAAATTTACAAAACCTCTATTCTGATGTTTAAAGATCGGGATAAGTATGTGACTGGTGAATTCAGGTGAGTTTGACCTATGCCTGGTTGTACTGGGGAAGAGGGGTGGTTAAAATCCCTGGTATTAACATTGATTGGCTAAGGATCACTGTTTCTTTCTGTAAAGATTTCGTCATGGATATTGCAAAGGCAACCCAAGAAAGATGGTGAAGACGTGGGCTGAAAAAGAAATGAGGAATTTAATAAGGTGATTCTTCCAGTTTTTATTTCTGCATGCAAAGGTAACGGAAACTTTTTAAGTTCATAGGAGGTACTCTCCTGTTCCTAGACTGTGCCTGTCGCTACGTCTCTGGAGTATTCTGGAAAGTGTTATAAGCTTCCCTGTGGGAGATAAAAGAAAGGGGAGGGAAGAATAAAGATATTCTTTTGTCTTGCTGCTCACGGTCTAAGCTCTTCAATGTCTGAGCTCTGTCTGATGTCACTGAAAAGCGAGGAAAAGCTAGAAATAGCTTCTGCTGAGTAACAGCACATTGTGTGATACAGGTTAATCTGGGATTAACCTGAGCTGTGTACAGATTGTTTGCCCGACAAAGAGAAGGGTCAGAGCCAGAGGGGTTGTGGGTTTTTTATATTCTTCTTACCAACTGAGAGTTTCCCAACTAGAGGAGCTCTTGTTGTGCATTACGTTTAAAGCAGCACTAGTGCCATGCAAATAGAGCTTGGTTTTATTTTTTTTTGTGGCTTTGTTCCTGTGTTACAGGTTGAATACAGCCCAGATCCCTTGTCCAGAGCCAATTATGCTAAGAAGTCATGTGCTTGTCATGGGCTTTATTGGTAAAGGTGATAGGTAAGTATCCTTAGAAAATAAAATAGTGTTTCCACAAAGGTTTATTAAAACTGAACAAACCAACCCTCTGAATTTACCTACTATTACTTCAGGCCTGGAAAATCAACAAATTATCTTACATGTGCACGTGATCTGTAGAATAGCGAGGCGTTTGCTAGGTGATCTGCATCGTTCTGAAGCCTCAGCTGTGTGAAAAATGAATTAATAAAGTGGCTTAACCAGAGATTGAGGCTGGAAAGACTTACTAATCATACGAGAAGGTAGTTTGTCATTTTATAGCACAGACATTAGTGCAGCATGGTCCAAATTAGTTGGAAACGGAGCTCCAGTACCTTTGGCAAGTGTAAACCAAGCTTTGCTGCCTTTCATGCTGGCTCTGTGCTTTTGGCTGCTTGTGCTGACTTGCTTGATGCACTTAATGAGTGGAGGGATAACAGTTAAAGTATTTGCAGCTGGTATGAATCACAGAACGGCAGGGGTTGCAGGGACCTCTGGAGATCATCTTGTCCAACCCTCTGATCAAGCAGGATCACCCAGAGCAGGTTGCCCAGGTTCCCCGTGTCCAGGTGGGTTTGGAATCTCTGCAGAGGAGACTCCACAACCTCTCTGGGCAGCCTGGGCCAGGCTCTAGCACCCTCGCAGCAAAGAATTTGTTTAGATGGAGCCTTCTGGGTTCCAGTTGGTGCCCGTTGCCCCTTGTCCTGTCGCTGGGCACCACTGACAAGAGTCTGGCCCCATCCTCTTGCCCCCACCCTTTAGCTCTTGATCAGCATAGATCAGATCCCCTCTCAAGTTTCTCTCCTCCAGGCTAAACAGCCCCAGGGCTCTCAGCCTTTCCCACAGAGATGCTCCAGGCCCCTCAGGATCTCTGTCACCTCTGCTGGACTCTCTCCAGTAGCTCCTTGTCTCTCTTGACCTGGGGAGCCCAGAACTGGACCAAATACTNCTGGACCAAATACTCCAGCTGCGGCCTCACCAGGGCAGAGTAGAGGGACAGGAGAACCTCCCTTGACCTGCTGGCCACACTCTTCTTAATGCACCCTAAATGAAGAAGGAAAAATAATTCACTTTTAATTTTGTGTTGCAATTTCAAGGCCTGCTCCGCTGCTGAAGAATGCTCAGTTATCTGACTCCAAAGTCCGGGAGCTGTACCTGCAAGTCATCCTGTACATGAGAAGAATGTACCAAGATGCCAGACTTGTTCACGCAGATCTCAGTGAATTTAACATGCTGTATGTTCTTTAACTTTGCTGGGCATTGTGACATCTAAAGTATATGCGTTGGCACCCTCTCTGTGAGAGTGCTAATCTACCTCTAAGGGAGGGCAGGGTCCTTTTTGTGACTGGGTTTTGTAACTTATCTAATGAATTACGTAACTTTTAACCCAAATCTGAGTTTTCTCTGTTTAAAAACAAAACAAGCTAACAAAAAAAAACAACCCTTGAGAATAAACAACTAGAGAAAAAATTAGTAAGCTTTTTTTCTTTTTCTCTGCACCCAGAAAACTGCTTTTTTTTGTTCTCTAGAGGAATATTTCTTTAAAATTTAATAATGCAGCTTGTGTAGAGGGGGAAAGGATTGACCCACAGAAATCTGCCCTGGCCCTAATGTGTGAGGTGTATGTTAGAGGAATACGTGAGGGTTGTTTGCTGGTTCTTTAATTTGAAGCGCGCTTCATTCCCTGCGGGTTGATAATCTCCCACGTGACAGCGGTGGGGTTGGTGCAGCTCTCTGTGTCTGCAGGTACCACGGCGGGGACGTGTACATCATCGACGTGTCTCAGGCTGTGGAGCATGACCACCCACACGCGCTGGAGTTCCTGCGAAAGGATTGCGCCAACGTTAACGGTGAGTGGGCTGCACTTCAGCCTGGCCTCCCAGCAGAGAGGTTCCACCCTCCCACCATTGCTGGGGCCTCCTCTGGCCCCGCTCCAGCAGGTCCATGTCTCTGCTGTGCTGAGGACTCCAGAGCTGCCCCAGCACTGCAGGGGGGTCTCCCCAGGGCAGAGCAGAGGGGCAGGATCCCCTCTCTTGACCTGCTGTCTTATATTTTTCTTTGGCAAAAGTTTGAGGTCTCCATTCCTTCTTCTTTGAAATGCGTTTTTCACCTTAGTCATTGCAAGTACCACACCTGTCTTAAACTGTTTTCTTCTTAGCCCCTGTTCCATCAAGTCTGGCTCCTACTTTGGCTTTTATATCTATCCAGTTATTCTTTTCTTGGTATTTGTTGCATCTGGAAGATGAACAATTTTATTTCAGGTGGCCAAGGGTCATCTGATAACCCAGTATGATGCAGTCCATGCTGTTGAGCCTTCCCCAGGTCACCAGGGCCATTGGTTTGCTGCAACTGTCACTTTAACATCACGGCTCCATATGTTACACGTAATTACTTACAGTTTTTGTCTCTGCCCTTGTTCCCTGGTAGACTTTTTCCAGAAGCACAATGTTGCAGTGATGACTGTGAGGGAGCTGTTTGAGTTTATTACGGATCCTTCCATCACAAGCGAGAACATTGATGACTATCTGTCTAAGGTAAGACCTCACGACCTTGTTCCTTACATAGGAAGACCTGAACGATAAAATCAGCTCTAGCTCAAGCTCCTTCAATCTCATTTTACATCCTGCTGTTGAAGGAAGTGGGTACATGACATAATGGTCAAAACCACGTACAGGTCTTTTCCCCTTATACCATTATAGGATGGCAACGCTTTAATCCTGTGTTTTCTCAAGAGGTCTCATCATGAAAACTAAACCCAGGGTGCTTTCAATCAATTCCTTCTTTTTGGCAAGGAGAAATAGAACTGTGCTTATGTAGAGAACGAGGTTAAGAATGCAGATTTGAGCAGGGTGGGTTGGGGGAGGAAGGGAGCGACTCAGGGCAGTGTTACTTGGTCTTGCTAGCTAAATACAGCAGCTGGCAGAGCACGTTGATTCCAGGAGCAGGTAAACTTAGCGCTGCTGGCAGCACCCACGTATTTCATCTCTAGCTGCCAGTGCCCTGCTCCCAGTTAGATGTTTCTTTAAAAAGGGACTGGGGGGGAAAAAAAACCCCAAACTTCTTAAGTTAATGCAAGATAAATGGAGGCCAAATATGCCATGCTCAGAGCGAAGAGTTGATGTATCGTTCCTGGTCAAGACCATGCAAGTGTGTTTGGAATACCAGCACAGCTTTGGGATTTCCAGGTGTTGTGGATTCTCTGTCACATGGAGGTTGAACAAGACAGAGCTGTACAATGTGGTTCCCCTCGCTTGTGCTCCTCTGGCTTCTCATGTGCCTGAGAAGAGCCAAGTTCCAGGCTTGAGCACCACTTGCCATGTTCTTGCACTGTTATGTCCTGTAGTCACTCTGGACCTGCTGTAATTTGTTCCAGAAGGAGCAGCAAGTGTGTTTTCCTGCTAATAAAGCCCGGCTGCAGTTACCAGCGTGCTTTGCAGAAATGTTGGGTACCATTAGGTGTCAGCCAAGGCGTTGCCGTAGGGACAGCTGGAGTGTTAGCGGGTGATAGTGTGGAGTACAGGGAGAAACGCAGATGGGAATGGTTGGTTGCATGAAGGGATGTGATTCTAAAGGGCGATAACTTTGTGATGTTTTATATTCCTTTAGGCAATGGAAATAGCATCGAAAAGAACAGAGGAGGAAAGGTCCAGTCAAGATAAAGTGGATGAGGAAGTAAGTGAGGATTTTAATTCCTGCTATGAATTGCACACTAACCTTCCCTCTTCTAAACGCTGAAAAATATTCTGGTTTATTGGGCAAAATGTATTTTTTTGATAAGCAAAACATTGTTTGTGATACTTAGATGTCTTGAAATAGTAGAGATGTGAAATATTAAGGGATGCCATCTGTGAAGACTGACAGTGATAAGGCGTTAGAAGGCAAATACTACATTTCCTAAACCAATATGGTTGCTAAGTGCCTTAATGTATCTTCCAGTTCGGGTCCAGTTAACAACAAAACTGAGTGGAGAGATCTGATGATGCCATGATAAAGCAGCAGGATATTTGGATACGAGCATTGACCAAATTGCCTCTCTAGCTCCAGTCCTGGTCTAATTTAGTTCGTCCATCTGCTGTTTCTCTCCCACACCAAGTGAAGCCATTTCATGTCCGTTACAGAAAAGTGCTCGTGTTCTGGAAAGGATTGATGTAAAGATAAAATAATTTCTATCTTGGTCTTAAAACAGCAAAGACAAACAAAACCAACAAACCAACTCTGAGTAGAATGTGTACCAGTAAGGACCTGTCTGTACTGGTTCACGTGGTGTTTATCTTTAGAGCCAATACTAGATTGATTGAAGACTTTTCTTCTCTTGGAGCTCCACAGATTTTACTAACTACTTCTGGCTCGTGTGGCCAAGGAAAGATTATTTTTTGCTTATTTTCTAAGATATCCTCAGCATACAACTTCTAAACTATAGAATCAGATGCTAATGTCTTGTGGCAAGCCCAGTGTCTTGTTTTGCAAACCAATTATTCCTTTGCTTATATAAAGATACTGACCAGTAAGAGAGATGCTTTAGGAGCATCTAAATTCAATTTCTCTTTCTTAAACTTCTCATGTGACTGTGGTTAATTTGCGTGACTTCCTTTGCAAGAGTAGAACTGATGAAGGGCAAGCTCTGAGGAGTGGGGGCCTCTGCCCAGTTACGCTCATAAAATGTACTGGGATTTTTTGGAGTTGGACTGTAGATTGAAGCAGGTCTTGCTATATCGAGAGATGAAATTCGAACAGGGCATTTTAAGGGAGTCACCTCCTGAAGGTGTTGTAAACATGGCAATAAAAACATTGGAGAACATCCTTAGAATACAAAACCTTAGGACTCGGGTTAAGTTGGAAGGATTGGAGAAGTTTGGAGGTGGCCTGGTCATGCTAAAGAAGGAGCCTGATTAGTTATGATCAATCAGTAACATGGCGGTTGCATGTTAAATCTGCTCCTGCAAAAAAAAAAGATGCCATGATTATTCTCTTACGGATGCATAATTAGGGAGGAAGAACATAATGAACCTCTAGGTAAAAGGAGTCTGCTTCCTTTCACTCTCCTAGGTGTTTAAGAAGGCTTACATACCTCGAACCTTGACCGAAGTCAAAAACTACGAGAGAGATGTGGATATAATGATGAAACTGAAAGAGGAGGATATGGCATTGAATGTTCAGCAAGATAATGTGAGTAGATGGGCTGAGGTGCTGCGAAAACGGAGGGACCATAAATTATTCTTACTGCAGTCTGAGAGCAACAAACAGAAGCCTTGTTACCAAGGTGTGGAGCACTGAATCCAGTGTCATACTGTAAAATTTTTCATTGGTACTAACGCTAACCTTGTGGGGAGGGAGAGGAGCTTTTTGTTTTCCTTTTTTTTTTCTTTTTTGGGTAATTTTCTCTGGGCATGAAGATTTCAGACTCATATTTTGATAACATACTTTTATTTTTTTCTCCCTGGGCGTAGATCCTCTACCAGACTGTGACAGGGCTGAAGAAGGATTTATCTGGTGTTCAGAAGGTGAGAGGGTCTTTTTGAAATCCTTCCTTTTAGCTGTTTACAGGAAAGTACTTATAAGGAGTCATCTTACCACTGTCACCTTGAAAGAAGCCTTTGTCTGCAGAGTGGACATTGACGTCCGGGATGGGTCTGCTGTGACAGTGTGTCCCCACACCCCATGAATCGCTTCCCTGTGCTGTGGCTCGAGAATGAAATGATAGAATGGAAACGCCTAGAAATGATAGACTGGAAGACTTTTTCCAATTACGGAAAACGTAATTGATTTAAATTGTAGAACAACTTTAAGTTTTTGATATATTCTGGGGAGCTTTGCTGTAATTATTGTGTAAAGAACAGCCCTGCAGTGTAAGGCAAAAACACATACGGTGTCCCCAAGGTAGGGTTGGGGATGATCCAAGTATAATTAAAAATTGGCTTCCATGTAGATTAGCAAATCACTGTTTAATGTAGGGAGATGAGTTTGGGGATGAAAATACGGCTGTGCTATGAGCTCTGACCTAAAAGATTCTGCGCTGTGTGTTCTAGATTCCTCCTTCTTAGTTTGGATTAACCTACTTCTCATTCTTTTTTCTTGAGACTCAGTGATGGCTGTAGTAAAGGAGGTGACACAAGCTTGCTTCTTTGCAGCAGATCTCGGTGTTGTGCATATATCATCATTAGGCTTCTTTGCTTTGGTATCATTCTCTCTTACGTATCTTGCAGATTCCTGCACTTCTGGAAAAGGCAGATGAGTCTGAGACAGACTCTGATGATGATGGTGGCAGCTCAGAGGATTCTGATTCAGGCTGTAAGGAATCCGTACACCCCAAAGACAAACCTGCTGAAGTTAGTGTGGACAAAAAGGTCTGTGGAGAATGGGAGCGGAGAAAGTTGATTTCATTCTGGATGCTTTATGGATGATGTTTTTATGTAGAGGAACATGTAACATTTCTCTGTAGCCTGGAAAAAGCTAGAAGAGAGATCTCTGCAGGGAATTCTAAGGCTACAAAAACCAGAATTTAGTGAAGCCTGGGCAGCTCTTCATCCTTTCTTGCCAGTCCTGGTGGTGATCAGCTTGATACAAGTTACCAGAGCAGAATTTTTGCCTGATGAATAGAAACAGATGCGTAGTGGCCTTTTGGGCAGCATGAAACCTCTTATCAGGAGTCCGGTTGTAATCTTAGGTGTAAACACCACGAGATAAAGATGCCTCTTGTTCCCTTTCGTCAAAGGTTGCATGAAACTCAGGTTTTACCTAGCTTGAGTTTTGCCTTCTCATTACCAATGTGTAGCTTTTGGCTCCACCCCCAGCCTAAACTTCCTTTTTTCCTTCCCCTTCACCGTTCTCATTGATTATTTGTTTTCTTTATTATTCCTTCCACTTGATAACTTCATTTCTATGTTCTGTGTTATCTTCTTACTGTAACAATTGACCTGCTCAGTTTCTCTCGTTTTTTCTGGCTTTAAATGAACGGTGTTTGTTTCTTTATAGGAAAGGAAAAAAATGGTGAAAGAAGCCCAAAGAGAGAAGAGAAAAAACAAAATCCCAAAGCATGTGAAGAAGCGGAAAGAAAAGACTGCAAAAATGAAGAAAGGCAAATGAAATCAGCTTTGGTTTGGGGGGAAGGGATGGTTGGCTGTGGGTTTAGTCACCTCTTTTTTTTCTTTATTAAAAATCCTTTATTTATATACATCCAGTATTAACTGTGAAGTTGGTTTTGTTAATAACGTGGTGTAGTTTTTTGGACAGAGTAAACACCGTGGGTTTCTTGATGGGAAAACCTGAGCTTAACACTTGGTGCGTGTTAAAATCACATATGTTTGAATTCTAGGCTGTGTGAAGGCTCGTGGCAGGACCTCTCTGTGCTCTGGCTCAGCATCACCAGCCCAGTAGATGTCTTGGTATGTTCTCCACAGTAGGGCTGGAGTTAATGCCCTGGGGATTTACACTTACAGGACATACATCCTCTGATGACAGAGGACAGCTTTTATCCATCAATGGATAGCCAACAATGATGGGTTGGCCAGGGCAGCACTCTCCTGTGCAGTCCATATACACCAAGAAGGCCAGCAGCATCCTGGCTCGTATCAGCACCAGTGTGGCCAGCAGGACTAAGGAAGCGATTGTCCCCCTGTAGTCAGCACTGGTGAAGCTGCACCTTGAATCCTGAGTTCAGTTTTGGGCCCCTCGTTCCAAGAAGGACATTGATGGGCTGGAGCGTGCCCAGAGAAGGGTGGTGAAGCTGGGGAAGGGTCTAGAGCACAAGTCTGGTGAGGAGCAGCTGAGGGACCTAGGGGTGTTGAGCCTGGAGAAAAGGAGGCTGAAGGGAGACCTTCTCGCTCTCCATGACTCCCTGAAAGGAGGTTGGAGTGAGGTGGGGTTGAGCTCCCAAGGAGCAAGTGATAGAACAAGAGGAAATGGCCTCAAAAAATTCTTTAATGTTTTTGAAGGGGACTAAGCGTGACTCTCTAAGAAGCTGCGTGCACTTTAATTTCATGTAGCTCAGCAGTGGATGGTTCCAACAGGAAAAACTGGTCTGTGGCTGATCAGTGTGAGTCTGGGGGTTGTCAGACACAAGAGACAACCTTTTTTCACTGGGGCTTGGTGCTCTAAAGACAAGGATAGATACTAGTTCTTGGCAAAGAGCTTGGAAGCCCCAGAGCCAGAGTGTGTCCCACTGGGTGGTGTTTACCTGAGGAGATACTTCAGAGAAAGCAGGCTGCCCTCATCTGTGCTTGAGGGAAGAGATGTCCCAGCCCACGCAACCTTGTCTTCCCTCCAGGCCCTGCACCACGCCTGATCAAGTTTGCCCAGCTCTAGCCATCCTCTAGCGTGAAGGTGGTCCTGAATCAGTCATTTGGGTTGGAGCCTTGCTCGCGGTGACATGCAGCAGGACTGTCTGATGCGCCGGCTGTGCAAAGTGCGAGCTGTCTGCTGTCGGTGTTTTCTCTGGGCCGTGTTTAGCTGTCAGGGGGTTTGCAGGGCACCTGAGGTGGAGCATGCCACAAGAGCCCACCCTGTGCAAGTGCAGATGGCCTGGGGATGGCTGTTGCAGGTGGGCATGTGCTTGTGGAGGTGAGCTCTGAGTGCCAGTCACGTGTCCTGGATGTGGCAGGCTTGAGGTGTACAGAAGTGAGGCAGTAAGGAGCAGGGTGGACCAGAAGCTCTGTGGGCCAGGACCATGGGATAAGCCATCTTTCTGGTTGTCCTGGTTTGAGCTAGAACAGAACTAATTCTGGTCGGTGATTCTACTTTTCAGCTCAGTCTCTAACTGCGCTGTCTGAAGTTCACGGCAGATTTTCACAGGCAGCGTCTGCTCCCAGCAGTGATGACGCTCCATGGTCAGAGTTCCTGCCCAGGGCTGGGGTGTGCAGAAAGGCTCTGGCTTATCCTTGCTCCTGTGCAGACCAAGGTCACTGCGAAATCTTGTGCCCCACGTTGGGGTGCAGTGAGTGAGAGGTGGCACCTGCAGGGAAGAGTGGACAGGACAGGGGACCTCAAACTGACCACCGAGGGATTCCATCCCATGTACGGCATGTTTGATGTAAAGCTGAGGATTCTCGAGGGTCAAGCTCTTCTTCAATGGCTGGCATCAGAAGAGGACTGTCTGTTCTGTCTGCGATCATGACCTGTGTCTTCCTGAATCCAACTCCAGAATCCAATTCCTGAATTTGGGTCCGGGTCTGCTGTTAAGTCCAGTCTGGGCTCCACAGCCCCAGTGCCGCTCCACAGCACCAGTTGTGATGGTGACATCACTGCCATCAAGAAGGTTGGCTTCAATACTGGTTTTGTATCTATTTGTATATATTTCATTTTATTATTCTTTTCCTTCAAGCTGTTTCAGTTTCCCAGTTCATGTCTCTCTCCATTGTTTCCTTTCTCTTCCCCTTTGGGAAGGGAGAGGGGTTAAAAGAGAGCATCTGTCACTTGTCTGCTGGCTGGCCCAGCCCTAACCCTTGATGGGTGATCCTACCCCTGAGACTGAGCATTCCGTTCTGTTGACCGCAGACCTGCTCCTCCTCTGCTCCCTGGGTGTTCCAGTGTCAACGCGGAGCATCTGGATTACTCCTATTTTTGTTTTCCCCCTTTTTGAACGAGAACATCTGCACTGAGGTGGTGGCGTACACTTGGTCGCTTTGTCACTGCGGTTTTGGGAATGTCTCTGCAAGCAAAGCTTTTTATATTGTCTGTTGTGTTCTTCAAAGCACAAATGTTTTGTTTTCTGTCTTCTCTGAAAATGGATCAGAGTTCAGTTCTGTCAGGCTGAAGGCGTGAATTTTTACAGCTGGAAAAGCACAGTTACATGTCACAGAATCCCAGCGTGGTGGGGTTGGATGGGACCTCTGGAGATCATCTTGTCCAACCCCCCTGCTCCAGGAGGGTAACCCAGAGCAGGCTGTCCAGGATCATGTCCAGGCAGTTTCGGTGAGTGAGCGGAGAGTGTTTTGGCACTCTCAATGAACTTGTAAAATGTTCTGTATTAAACATCTTCACAGATTGTTTAAACGCAAAAAAAAAACCCACCCTGAGAATTTCTTTTGAGCTTTCTGGGGCATTGCTGTAAAAATAAACGCCGACGTTTGTCACTTATTTTTACAGTTGTAGTTTTGGTCCTTCTAAAATGCTCCTAGACCAAAGCAAAACCACTGACCCTCTGCCTTAGCACCTTGTTAGGTTCCTGTTCTTGACGTAACCTTCTGTTCCTTGTGCTAATTTTCTTATCCTCTAGAGGGAGAAGTAAGTTCTTGCTCAGACTGTGAGGAAGCATTAAAGCTCCCTTCGCGTATGACAAGGGCTGATGAAGTTTCCATTCTCTACACAACTTTCTCTAAGTTTTCCTGCATTTGTACATGGTACCTAGATTTTTATTTTCTCCTAAATTTGTAGTTCTTGGACCAAGCTTTATACTTGCAGAGGTGATAAGGGCAGAATTTGTTCTGGTCCAGGAAGGAGCCACATTAATGCTGTGTTTGGGGTGAGGTTCTTGGTGGCATGTGACAAACACCAAGGAGACTTTTCTGCCCCCTGTACATATGAAGACTCATGGTGAGAATCTAAAAAATGATAAAGGTGATCTTCTACAGCTGTCCAAATTCACAGACATGAACACCAAAGCTATTGTTCTGCCACCATCGCAAGCCCTAAACAGTTTGAGTTGTTGACAGCTGCTGCTTGGGTTTTTTTTTGTTGTTCCACTGATCTGTTTATTTTCAAAGGATCGACACAAGAACAAACTCGGCCCTTCTTCCTGACATGCAACAACGTGCCTTCAACCTCTGCAGCCTGTGTGGAGCTGTGAGTTCTCCTGAGCAACAAGGTGAATGCTGGACCTGGCCTACAGCACTAGGTTTTAAACTCTAATCTAGCCCAGAAAACCACGTCTGCTTTGGAGCTCACAAAGGCCAAGAGGCTGGGATTGTTCAGCAGGACTTGCAGGTATTGCTTGGCGTGGTTTTTTATGTGTCTTGTTTCTTTTCTTTGTATTGTTTTTTACAGACTATATTGGGTTGCTTCTGAGCAGGATGAAAGGTGGGCAGTGACTCTTCTGGCTTCAGTGCTTAGTGGTGGGGATATGAGGACAGAAAGCTTGGTTCATAGCTATCTTCTGGAGAAGCTGCTGGATCCAGGTTGTTCACTTGGTGTTTCTGCTCCTAAGCTTTGCTTTTCATCCCCTCACCTAATCTGAGCCCCAACCCTTGAGGCCTAGCATGAACCCTATGCTCTGGGCTGCTGCCTCCTTCCCAGCCTCAGCCAGGGATGGAAGTTTAGGTGTTAGGAAAAATTTCTTCCCTGAAAGGGCTGTCAAGCCCAGCCCAGGCTGCCCAGGGCAGTGGTGGTGTCTCCATCCCTGGAGGGGTTTCAAAGCCTTGGAGATGTGGTGCTGAGGGACATGGTTTAGTGGTGCCCTGGCAGTGCTGGGCTAATGGTTGGACTTGATGATCTTGAAGGTCTCTTCCAACCAGAACAATTCTATGATTGTAACAGCAGTGAAATCGGGAAACGGTTGTTCTTTGGAGATGGTGATAGCTCAAGTGATGGAGCAACAGTCTAGATAGACAAAGCGAGAGGGGAAAGAGCAGTTGAGGTGGAGGAGAAGGGGTTGTCACTTTGTGGTTATTCAGCCTCTTTAGCACCATTGCTCGTTCTGGATGCTGTCACTGATGCTGTCATCTGCCATGCCCTGAGTGCTTGCCAGTTCCCTTCCTTTGATGGTCCAGCCTGAGCCCAGCTCCTCACCTTCACCATAGACCACACACCAGCTACATGGGGCAACACAAAGAGGCAGCAGGGAGAGCTGGAGACTTTCAGGGCAGCTTTGACTTGTTTGAAAAGCCACTCCCGGCAGGGGTGTGTGGCTGAAGTGGCAGATTTGCAGGGACTTGCCTCCATGACATCAGGAGCATCAGCCCAGGGTGCGATTCATTGTTGGGAATGGGTCAGGACCAGAGCAAGGCTCAACTCCTGGTGCAGCCGATGGGAGTTGAGCTTTAAGGCTGGCTTGAAAGGGGGCTGGAGATTTCACAGCAGAGTAGGGGAGACAGACACGTGCTCTGGCAAACGTGTTGTGTCTTTGGTGTTCTGGCTCATCAGCAGTGGTGCAGGAGGAGAAAGTGAGTGGTTCCTTCAAGGTTATCTTTAAAGGATTTAAAAGAACAGTTCAGAAGAGTCACTTATGTGTTTTTAAATTTTTTTTCCTGAGCTTCTAATGGTTACTGCTTATAGCACTGGAAAAGAAGACACCATATTTGTAGTGGTCTCTTTCAGTCACCCAAAGTGCTGGCATTAAGATGTACTTCAACATTCCACACATGAAAGATAGTGGAGAGCAAAGCCAGTCCTGATCTCTCCTCAAACCTGAACAAGCTCCAGCCTGCAATGGAAGTATTTACTTAAAAAAAAGAAAAAAGAGAAAATCTGTTGTTGCGTAAAGGAATCACAAACCAATTTGAACTTGCCTTCAGCTTTGGCTTTCCAAGTACTTAACTAGAAAACTTTCCCAAGATACCGGCAAGCCCCTGTCAAACATGTTTTATGGACTATTTCACCTTCCACAGGTGAACCAGGAGCTCGCTCTCTTTGTCAATAGCAAGACCCAAGAGCTGAATGAAGCCAACGGCTTCAATGGACATGGGTGTAGGAGCAGCTACGTGGTTCAGAGCTACGAGGGAGTTTAGGTACAGGCTTAACTATCCAGTTTGGTAGCTGTCAGCATTTGTGCGAGAGGTGGATATAAAGGAGAGGTTTAAAGGAGGATGGGTGCGTTGAGTGACACCTGGAATTCCCCTCATTCAGAAGAGGACGGGTGGCTTTTGTGGGCAGGAGCTGGACAGCAGGGGAGGTGGTGCTTCCTCTGCCATTTCAAAGTGAGGATTCTTCCCCATCCCTCTCGCAGGGTACAGTGAAACCCTTCCAAATGCTATGGGCCAAGTTTTTGTTCTCAGTTACACCCATGCAACCTTACTGTAGTCAGCAATTGTCTGTTTTGCAACCGTTGCCTGATGCAATAACTGGAGGGCTTCATATCTTAAAGCCTTGAGATGTGCTTGCATTCCTAGCGCTGTCACAGCACGTAACGCTGGACGTGAAATTGCTGTTGCCTGAGTAATTGCTGAAGAATAACTGAGGTCAGTGGCGTTGCACGGTTGCAACTAACTGCTCGGGAACACTCATGCAGTATCTGTGAGCTCCTGGGGACCCAGGAGAGACAGGCCGGTCTCTCCCTCCAGCCGGAATGCCACTTTCCCACATCAGACACTCCCTGCAGTAATTACACCCTTTTTAGACTCACCCTTTAGCAATTACTCGCTTAAGCCCTGCCTCAAACTGACATCATTGGAAAGTCCAATAAAAATACAGCAAGCCTTCAAACCATCCCAGGAAAGCAGAAGACCGTGTTATTAGTGGTAGTATTTCAATGCAGCTGCTTGCTGGTGATTTTACCTTATCTCCTAACAGGAGGAGTTGGAGTTCCCTCCCAGCAAACAGCCTCCGGGGTCAGCAAAGTCCTTGTCTTGCCTTCAGTGACGTACTGGCCTCAAAGGACTTTGTGTCGGCTCATTTCTTTTTCTTCCTCTGAGCTCTACTTTGCAGTATTGAACGTCTTCTTCTGGAAGACCCCCTCTTGAGCTTCTCAGACCTCAAAATCTCAGCCACCGCTAAGTCAGCGGTTGTCTTGGTTCTTGTTTTTCAGAGCACTTCTGCGTTCCTCTTTCTTTCCTTCTTTTAGATTTTATTTTCAAGTTGACCATCTCTTTAACAGCGTAAAGACGTATTCAGCGCTTGCATTTGCTCTGGGAGAGTGGAAAGCAAAGGCAGCTTCCTTTACTTTTTAACTGCCTTTTTTAATTTTTACAAATAAACTTCAGATGACTCCATGAATTGGACCCTCTATAATGACCCCAGGAAGTTATTGCTACTTTTTATTATAGGTAAAGCTGAAAAGAACTTGAATCAGAGCAAATAGTTGAGGGTTTAGGTTCTTTTTTCCATGATGATCCTGCCTGAACTGGCATGCAGCTCATCCGATGACAGCAGAGTTTTTTGGGGTTTTGAGTTTGTTTCTTTAGTTCTTTGTTTGCATGGGAACAGCGCTCCTGAAAAGAACTTCCCAAACAAACAATAAGAAAGGAAACTACCTGCAGAAAAAGCCGAGGAAGGTAATTGGAACATTTTGCAGGGAATGATTCCTGTTCTGTAACACCCGGTGATGGAAGCATGAGGCTTTGCAATTGTAAACACCACTTCTTTCCACCCTGCTTGGCACTCGTATTCATTTTTTTGGGTGTAACCCTTTCATGTACGCAGCTGCACTCCCCATTCCCATGGCTAGGCATGCCGGGTAAGCCTTTTGATCTCACCTTCCAGCCTTTGCTTGCTTGCGTTGTGTTTATTACAACTTTTTCAACTCCTCCGAAGCAGGGTGTGATGGATGCTCCTGGAGGAGCTGCCCTCTAGATCTCTGTGATTATACCGAGCTGATGGTTTCTCCCTGACAGGTGCAGGCAAGTTGATGTAAAGACAAAACAAAACAGTAAAGCGAAACCTACTTGGTGGCAGCTCCGTCCTCTGCTGTCGTGCTCAGGTCGGGAGAGTGGAGGCTTCACTTGGCTCCCATTTCTGCCTCTGGCACAAGCACCTCTTTGAATCGCAAATGCCTCGCCTCCCACTGCCTCTTGTCATTCGGTACCAGCAATGGCTGTTCCTCCAGGAGCTGGATGCTCCCACCCCTGGGAGATCACTCCAGCTCTTAGTGATGTGCTTTTACCTTCGCCGTTGGCAAGTCCAGGGACTTCTCCCACATTTTAGAGCAGGCTCCGGGCAGGCATTAGACCGAGTCTTGTGCTCATCGCCCTTGTTAACATTAAATCATCCCTGGTAGATGCCCAGACCATCCAGAAAGCTACTGCTGATCTTGCCAGTGGCTTCCCTGCCCATGAACTCTGGTAGGATCTGCGAGTGTTTGGTGTGTTTGCAAAACACCATGAGTAAAAACAACCATCTGATAATTTTTTTTTTTTATCCCCTTGGATTTAAATAGTTTAAAAATGAGTTGCAGACCTCGGGCTCCTCTGTAAATCATTTCTGTGTCTTCTTGCTGGTTTGGAGGTTGGAGCGTGGCTGTGATCAGCCAGACCAGACGCCCTTGAAAGATGTCAAATGTCATTCTCCATTCCCCGCGGTCTGATGTTAAAGAAACCTTTTAATTTTTGAAGTGCTGCGCATCTGCTTTTACCAGGTTTGGGGAAATAGCAGAGCAGCGGCGCCTGGGATAATTTGATTTTTGGGGAGAGCCCAGCACCTTTCCCATTAGCTCTGTGCCGGTGTATTGGCAAAGCTTCGGGTGTCTGTTGTAGGATAACATGAAGCTGCCGTCTGCCTATGTGACTTGCAAAGCAGTATCAAAAAGCACATTTCTTTAAAAAAAAGAGATATTATCTTGAATGTTTACGCGGCTTGGAGCGAGGCGCCTTCTGTATTCTTGGGGGCGCGTGCAGTGCTTCAAGCTGATCCTTTCAAAAAATAATTGTGGCGTTTTTCTTTTTTTTTTTTATCATGGAGGAAGAAAGCAGCTCGCATCCCCAGTGCACCACTTGATGCCCGAGGAGCTTGGATCGAGTCGCACATCGAAAGATGATGATATACAAAGCACATGCGTCAGCTCTGGTACTTTTTAATCTGTTCCGTGATTTGTCCCCACTCAGCAGCTTTTTCTTTTTTTTTTTTGGCTGCAGCTCCAGGCAAAGGCGTCACCCAAGCTACCTTCGTTGATGAAACCCAAGTCGCTTCCCGAGCGTTGCTGTCGAGTACGTCGTGAGATGAGCTGGTTCTGCATCTGGGGCCCATCTGGATGCCAACGCAGCTGCGTCGTGTACGGCATCTGACCTGGGACCACCACTGGGAGCCATCCTCGTTGAAAGTGAGGGAGAGATTAAAGCCAGCTGAAGAAAAAAGGGAGTTGGTTTTTTTTTTTATGGCCCTTCTTGGTAGTTTTTCCTGTTAATTCTTTCAATAAAAGATGGAAAACTCTAACTCCGAAACATCTCCCCTGGTAGTTTCCTTTTGGTAGTGAGTTATTGGGAGATGACATGAAGACTTGCAGAGGGCTGCTCCTGTGAAGCCTGCACAGGGGATTTCAAAATATGAATTTAAAAACCCCATTCTTACGAGCGCTCAGGCCTGGATTAACAATGGAAATTAATTAGGATGCGTTTGATCCCGATGATTTGAAGGAAGCAGTCCTTTGAGTTCTTGTGTAGGGGTGAAAGCCCACAGGGGACAAGCTGAGAAGCAGTGATATTCCAGCAGGAATCCCATCTCCTCTTCCCCTTGTTTTTCGCTGAAATACACCGACTGCTTCTCAGAAAGGTTAATTTGTTGTATTTGTTGGCAGCGGAGCGTGTGGTGTGTAGCTACGCGCGAAAACAATGTATTTGGCATGAATATTACCAAGATTCCCCCAAAACGTTACTTAACTAGTGCTTGGAAAGCAATCCTTGGTTGATACAGTCCACGGTGAGTGTCACGGAAGTGTGGACGGTTATGGATGAGTGGGGGTTTTAATGCAGGGATTAATTCATGTTTTCTTTACACAGAGATGCACCAACTGCGTCTGTGCCTATTTGCCATGAAGTAGAAAACCAATTATCAACAAAGAAGTTCATCAGGGAAAAAAAAGTCTGTACAGAACAAGGTCAGAAAATATCATGTTTCTTAATTTTAATGAAAGCAGATGATATTTTTCCAGCTTTTGAATTGCTGTAAGAAAAACAGCAACTATTTTTTTTTTTTGTCTCTTCCAGTGAAAATTGTTCTGTGTCAGAATGTGCCATAAATGTTCTTCTCCTTCCAGCCACGATGTATTAATGGAAACCTCACGAGTCTAGTATATGGGGCATATCCAACTATGAATATCTAGACAATTTAAAAAATCCCTTTTGGTATTTTTGAAGTGAAGATAATACAAATGACGTTACCATATTTACAAAATTCAACAGGCTTGGCACAAATAAGGAAGTATCCTAAAAGAGCAAAATGCACACAAATGTGGAGCACTTAGCATGATGATCTTAACATTTTGGAAGGAAAGTAATAGATTTCTTAGTTAATTCCATTCTAAATTAATGCACGAAGAGCTATCCCAGAATAATATTTCTGACCTGATAATGACTGTGTGTGGGTAGGTACTTAATGTTGAGATGTGTGTTTGCAAACTGAGTAGCAGAGAGAGGGGTGCATGGAATCAGTGTCCAAAGTAGGGCAGTGAAGCTGGGGAAGGGTCTAGAGACTTGTCTTGTGAGGAGCAGCTGAGGGACCTGGGGTGGTTCAGCCTGGAGAAAAGGAGGCTCGGGAGACCTTCTTGCTCTTGACAACTTCCTGAAAGGAGGTTGGAGCCAGGTGGGATCAGGCTCTTCTCCCAAGGAACAAACAATAGGACAAGAAGAAATGGCCTCAAGTTGCTCCAGGGAAGCTTTAAGGTGGACAATAGGAGCAATTTCTTCCTCAAAAGGGTTGTCAAGGCAGAGGTGGAGTTCCCATCCCTAGAGGGACTGAAAAGCCATGGAGATGTGGTGCCTGAGGGACATGGTTTAGTGGTGACCTGGCAGTGCTGGGTTAGTGTTGGGCTTGATGATCTTAAAGGTCTCCTCCAACCAGAATGATTCTTTGAAGTCCAACAAGTGCAAACATCTGCTGGGAGCTGCTGCTTTGCCATTTTACTTCAGTGGGGAGAAAGGAGGCAAGAGGCAGGAGTAGGACCAGGCTTGTGGAAGCGATACCCTGAAGGATTGGTTTTACGCAAAACCATGAGGGCAGGTCGCAATCTTGGGCCATGTAGCAGAAAGGGTTGGACTCTCCTGACGTCACCAGGAGACGCCGTCCTTCCCTGTCCATTCCCTAGATGAAAGATAGCGCTGCATTTATCGACGCCAGCCAAGAGTGCAACAGGTCGGGACTAGTTATAGAATGGTATGTTCGTTCATACAAAAATTTAATGTAGTAGTGAAAAAGTTCTTTTTTAAAACCAACCTAGGTGTTGTAGCAATGGTTGGGTTTTCCCTCCTTCCCCTTTCCCTCGCTGTGTCACTGGTAATCTCTACAGGCAAGGGACAGTGTCTGCCTTGGCTTTGATCTTTCAGCAATATAAAAGCTGTTATCCAGCGCTCGTTCTCAGAATTGTTTGCTTGGATTGTGTTGTCTTTTCAGGTTGACTCCACAGTGCGTTAAAAAGCACACAGTTATAAAAAGTAATAAATAAGTGGGACTATGAATGTCTTTTGGCCCACTTCTCAGCGGCTATAAATTATTCTGTATGCGCTGAAACCTCCTGATAAAGTCCTGCTGTCTTACGTGGAAAGATATGTTTAAGCAGGTTTAGGAAGAGGCATTAATAAAGTTAAGACTAAGTGGCAGGCTATTTGGTGAAGTGGTTTGAAATAAAAAGCTTTCAACAGAGGTATTGAAGCAGGATGGGTTTATGAGCTCTGCGCTGCAAACCACAGCAAGAACACGATGAGGGTTCCTCCTCCAAAGGTCCTATGAAGCGGGTCTCCAAATGGGGCTGCTGGGCTGCAGGAAGCTTCACTCTTTCCGTGCTCACCGCCTTTGGAGGGTGAGGATGAGGCAGGATTAGAAGCAGAGCGTGTCTGAGAGCAGCGCTGGAGGGTGACGTTGGGCACTGGCAGGAGGCATCAAGGCTTCATGTCATTAAACGCAATCGTGTTGTTTCACGTTGCCCACCCTGGCATTGGCGAGGGGACAGGAATTGGGCACTGAGTCCTTCCCTGAGCTTCCGACCTTTTATTTCCTTGGCATGGCATGCTAATGAAAGCCCAAGCCCGGCTCTTTCATCTCATCCCATGTTTTCCTTGGTTGATGTGGAAAAGGAGCGAGGGAGGGGGCCCAGGCTGGAGAATAAGAGATAAAGCAAGTTTGTTTATGGCTGAGTCAGAGGACAGTCAGATGGAGAGTTTTTCTTGTAACTTAATAGCTGCATTAATCACTGGGATGGCAGCTACTCCCACTGACAGGGGAAGGGCCAGGAAAGGGCCTCGGTGTCTCTTGACTGTGCTGATACCGAAGGAGCTCTCTGCAAAGGCG
The DNA here is from genome assembly GCA_013400335.1 of Eurystomus gularis. Lineage (NCBI taxonomy): Eukaryota > Metazoa > Chordata > Aves > Coraciiformes > Coraciidae > Eurystomus > Eurystomus gularis. The sequence continues at coordinate 164,630 of VZZY01016156.1, forward strand.
CTCTCCCAGCAGCTACAATTAAAGCGCGTTAATAGGCGTGCGGGATGCGGAAAGATTTTTAATTACTTTGCGTTTAAACGCAGCCTAACCTCAGCAGGAACAATCTCTTCGTGTCATTTCAGACCAAGTGAAATTATTTCGTTGTACAAAATAACAACAGTGGCGTAATCGGCGCATCCCTGCGCCGATGCTGATGCTGTGTCCAACCCAAGGCTCGGTGGATGCCTGAGGAGGACCTGGGGCAGCTTTGCTCTGTGCTTGCATTGCACGTAGGCAGCTCTGTAAAAGCTCAGCTTGCTTTTGTTTCCCTTCCCCTCTCTCTCTCTCTCTCTCTCCACTTTTTGTTGTTGGTAACGTGACTGCCGAGCCGGGCAGTCATCTCCAGTCTGGAAGGCAAGTGAATAGCAGGGAGGAGCTGGAGGATGTGCAAGTAGAGAGTGGCAAGCTCTCTGGTGCAACACCACGGTCACGTTGACCCGTAGTCACTTAGGGAAGCAGGCTTCTCCTTGGGAAGCGGGCTGGATCCATCCTGCAGAGCACTCCCTCTTCGCTGGTGGTTGGCCGTGTGGGTTATTTTCAGCCTTTATTGTGGTCTCTATATAATCGCAGCTTGCTAGACCTATAAAAGTAGTACCCGGTGCTCTCTGCAGGGCTAATTACCCGCAGCCGTCAGTGGTGGACCAAACCCAGGCAGCCATCCAGATGGCATGTTCCTACCTGTGACCAAGCACCAATGATTTGTGGGTGATCGATAGCGAGGGGATAGGAGGGTGGAAGCCTTCCACACCCACTGCTCCCTGCTAGGACACCTCGTGGGAGCTGCGTCAGGGATGTGAGAGGCAAACTCTCCCCTCCTAGCCCAGGATGAGGGTATGTCCTTCAGAAAGCTCAGATCCAGCACTGCTTTGGAAAAAGTAAATGGGAAATAGCTTGTCCTGGGGGTGTTTGGCTTGCGCGTTGCTTCTTGTGAAGGTGGCTGTAGTCTCAGACCAAAAACAGCTGGCTGGTCAACTTGAAGGTCCTTCACACCTAAATGTGTGAAGGGAACACCTGCAGACAGCCTCTGCTTCCAAGGTAAAGGCTTGGAATACATGGAGACTTGTACGGGCCACCTGCTTTTTGTTTCTTCTTTGGAAGTTTACTCCGTTTGCCCTCAGATATCACCTGCTAGAAGCTCTGGAAGATAGATAAAGGTAGATTCCTAGGCTGATGACTGTTCTCTCCTCATTAGCATAGAAGAGTAAAGGAAAAGGATTCCTTCTCTCCTTGAAACACAAACGATTCTTAGCACCATTATATTCATCAGGGAATTATCCAACCTTTTCCATCTTTTCATGAGGAGCGTTTCTTTCTGAAGACCACTGCTGGAGGGAGGTGAACAGCAAGTCTGGGCCAAATCTGGAGCCTTCGTGCTCCTTCCCATGTTGCATTTGCTCACCTCAGCTCTCTGCTTTCCATACTCGTGTACCTTCCTGGCCTCACTCTTTCACATGGTGTTAAACAGTTTTGCTCCAGGAATCACATAAATAAGGGAGGTGGGCTGAGGTCAGTGTAGCCAGGACATAGACACATAGAGCAGATAAAGCCACATGATATTTGGGAACGACAATCTCTGCTATCCGGTGGGTAGCTGCGATGCAGCAGATCCATCCCTCACTGATCTCAACAGATTTAAATGCAAGGTGTGTTTGGCTCGGTGAGTGGAGTTGGGCATTTATTTTATCTGCTTTTGTGGCTTTTAGCATCCAGGATCTCAGGTTGCAGACAGGCACCATCCTCCTTGGACCTACAGGGAGCCTGGGGAGTAGGCTCAGCTCACCCAGGGGATGTGGGATTGGGTAGGGTGCCAGATCCTGACCCTCTTCTCATGCCTTTTAATTAGCTTTAATTAGAACTCTTTAATTAGAACTCAAATGAGCTTATTAGAAACGTAGCAACCTTATAATCCGAAAAGGGTTTTCTGTGCCAAATTCTTCTCTGTAAGCAACAAACCCATTTCACCATAAATCAAATATTTCTACAGGCAGCACATTTGCACAAACGGAGCTTACGTGCCAGTCACTGAAACGGGTCTCCAGTCCTCTTGCACCTCAGGAGCCCTTGGTGCAACTGTGCAGAAGTGGAAGCACTGAAAATTATGCCAGCAATGCGGATGTACGTCTACATCTGTTAGTCTAAATTGAGATTTAGATATAAGAATATCTAGCTGGTGCCAGACAATACGTAATCTTCTGATAAGTCTTCCAAGCATAAAGTGCTACTTCACAGGCTAGGAAAGATGAAATTCCTTTTCTTGTATTAATGAGAGGAGACCAGGTCAAACGGTTCATTCTCCATGCCATCCTTGACCCACAAGAGGCTTGTGCACCAACAAATGAGCTATTTCCAGCTCATTTCAGAGCTCAGGAGAGACAGGAATTTGCTTCCCACTGATGGGATGATGAATGCGATGGAAAATCCTGCTTGTTTCAGTCAATGCTCTTTTTATCACTGAATCGTTCAGGTTGGAAAAGACCTTTAAGATCACCGAGTCCAACCGTTAACCCAGCACTGCCAAGTCCACCACTCAACCACCTCCCTCAGCACGTCTCCATGTGTGCTGGAGGCAGAGGGACCACGCTGCAGGAGGAGCACCACGAGGATTTCTGCTTTGTGGCTGTGCCTCATCCTACCCCTCCTCTTTTTAGAAGGTAAGTTTGGCAAGAGCCGGTTTCCTGGTGTGCCAGGCCTCCCTCGGGATACGCTGGCAGGCCGGGGTTGGGACGGGAGGGGGAAGGTGCAGCAGCTCACTGTCGAGGCAGCACCACTCCAACAGAGCATGCCTGGAAAATCCTTAACCGCAGATCTGCTGTTAACAGCAGCAAGATAAAAGGCATATTTTTTGAAGGTAATACATTCCAGCGCTGCACGTGCGAGCCAGGAGATGGGCAGCGTGCGTATGAATGCGCCCTCGGTTTAATGCATTATTTTACATCTGTAGGATCAAAGTCTGTTGCTTCTGCAATGCTTAGTAGCAGATCTTCAGACCACCCTACCTGGCTGTGAGCTGCACAGTGGGGGTATAATTTCCTGTGGTATTTTGCCGTGGTTTTCTTTTCTTGAACGACTTTTTTTTGTGTGTACTCTTTCCGAGGTAAGATTCAGGGGTAGAACGATGCACGGTTTATGGCTGAAAGAGAAACAAGATTTGTTAACAGACTAAAAATCTTTTGTCGGATCAAGTAATACGGCTGGAAAGAGACAGCTTCCCACCTCGGTATCCCGTCATCTTTCTCCTACCTAAGCTTTCCCAGCTGGTCCCATACAAGGTACCACTTCTCCCATAGCTGGGCAGGACTGAGATGCTCTCACACTGCTCGCTAGTCCAGGCATAGAGGGAGGATAAACTGTTGGCTTCATAGCGCCGTGACCCAAAATGATCCTTTGAAGCTGATCTTTTCCTCTTGAAGCTCTTAACCACCCCTGTTGTACGCTCGTCTGCAGTAAAATCAGGATCGCCCATCTCTCCAAAAGTTAGGCTTTAACTCAGCCACAAAATACAGGTTTGATTCAAGATTAGATTTACAAGGTGAGATTAGATAGTCTGTCCTGTGCCAGGGACCAATTATATTATCAAAACAGTTGCTTCTGGCTTTAAAATGTTCATCTCTGAAAAGCAGCCAGCTGTGCTTCAGCTGTGGCTGTATGCAGGGTAGGGCATGGTGTAGAAAATGGTCTCTGTTTCACCTCTTTCAGCTGTCTCATGCTGGCATATCTAGCTGTTCACTGCATTTGCTGTTTTTCTGCGAGGCAGTGGGTTGCTGACCTCCTGCCAGTGTCTGAGGGATTTCAGATGAGAGGAAGGCGTGGAAAAAATACCCTTTAGCTGGTGCAAACTGGGATTCCTGCAGCTGTGGGGCTGGCAGTGCCCAGCTGGATGGATCTCCCTGCTCCCTTGATAAGCTATGGGAGTTCATGATGGGATCCTGGCTCTCTATAAACCCACTGTGCTTCATAGAATGTTTTGGATTGGAAGGAACCTTTTAAAGCTCATCTGGTCCAACCCCCCTGCAGGGAGCAGGGACATCTGCAACCAGAGCAGGTTGCTCAGAGCCCCGGCCAACCTCACCTGCAATGGTGCCAGGGATGGGGCAGTGTCTCACCACCCTCAGCATCAAAAATTTCTTCCTTCTCTCTAGTGTAAATCTCCCTCTTTTAGTTTAAAACCATCACCCCTTGTTGCAACGGACCCTGCTAAAAAATCTGTCCCCATCAGAGATAACATCAACTTCAAGGGAGGTTCTGTAATTCATACACGGATTTCTTTTTTTCTTGACTCCTTTAAAAAAAAGGACAAAATTTATTCTTTTAACAAAAATTCATCTGTATTTAAAACTCGTAGGAAAAAATCAAAATTATGTTTTCCTAAGGCCTTGCTTCCCATCTCTTCCAACCAAAACATTTCTATGATTCTATGGATTATCCTACGTGCATCTATCACTGGAGTCACCCTTCCCACCACGTTGCTGCCCTCACCCTCCCTCTGTCCAGGTTTTCCTGTCTCTCTGCACTGGGTTTGGAGCCTCTCGCCGTCACAAGCGATGCCCTTTGTGACCCCCTCTCTCTGTATCTTCTCACACATTCCTTCCTTATCTTGCTCTCTCTGCTCCAGATTCCCTCCTGACCGTAGGCCCTACGTGTTTACAGATCCCAGCTTGGTGCCTTCTAACAAATCTGGCTTTCATCCTGACAGTGAGTCATCTGACCTTTCTCTTTTTGTTCCAAAACCTTTTGTATGTGCATCAACCCTTTGAGCAGCAGCATCTGAAATGCTTCTCCATCACTCTCTGTATTTGTATCTGTCTGCTTATATCATCAATGTTCATATTAGGTAGTTATGATTTCTCTCAATCTTTTCTACCTGTATTTTGACCATACCCTGCTGACCTTCAGGCAAGGGCTCTGCTGTGTGTGTTTGTACGTCGCTAAATACACTGTGGATGCTCAATAAACACATTCTTAATCTTTGAAATTACTTTTAGGTGAGGAAGCAGCTGAAGAAAAATCCACGAGGCGAGAAGTTGGTCAGTGAAGTCAGTGGGAATTCTGCCACGGGGTGTTTGTGAGTAGTCTTCCAATGACGGTTGTCCTGGTGTAGGTTTAGGTTTGTTAAACCCGTCCTGTCGTAGGTTTAGGTTTGCTAAACCTGACCTGTTGTAGCTTTAGGTTTGCTTTGCCTTTATTTTTATAGAGATCAAGCATTGTCTATAGTAAGTTCCCTTGCTTTCTTAAGTGCTGCGGATCTGAATGACTTCTGGCTTTGTAAATTTGAAAATATTACTACATTTTGCTTCTTAAAATAAAGTGAACCCACTAAAGTTTAATATTTTTTTTTCCCAAATGGGTCCCATGGGGCAACACCTTTTCCTTTCAGGGCCATATTCAGCTTCAGGGACAGCAGGCTCCAAAAGCCGCTGAACACGCGTTGCCGTAACGCCCGTGCCTAACTACGCGGTGCTGCGGCCAACTCCAGCCCCGCAGAAACCCTGGTGTTTATCAACGTGAGAGGCCCCACCTCGAGCAGTAATTAGAGCGAAGCTCATGTCATAAACCCGCTGGCATCCCGAGCGAAGCCGGTGTTCCCTGGGAACGGAGGTTACCTCCTCCTTTTGCTGCTGGTCCTTTGAACTTCCTGTGGTCAGGGAATCCTTCTGTTTTCAGCTAGAGCAGCAATTATCAAACTACCCCTGCTCTGCCGGCCGGGGTTCGCATCTAATTAACTTTAACAGGAGTCATAATTTTTAAAGAGTGATTTCTCAAAAGCGTTATAACTCAAGACAATTAAGGCTTGAGAGCGAGCGCGCGAGACAGGGAGGGGAGGAAAACAGAGGCACTCCTTGGGGCAGGGCACTTCATGAGTATTCAACAGACGTGACTCATGCCTGCCTCTAGTCCCAGCAGAAGTAATACCTTTTGAATAAGTCCTGCACGCTAGATAAAAACTTGTTTGCTGGTGCAAAAATCATGCCACGCGTGTCAGGACAAGCGCCCTGATGGGCTATTCCCATTAAAAACCAGGGCACGCAGCAGGGGAGTTCTCAGTCTGTTGGTTTAAGTTGGACACGGGGTTTTTTGGTTGTTTTTTTTATTAAGCTGTGGAGATGTGTCACAAGTCTGCGGAACGGAGGGATAAAGGGAAAGGAAATGCAGACCAAAGAATGAATGAATGCGTTCGGCTGTTCTCCTGGAGCAGGATGCTTGTGTTCTTATTACGCATGAAATACGTAAGAGCATGTATAGAATACATCCGTCGGGCAATTTGACAGGCAAAACCTGATCTTCTAGAGGACATGTGAAACCAGAAAGGAGATTGTAGCAACGCAGAGCGTAAAAATGCTGGGGACCCCTCGGTCTGATGTTTTGCGTGTTTATTTAAAGGTAGTTCTGCATGCAGTGATGAAGCTGTTGTGCGCGACAGGCATCTTCTTAGAGCATCTCCCAGGCCTCTCACGGAAGTGATGCCATGCAGGATAGAATCATAGAATGGTTTAAGTGGGGAGGGACCTTTCAAGCTCATCTGGTCCAACCCCCCTGCAGGGAGCAGGGACATCTGCAACTAGAGCAGGTTGCTCAGAGCCCCAGCCAACCTCACCTGGAACATTTCTCTTCTAGACTAGATCAGAAGGACCCAGCCTTCTGTGAGCGTACAGAAAATCAGGGTTTATGACAGAGAGTTGTAGGGAAATGTCCTGTAGTAACAGGGGTGATCCCTGTATTTGCTAGTGGTGTGAGGATTCTAGGGGAAACAGGGTTTGTGTTGGTTTGTTTTTAATCACAGACCTGGCTCAGAGCGAGGTTAGTCAGAGTAGTGGTTAAAGCAGAGCTGGCCAGCCCACTCAAAATCCTTACTGGTGTTACTGGGGATAGGCTGTTGCTAAAACAAGGGTGGACTATTGCACTTCAGGGCTGTATCCACAGAGGGGTTGTGAGATCCTTACAGAAGGTGAGGAGGTGGCAGCAGGAGGGACAGTTGACGTCATGCATGATTACACTGATTATCATCTGCCATGCGGAGCATGTCCACGCTGCAGCTGAAGGTGCAACTACAGCATGGGTGGACACCGCTGGGCTTTGTTTAGTGGTGCCAGCTCTGGTGGTAATGGCAGTGAAATGACAGCAACGCAATATCAGCACGCAGCTGCCTGAGACCTCGGGCACATATCCTGGTCACTGGCTGTGCTAAGTCCCTGCTGCTGGAGTCTCGCTGCTGCTGGCATCTGGTTGAAGCAAAGCCCCAGGCTTCTTGCTGTGCTGCAGTCGTGGGCAACCCCACAGCTAGGTATCATGGAATCACAGAAGGGTTTGGGTGGGAAGGGACCTTTAAAGCTCATCTGGTCCAACCCCCCTGCACTGAGCAGGAACATCTGCAACTAGAGCAGGTTGCTCAGAGCCCCGGCCAACCTCACCTGCAATGGTGCCAGGGATGGGGCAGCCACCACCTCTCTGGGCAATCTGCGCCAGGCTCTCACCACCCTCATTGTAAAAAATGTCTTCCTTCTAGTCTAAATCTCCCCTCTTTTAGTTTAAAACCAAGCTCCTCTGGCCCCGCTCCACCAGCTCCATGTCTCTGCTGTGCTGAGGACTCCAGAGCTGCCCCAGCACTGCAGGGGGGTCTCCCAGAGCGCAGCAGAGGGGCAGGATCCCCTCCCTGCCCTGCTGCCCACGCTGCTGGGGATGCAGCCCAGGATGTGACGTTGCCAGCTCATGTCCAGCTTTTCACCCACCAGTAGCCAGCCCCAGTGGTGGGTCACAGGCAGTTCTGCTACAGCACAACTACATGTGGGCCCTGCTGATCAGCTCCTTGTGCTTACGCTTCTCCCCTTTCCTGAGAAACCTTTGATTTCAGCCCTGCACCTTCGCTAGCTGTTCCCACAGCTTCCCCTGGAGCTGCCTTCCAGCAGCCCTGTAGAAAACTGCTCATGATCTGCATCAACTTCCAGATGAAGCAATGCAGCAGAATTAATATCTTAGCATGACTAGAGACTACAAGTGAGCCTACCCAGTCCATGGTCCGCTTGGGAATTAAACCCTGACCGCCTCAGGAAGAGAAGGCTGACCTACCCAGCAGTGGCGTGCCTTGTATCCTTGAAGCTGGGACTCGGGAATGTTGTGCCTTCTGGGAGGGAGCAAGGTGATCTTCTCAATGTAGGAGCCTGGGGGCAAACCAGGATGTAAGTGGTATGGACAATCCGGGGCCCAGGAGTGAAACGGGGAGCGAACCACAATGATAGTGTGGATGTGTCCTAAAGATGATGAGTGGTTGTTTTACAACATGTTGTAAGCAATGAACATGAATCTTAAACTGTAAATCAGCGTGGTTTCCATTTATTCATTAGAATTGGGCATTGTTTTCTGCTTGTTACATTTCTGACATTGGCACAGCCATTATGGTGTCTCATCTCATTAGGCTGGCTCGTTTGGCATCCCTCAGAGATGCCAACATACAGGGGAGGTTTTGGGAAAGTATTTCATCAGTATTGTTACGGGGAAAATGATGACCCAGCTCTAGTGTTTTAACATGCTTGAATGTAGATCTCGCTAACACTTGGACACATCTCCAGCCCTTATTCTTCCATTATAAAAGCAATGCTGACAGCTCCACCTTCTCTTAAAAGCCATCATCCAGCAACAAGAATTAAATCAGTGAATTGTAAAAATTCCCCTAGAGGGAACAATTGTCTTCACCCACCCAGGAGACAGAAGCATCAGGGTCTTCTCTGATTCTGCCAGAACCTGTGTGTGTGCTACTGAATAATGGAGGTGATTTGTGCCCTTTGGAGTAAGGACATCCCAGGGCAGATGTGGTGTGTTCATGCTGCTGTCAAACCTTTCCAAGGGATGGTGGTGAATGTGAAAGCTTTGTTACATGAATGAGAAGAAGGTGCTTGGGAATAGCCTGCATAGATCTACCAAGGCTAGATCATCAGATCACGCAGGCTTTGTGGGACCTCTAGAGGCATCTTGTCCCACCCCTGCCCAAAGCAGGTCCAGGTGGAGCAGGTTGCTCAGGGCCTTGCCTACTTGAGTTTTGAGTATCTCCAGGGTGGAGACTCCACAGCCCCTCCAGTGACCTGCTCCAGTGTTTATCCTCATGGTAAACTTATTTTCCCTAATACTGAGTGGGAATTTCCCCTGCTTGACCAACCTGATTGCTTTGTGTGATAAGAGAAGAGCAGTGGTTGTTATCTACCTTGACTTTAACTTAAGGTTAGACATGATCTCCTACAGTGCCTTTGTATCTAAGCTGGAACATTCTGGTCTGGACAGATGGATTAGTAGATAGGTGAAAAGCTGGTTTCTTTGTTGAGCTTAATGGGTTTATATTCTATCTGGAGGCTTTTACAAGCAGAGTTCTTCAGGGATCTATTCTGGCAATTCATTATCTTTGTCAGTGATGCGAAAGTGGAGACAGATGCAGCCTCATCAAGTTTGAAGCTGACAACAAACTGGTTGATAAACTTGTTGCTAAGCCACCAAGATGCTTGGGGTTTGGAGACCAGCCCTGTGAGGAGAGGCTGAGGGACCAGGCCTTCTCCAGCCCAGGGACAAGACATCTTTAGGAGAACCTAAAAGCAGCTTGTCGGTATCTGAGCCACCAAAGCTCTTCACAGCAGTGCATGAGGACAACAACAGTGGGCATAAATTGAAACAAGAAGGTCCAACTGGGCATGGAGATGAACTTTTCCCCTTGAGAACAACAAGTGGTGGAACAGGCCCTCAGTAAGGGTGTGCAGGCACCATCGTTGGAGGTTTTCGAGACCCTGCTGTACAGCACCCTGAGCAACTTTTGTTCTCATAGCTAAAGGGAGCAGGAGGTTGAACAACAGACCTCCTGACATCCCTTCCAACCCAAACCATTCTGTGATTTCTTGTTAAAACTGGGAAGGGAGATTTTATTACTTGAGTCGTTCGGTACCCAGAAGCCCTGGTGTTGTCCTAGTGAGAGCAGGAACTTCCCGGTGCTACTCAGTGCTTAAAAACGAAAGTCCAGAAAAATGTAGGGCCCGATGAGATGAGCCAGGCAAAACTTTGTAGCAAAATATGTCCAACATACATGTCCCGTCCTTCTCCTGCCCAGCGCCACTGCCTAGGAGCTCAGTATCTCAGGCCACTTCCCCCATGCCCTTTGCCCAGCTCAGAGGCAGGTGGAGCAAGCCCCACGTGCTCCTGCCTCTCCCAGGAGAGCCAGGTTGTGGTTCCTCTTGCTCTTGCCTGTGCCAACAGAGCGCATTAGTTACAAAAGCACAAGAAAGCGCACTGCCTGATGCATAATTTTATTGCTTTCTTGCAGACAAAACTGGCATTTTTTCAAGGATGTGGCTGGAGTCTGTCCTGGAGATGAGACCATACCTGTCATGCAACTGGTAGGACTGGCCTTGCTCTTAATTTAAACTCATGTTACGTTCAACAGAGTAGTTCGGACAAGTGGATTTTCTGCTTCCGTTGAAGGGCATCAGGTATACAGCGTGTCACAGAGTGTTCCGTGCTGGTCTTCCAGGATCTCTGTAGTGTTTTAAGGACAACTTCAGCACATTCAGCTCACTGAGACAGGAGCCCAAGGAGGCATTGTTACAGTAAGTCCATCTTGGTTCTTACAATGCCGTTTGGAGGAGATTTCCCAGGAATCCACATAGAAAATGAAAGTAAGGAGAGCTGCCAGTCCTGGCATAAGAGCTCAGGGCTGTGCCAACAATGTTAACTTGAAGCAATCCTGTTTCTGCCCTGTTTCCCATCAAAGTTTTGTTGGTTTTTTTTTTAATTAATGTTAACCTCATGGATTCTTATGCCGCTCATCATCATGCAAAAGATGAGCATTTTAATGGCAAGGACTGGTTGTGTCCTAAAGGGATCTAAATGGTCCTAACAGAACAGTGGATCTGAACAGAAAAAGAGGAAATGAAGTGATAATTTTATTTCCTACGTGTCTGACTCAGACCTACTTACATAGAGAAGATACCGTAGATACCCACAGACACATCGAATCACGTGGAGAGGTGGGAAGAAAACATGAATGCAAAGTAGCCTCTTTAGCATCTCATATCACATTAGGGCTCTAATCCTCTGGTCTCTTTATCAGACTTCTATAATTACATGGAGCAGGGAATGCGAAGGCAGAAAATGAAATGCAGTTGGTTGTGCTGTTTGAACTACAAGGTTCGTGTAGGTGTTTGGGAGAAGGAAGCAAAGTGCTCCAGCTCTTGAATGCAGAGCAGCAGCACTACAGCAGTAATTGAGGGCTGAGGAGGAGGAGGATACTCCATTGCAAGGCTGAGTGAAACTCAGGCATTGCTGGAATTTGGTCTAGACAGGAGAACACTTCCACAGTTACATGGTGACCTCTTGAAAGCTGTGGTAATTGCAGATGTTTCACGGTCCCCAGTGGCTGCCTTGTAGTATTCTGGTCCCGCTCATGACAGCTGCTCAAAATTTAAATGAGTTTCTTGTCCTGTCACAACAGGCCCCGCTAACAAGTCTGTCCCCATCTTTTCTTCTAGGCCTCCCTTAAGTACTGAAGGGCCACAGGAAGGTCTCCCTGGAGCCTTCTCTTCTCCAGGCTGAACAACCCCACCTCTCTCAGCCTGTTCTCATATGGGAGTTGTTCCATCCCCTTGGTCATCTTCATGGCCATGACTCAGCTGGAGGGAGGAGAGCAGCTAACTTCAACTTCTCACTTCCCAAGTTGTCTTTAATGGGATATGTGTGTGTGAGAAGGCTGCCTCTGGTGTTTTTTCTCCCTTGTACAGCAAACTTTAACAATATTCCCTCTTAAATGATTGGAATAAAAAAAATGACTTTTAGGAAACTTCAGTAAATCAGGTTGTACACATTTGAAAAGGCTTTTTCAGCACAAAGTCATTCCTAATGCTGTCTTTGAGTAGCCTGAGGTCCCTTTGGTGTGGGGAGCTCTTGCTGGCTGGGTGTACAAGCAAGCACAGCTGGAGCACACCGTGTTGTGATAACATCTGGAGTGTCTTGGTAAGGAGGTTTCCAATTCTTCTAGGAGATAAATTGCTCTCCATAATCGTGGGGTTTTGGAGAACCGAATATTCCTGTAAAGATGACACCACCCCTCCTCAGCTGCGAGGAGCAGAGCTTCTGGCACAGTGAAGAACCGAATCTTTATCTTCCCTGGTTGTTACCAAAACAGTTGTGGTGTGACCCACAAATTGAACATGAAGCAACAGGTCTGCTTGCAAGAACTAATGCAAAGTGAGTTAATTGGCATTCTCTTGTATGTATTAGATCTAGTTCTCCATTGTCCTCCACAGCCTGCAGCCATTTTGCGCCATAGAAGTTCAGCAGAGGGTAGATGTGCATGAAAATCTTTTTTTTTAAAGTCTTGCACTTCTCCATTAGGTTGGTGAAGATACTTGGGGCCTTTATAACTGCTCTGGTATTCCCTCTTCCGAGTTAGAAGGTATTTTAAATTGTGGTGGTAACATTTTAATAAGGCTATCAGCGCCCCAGGCCAGCGTCATCACCCGGTTATTTGCCATGCTGGGATGACAAGCATCTCTTACAACGTGCTAGTGGCAGATTCATGCTAATGAGGGGGAGCCCTGGGTGTCTCCAGCGCTACTGTAGCAGCTCCTGTTTGACCCTTCGCTCCCATTCCCAAGAACGAAGGTGCGAGCAGAAGAAAGGGATGGGTGTCAATAAAATCATCATGCTCCTTATCCCCTTTGGGCTTATAGATACCTGGGTGTAAATGAGAGCTGCTCCAGTGAGAAGAAGCTCTCAAGGGATCTTTACGCTTGCCACTGTCCCACTCCTTGTCTTATACTGCACTGTGGTGTCCAAGACCAATTATCAGACCGTGTGAATAACGAGGGGGAGGTGCACCTTGCCAGAAGTTCATGTTTTATTAAAATAATTCAGCCTCATAAATTAATAGATTTTTCACGCGTGTCATGAGAAGATTTTTGTCCCACTGCTAAAGAGCAGCTACTCAGCCATAGCTTTGTGTTGCTCTCCACACTATATCTTTCTGTAGTTAACTTCGTAAGCTGCAGCAAATGTCACCTGATGTTGAAACAGAATTGTGACGTGAGCTTTGAAAGGGACAGAAATAACGTAGCATTGAATCGTTGACCTCCTGCTGTCACTGTTGGGGTGCTCTGCTTGCAGCGCCATGAAATCAAGAGCTGTGTAAAAATACTGTGTGCATGGTCGTGGTGGGACCACGGTGCAGAGCATGTCACATGTTGGTCTCCTCCATCTGAAGAACAGTGAGGCATCCTGAAAGGTTTTTGTCTGAGTAGTTGGTCAGGTTTGACGAGGCTGACACATCCCTTACCACACCCTCTACTTCTGCATGCTGTACAAGGACTTATGCAGGCCTAAGATGTGTTCCCTCCTGCACAATTCAAAGACATGGAGTTTTGTCTAACCCTACCAGAAACTGGTAGCGTAATATTCCAGGAACTGTCTAAAAGGAGCACAGCGGGTGGTGAGGGACCTGGGACTGACAGCTCTCAGCAGGCAGTGCAGGGCTTGTCTCTCACAGGCTTGCACCGAGTGCCTTGTGTCAGTCGTTCCCTGTCCTCTCCAAACACTTGCTGGGGCACAGCGACATTTTAAAATGGATTATGCTGCAGGGCACTGGAAATCTGCCCGTAATTAGGCACTGGTTGAGTGTATTTAAGATATATCTTCACCACGCAGGGGTATCTTGGGCTAAGTTACCTGAGCCCGCTCGCTTTGTTATTAATGACATTGCGGCCCAACTCTGCAGCCTCTATAGAGGTGTTGCTGCTGGAGAGCCTCTCTTCCCATGCAGAGGAGAGCTCAGATTGCGGACTTGAGAGTGTTAACCATGAATTTTCTGGGGAGAGTTCAGCCCGAGCGAAGCAAGGAATTGGAGATTCCGAGGACTGACCTTCACATCGTAACAAACGTGGACTTTGTGAACGTGGCCGCTCAGCCCAAGCCGTCGCTTCCCAGGAGTGGCGGTGCCTGGCAACCACCTTACAAAGACACCTAGCCAGATCTGTGGCTTGCACGTGCAAACTTGTCCTTGCTGCCCCAAACCGTAGGAGTTAGGAACACAGGAGTCACACGCTGGCTCGATTTGATCTCTGTTTGGAACGCCAGGCCGGTTTTTTCGCAAGCTACAATAATGGAAATCGGTTACTGAGTCACACCCGGATTTGTACTTTGAATGTCAGATGTCTCTGGTCATCGATGTGTTTCAGCTGTTTTAAATGGATTTGGTTCCTCTCTGCGTGAGGAGGGCATTAAAGAGAGGATGTTATCAAGCTCAGATGGCATGCGAAATAGGAGGGGCTGGCAGCTACTGTTAAAAAGTTAATTAAGGAGTATTAAGAGGAATTCCAGTGTGCCCGTGGGAATTCAGTTCTTCACGTATAACACAGACATCTCCCTGGTACAGGCAGGGACAAACGCAGCTTGTTACCTTCACCTCAGGTTGTGTCCTGAATGATTCAGCAGCCTGAGCCTAAAATAGAGCTTTTGGGTACTCCGTTAGGGGTTGGGAAGGAGCTTTTTATGAAGCCTAAAGAGACAGACTGTGCCCAGCCCCAGTGTGATGTTTAAAGGAGCTTCTCTCTGTTTACTGGAGTGATGTTCAGCTGGAGCCCCTTTGCCTCCTTAGAATTGCTTCCTCCTGATGCCCGCAATTCCAAAGGAGGTGAGTTGCACAATGATCTGGATTGACTTCTCAAAAAAAGTTTGGACTTGGAGTATCAAGGCACAGAGTTCCAGTCCTCCTCATTCTGCATTTCCCTCCTATCCACATGTTTTCTACCTTTTTACTTCCTTCTTTACGACATAAAGTGTATGTTTTTGTTTTCCTCGCTCATCCCGACTGCTTTTGTGTTCTGCTCCCTAATATAATGATTCAGTCCCATCGGAGCATCAAATCGTGCAGATGTAATCTGTATTCAAAAGAGCACCCCAAATCCACGTATATATACAAGTATGTATGTGTGTATACATATAGATGTATGCACTGATCTATAATGATTCACATTCTACATAACAGCATATATATTACAATATACAAGTCTCTGTATGACTTCACAGATAATATCCAGCTTGCATTCTGCTTCTTTGTAGCTCCTACAGCTCCGGGCAGTGCCGTCGGGATGCCTTTCGGGACCACGGAACCCCACGTTTGCTTGGAGAAGCCTCCGCTACGCTGCGCCCACCATCACCTCCAGCAAGCAGGGCAGGTTCTCAGGTAATCTGGACTGTGAGCTCCTGCCAAGCCCCAGCAGTTGCAGTGGCGTTGAGGAGGATTGTTCTCATCTGGTTTTCTCTTGAATAGTCCAGAAGGTCTTGTCCTTTGGGATGTCTGTGTAGTTGTTATTTACCATCCCGTGGTCTATCACATGGATTTTAAAATGCCAGGAACACGAAGACAGAAACAAGCCTAAGAATCTGTGCACGGTGTGGGCTGCTGGTGATCTCCCACAGGTCTAAAAACCATGTATATCTAATAAATAACTTACATTGTAGCACATGATGTCACAGAGCATCAGATGACTGCATTTGGGGATGAAATCCTGGGGATTCTTTCAGAAAACTCTGGCAGGGTTATTCATGAATGACAGCTGCTTCTTAAAATCTGGCCATCTTCTCTGTATCTTCTAACATAGTGGACAAGTGGCCAGAGCAGCTGGGGCAGTGCCACTGGGTGCACCTGAGAACTTGCTCCCAACTGACCCTTCAGACGTCACGACCCACTGGCTGGTAAGGAAGGCACCGCTGGGCATCCTCCAGCCAACCGCTTTTGCTGACACCCCGCATGCACACCATTAAAACGATTCTGTCTCTAGGATCTGGGTTGGTTTTTTATTTTTTTTAAGAGTAAAGCTTAACTTTCAGAGCACTGGAAGGTAGGAATCAAGAAAAACTAAGGGAAAAAGTGAATTTAAACAGCCATTTCTGGACATTGTCCTTCTCACGCCCAAACACAGCCAGTGCGTGACACAATTCCAACATTTCATGCGCTGGTGCACAAGTTTCAGGGTGGTTTCAGAAACGCACTGGGCTTGGAGTGTGGACAGCGCAGCCTTCCCAAGCGTGGGAATCTCGGTCTATTTCACAGCTGATGAAACAAACATTTCTGTCATTTTCCTGCCCAGCACAATGCCAGGAGGAGAGGGCTGCTGCCAGTGGGCCAGACCCATCCTCCACCTCTGAGAAGGAGGACTTTGGAGTCCTGGTGGAGAACGAGTTGCCCATGAACCAGGAATGTGCCTTTGGGGCCAGGAAGGTCAACGGTATCTTGGGGTGTGTGAAGAAAACAGTAGGTTGAGAGAGGTTCTCCTGCCCCTCTATTCTGCCCTAGTGAGGCCACATCTGGAGTGTTGTGTCCAGTTCTGGGCTCCCCAGTTCAGCAGAGACAAGGAGCTACTGGAGAGAGTCCAGTGGAGGCTACAAAGATGCTGAGGGGCCTGGAGCAGCTCTGTGCTGAGGAAAGGCTGAGAGCCCTGGGGCTGCTGAGCTGGAGAAGAGAAGCCTCAGAGGGGAGCTGATCAATGCTCATCAAGAGCTCAAGGGCCCATGGGGGGCAAAAGGATGGGGCCAGACTCTTGTCAGTGGTGCCCAGCGACAGGACAAGGGGCAACGGGCACCAAGTGGAACCCAGGAGGTTCCATCGGAACAGAAGGTGAAACTTCTGCTGTGAGGATGGCAGAACCTGGCGAGGCTGCCCAGAGAGGTTGCGGAGTCTCCTTCTCTGCAGAGATTCCAAACCCGCCTGGACACGATCCTGGGC
>VZZY01016156.1:181919-255310 GCA_013400335.1 Eurystomus gularis
CCGCCGGCCCCCGGGCCCGCTCCCGCCGCCCCGCTCTGAGGGAGCTGCGGGAGCCGCTCGCCTTTTGTTTTCCCGGGGGTGCGAGCTCGCAGGTAATTTTGTGTTCCTTCCCCGAGGAGGCTTGGCTTCTGAAAAGCTTTTAAGTGCAAGCGATGAACTTTTCAGTGTGGAGTTTTCTTTAAAAGCCCACCCGTTTGGTGGGGACTCCGTGTTCTGGAGCGAGCCTCAACATGAGGAGAAACTGCCTTGGTGTGAGGGTGGGAGAGCCTGGCCCAGGCTGCCCAGAGAGGTTGTGGAGTCTCCTTCTCCGGAGACTTTCAAGACCTGCCTGGACGCGTTCCTGTGTGACCTGCCCTCGGTGAACCTGCTTTGGCAGCAGGGTTGGAGGAGACGATCTCCAGAGGTCCCTTCCAACCCCTGCTGTGATTCGGTGAAAAGCTGACCCCTCACCTCAGCATCTCCCCTTTGCACTCTAAATGTCTGCGCTGCTCACCCTGGCCCAGCGTTTCTCCGCCGATAGACTCCCGCTTTGCTCGGTGACACAACCCAAGCCCTGCTGAGGTCAATTCCTTTATACCCCGTACACCCCGACTCTGCTCTCACTGCCCTCACCAGCGGTTGCATAATGAGGGCTATAAAATGGTTTTAACTAGTGGGAATCATTCCCTGACTCATTTTTGAGTTTGTTTCCAGCTGGAGTGTAAGGTTGCGATCTTTCAGGCAGCGATCCCCAACGTTTGGTGGCTGGGGAGCAAAGATGCCTGATAAACAACATCAGTTCGCTTTCCTCCCCCTCTACCTTCTTAAATTCTTCGCTGCCATCAGCCGAGATCTTGTAGGCAAGGTGCTGACTGTGAGCCCTGGTTTGGAGAGCACCTGCTTTCATGGATGGCACTGGTACCAGCAGATGCACAGATCGGTTCTGGGAAGGACTTTCTGATGCAAAGCAGTGCTCGGAATGTGTGAAAAATCTGTGTAGTGGTCATGAAGACTCCTCTGTCAAGCCCCTTTGGCTGCTGGTGGTTACTCTTTTTTACACGTGGAATGGCTGTGCTCAAGCTATGGGCCTAATTGTTGATTTGAAATTGATTTGGAAGTGCTGTCATGTAATTGGTGTTAGAATTTAAGCCCTAGCTTTGTGGGTAACACATCACGATTAGATTGCAGAAGGATGAGAATTATACATAATAAATAATCTGCCAGGCTGTAGCATATCAAGCAGATCTATAATGGCTGTAGAGAATTAGGATTACGCTGGAGAGCACAGAGAGCTCTGCTCAGCTTCCTCAGACTTGTTGCTAGAGGACCACTGGGTGAAAAACTTGCATCCTGCCTATTTTTTGTTTATTACTTTGCCCGGTTCTTAGTTCTAGTTCTTCCTTTGACTTTCGGTTTGGTGTGTGCCCAGGTTAAGTTAGTGACAATGAATTGCAGCTATAATACATCCAGTATTACAGTAGCGTGAGGGTACCTATTTATTGCTATAGAATTAGAATAATTCCATACGTTACCGTGAGAGAGTACATATAGTGGGACTCCAAAATGTCATCGCTGTGTTGCATTTGTGAGAATTTGTTTTGCTAGTGGTGTTCCACTGCAAATACCTTTATTTTTTACAACAGACAGACAAGAAAAATTAATGGCAGAACATGCTACTTCCTGGCCATTCCCATTTTCCAGAGTTTACTCTGGTGTGATTCTACTGGATGCACTAGAGTGACTTCCCTGTTACTCTTGGCTTTCACTGGAGGAGAAACACCTTCCTTTGATTTAGCATTTTTTGGCTTGTATGACCTCTTTTAAACCAGTCCGTAGTTTCTTAGGCATTTCTTTTGTTAGTATTCAATGGTGGTGTAGCAAGAGTGGAAGAGACTGACCTCATCAAGAGGTTAACAACCTCGCATCCGCATCCTTTCATTTACTCTTTATAAAATAATATTCATATCTTGTTTTTGGGAAGGAATATCTGGCAAGGAAAGTTCCCGTTTGCTTTATTGCATGGCTTCTGCATGGAACTGAAGACCCCTGTTAATCAGACTGAAGGACATATATATATATATATATGTATGTATGTATGTGTGTGTGTATATATATATATGTATGTGTGTATGTACATATAATTTTTAATGTGGAAAATCTGACCATACAAAATAATCTTTTTAAATGTGAAAAGATCTGACCATACAAGATAATTTTTGTATGAAAAGATAGGACCATACAAAATACTTACCTTTTTTTAAAATACAGTAATCACGTTTGCACCTTACTGAGTTCCTTAAGTTTATTTTTAAGTTTATTTTTAAGCAGTTCTGATTTAGGAAGAAACGTGTCCCCAAGTATAAAATGAAGATTTTGCTGCCAGTTGATGGAAAAAAAGCTGTTTTGCCTGTTTTTGCACGTGCTGCATGCAGAAAATCCACCAAATCCTGTGCACGTTGTCCTTGCAACATCAGAGCCATCCTCTGCGGAACTGATTTTAATAACTGCGTTTGGTGTGACATCTTCAGTGCCAGAGTTTAGTGGCAGTTACCGAGTGGCAAACCAAAGCTTCTTTTTCCAGCGGGGGGAAGATCACTGGAGCTTAATTTTAAATGCAGTAGGCTTCAACTTAGGGTCTAGTCTTGTAAGTTTTGGGGCGTATTCTGCCAAACAAGTCTGTGCTGAGTGTTGCATTACTCACAGAGCAATAGAAGACGCTCCCTCCCCTTAGGGCTCAGCAAGGTGCTTTTACAACATTCCCGGTTTCTTCTGGCTTGGGAACTCGGGATGAGCTTGGCCCCGCGTACAGATACTCAGCTTGACAGTGACTCACGCACCCCTGAACTGCCAGTTCATCAGTCAAATATTTATCAACGTCTTTGCGACGGGGAGATAAAATCTGATTCGCCGTGAGAGAAGGAAAAAAGGTGGCAGGTTGTGCAGTTTGATTTGTCGTTAAAAAAACAGCCTAGGATTCACGGTCACCGTGTGATACGAGAATAAATTAATTTCCACAGTTCTGCTTAAAAGTTAATGGAACTCCTGTGCTTTATGTTAGAAAAGAGCTAGAAATTCACATCCCGTGTCTTGACGTTCCTTCCAGGGACTGACAGACAAAGTAAACTTGGAGAAAACAGATTCAAAGCTGGGTTTTTTGCCCTCCCCATCAGTCTCGTGGGGATCTGCAGGGTCCTGGCCAAGCTGAGTGGCTGGCATGCTAATGTCCCCTTTGAGCTCGTCTGCCACGGCGTTCCACGGGCGGTGGAAACTGCCCCGTGACAAACAAAACCATGGGCAGATGGAGAGGGAGGAACATGTCCGAATACCTGCCGTGCCAGCAGAGCCTGTGCTGAGCTCAAGGTGGCCAAGAAACGGGTTCCAGCAGCAGCTGGTGACGCTGTCACGCCATGAGACGAAATCCAGGTTGTACCTACAGGTACGTGCGTGAGATCTCAAGCTAGATACCTTTTCAGGTGTGAAAGCCTCTGTCAGACACAGGGCTTGCTGGTGTTTTGAGCAGCTACTCTCTGGTGGAGGTGTTCCAAGGTGGACCTTGAGTTTGGCACCTCCCTCTCACAGAGCTGGAGGTGGGAGAGGCAGTGTGTCCACAGCCTGCTGCTCCGGGCAGGTACAGCCTTTAAATGGTGCCGTTGCTCCTGGTGATCAACGCTGTTGGGGAAAAGCGCGAGGATTTTCCACGGATAGGTGTAACGGGATCCCTTGTGAAACCCTGCGTGGCTCTGAAGGGCCTCAGGGGGCTTGAGATGTCACCAGCAGCTTGGTTAAGTTTTTGCACGTTTTTAATGGTATTTTGAGCCCGGTTCGTGCAAGATGCAGACACCTTTTGAGGTTGCCTGTCATCGTGCCTTGCTCTATGTGCAGACTCGGCAGATGGGACTAGTTTGGCAGGTCTGGGGTGTGCCAGAACTCATCCTAGGGAGAGCAGAGACGTACGGGGAGAACCCAGGTATGAAACTCTCAATGATTTCCCCTTCTTTGAGGGTGAGGAGAAGAAAAAAAGCTGCGTTATATTATTTTTATTTTCTGGCTCTATTCTTCTGGATCTTGTGATTCTCCACCTTTTTGCCATCGAACGCCTGCGGTGTGTTTCCAGGGACACACACACGCACACACCCAACTGGCAGGCAGTGGCTGGTGGGTGGTGGTTTAGTCCTGCGTGTGCTGGGAATGCACATTCCAGGTCAGGTTTTTCTTCTAACTTGCCTACCCTGGGCATACCAGGTAATCCCTTGCTGAATCTACTGCTTGTTCAAACAAGTTTGTGTGGATGGGGAGGGGGGGGGGGGAGGAAGAAAAAGAAGTGCTGTGGTTTTGCTCTCATTGGTGAGTTACGGGAGTCACTTGATACTTTGGATCTGCAAAGAGACCTTTTTAAAAGCTTCCTTTACTTTTTTGAATGGAGAAAAAAAAAAAAGACGCTTAGAATTTTTAAAAGGCTAAGTGTCTTGTGGAGGAATCAGAAAATGTAACAAGGATTACTCTGGTTTGGTTTAAATCAGACCTTTGGGCCAAGAGTGTCTCCTTTGTGCTTCCAAAACTTGAAGGAGCTGTGAAGCTGCTGCAAGGCTCCACAGAGCTTCTGGATGTGCTTCTGCGTGTCTCCTTCACCCTGCCTCTCTGATTAGACACTAATCACACCCCAGATAACACAGCAGCCTCTTGTTGGGTACTAATAAAAGCAGAAACCAGAGCAGGCTCCATGCATCAGGCAGAAATTTCTGCTGAGTTGAGCTCAGGTGGGGCATTTTGCAGCAGGGAGGTGTTGTCTGAGCTGCCATGCTGCCCAGATCCTGGTGGCAGCAGGGACCGGACTGTCCCCTCATGTCTCTGAGATGAAGAAGAGTGCAGGATAGCAAGGGAGCAGTGTGTTCCGCCTCGACACGCAGCGAGCAGGGTGGCTCCTGTACGGAATGATGACGGTGTGAAGATGCGCTGCCTTTCCTAGGGCTCTTCTGGCACTGGAGAGATACAGGGGCTACGTTTTAAGATCCCAAATAAAAGCGACTCTTCTGTGTTTTGAAGTATTCTCGTCATTTTAAAACAAAGACGCTTACACCGCTTTGTTTTCCTTTGTTCCTTTCATGGTTAATGACTGTTAAAACTAAGTCAATTTAGTCAAGACCTCAGCTTCATAGTGTCTTTTTG
Source organism: Eurystomus gularis (assembly GCA_013400335.1). Taxonomy (NCBI): domain Eukaryota; kingdom Metazoa; phylum Chordata; class Aves; order Coraciiformes; family Coraciidae; genus Eurystomus; species Eurystomus gularis. The sequence continues at coordinate 187,065 of VZZY01016156.1, forward strand.
AAATTCGTGGGTTGCCTTCAAAATAAGTGTCACGGTCTAAAATGGTGAGTTGTAGGGACAACCTACCAGGGGAAGTTTAGATGGGATATTAGGAGAAGTTTCTTCACAGAAAGGGTTGTCACAGTGGTGGAGTCCCCATCCCTGGAGGGGTTTCCAAGCCGTGGAGATGTGGTGCTGAGGGCCATGGGTTAGTGGTGCCCTGGCAGTGCTGGGGGAATGGTTGGACTCATTGATCTTAAAGGTCTCTTCCAACCCCTTCCTATGATTCCATGGAAGTTAAGGTCTGGAGCAGTCCAGGCTGTTTCAGCGCTGTTCTGCAGGGTTTACAGAACCAAAGCACTACAGCAGATAATCAGATGATTGCAAATGTGTGTATTTATTAGTCGGAGTCTCTGTGCTGCTGTGTTACAAGTCCTGCTAAAAGACCAAGCTCCACTTCTTTCCCTTTCTGCTGGGATGCTTGAAGACATCTGCTGTATTTACAGGGATGCAGTAAAACCCGTCCACATTTTCCAGGTGTGGTGTGTGGTGCAGCAAGAGCCTAGTCACAGGTTGGAGCTTTGGATGCTGCCAGACCTCAAATCAAATTCTCATCATAGCAGCAGAGCTTGTTACAATGTCCAGACTTTACTTTCAACTCATTCAGTTTCATATAAACAAAATGGGATGAAACAGAAATGTTGACAAAATACCATCTCTAGTAATCCCCTTCATCTGTGTCCTGTGAGGGTTTGGGGGGTGGGGTCCTACATCTTTCTGAGGGACATAAATCAGAATCATAAATGGTTTGGGTTGGAAAGGACCTCAGAGATCATCTAAATGTATTTTTATATAGGATCTGGGTTGCATGGTTGTACTTTGAAAATCCATCTTCATTCTTGTCTCCACGTTATGATGCCATGTGGTGTGTTCCAGGGTTTGCCTCAGTTTCTTTGCTCCGTATTTTTTGGGTTGGAAAGGGTTTTTCCTTTGGCTGGCTGTTGCCTTCTGCCACAAGATTGGATGTCTGCTTGCTCTGCATTGGGTTTTCTGCTTTGATCTCCTCATTTCCATTAAAGCCCTGTTGGCTTCAATAAGAGGAATATTACACTGAGGGCCTTTGAAACCACTTATGAAATGCTTTCCAAGGGTGAAAAGGATTGAAGGTGTGTCTGCGTGACATTGTCCTGGTGCTGATGCATCAACCAATCTACGCTGTGGTCTTGTCCTCCTAAGTATTTTTATCTTCCAAACTCAGAGATTGAATTGTGCTCTTCTTGAGTATGTTTGTACAACTCAATCCTCTTCGGATGTGAAGTCTTTTGAGTCCTGTTGACTTGGTGGAGCTATGCCATCAAACATCAGCTCCAAACATCATAACCCTCTGTAGCTCCATTTGGTCAGTCAACGGATTTGAAAACCATTATCTCTGCCAGCGTCATCAGCTGCCTTTACCAGGCCGCTACCTTTTCACCCGCTATCCTGGTATCGATCTCAATATTTTGACTAGCAAAAGAGTCGGTTGTTTAACAACAAAACTGCCATCAAGGTGTTAAAAGCAGCATTGATGAAATATTTTGATTTTTTTCTGGTTTCAGTTTGTGTTGCTCCAGCTTCTGCCATTGTTTTGGTTATGGCTTTATCTACTAGATGGGAGAGCCCTAAACTCTTGCTGCTTTCTTCTCGTGAAGGTCCCTGTGAACTGTAAACAAGTAACTTGTAGGTCTTTGTTTGAAGACCTAAATAGGGTGCACCTAAGCCTCCCACTTCAAGGCATCTGCTCCTGCCTTTGAAACAGTTTTGTGCATCTATATTAAACCAAATTTTTCAACTTTTCTATTATTTGGACAGTAGTTCTGGATGTGGTATTCACACATCGATGGGATGAACACAAAAGACTTGTCATTCTACTTTTTTAACTTTTTGAATTGTTTTAGTGGTTTGATTTATTTGAAAATAGCTTTTCCTCATGGTTTCTTAGCACATTAACGGTGACAGCCATTGTTTAGGCCTCCTTGCAGCGTAACGTCTTTGAGGTCACTGAAGTTACACTGAAGCCAGTGGAGATACGCTGATTTATTACAGTAGAGCTCTGGTCCCCATCTATAGTTCTTTTGGCTTTAATGGATTTCCGGCATTTATAGCTGTCAGGAGACGATTGAAAAAAGCAGCTGAAGGAAAAATACCCTGCTGAAGTTCTAAAAAGAGAAAATTGCTTGGACGGCTCCTCTCTCTTCTTTATTATGTTTCATTCATGAGAATAATTGCGGGTATAATTAAATGTAAATTTTAGATGCAGTCAGATACTTCCAGATCCACACACAACAGCCATGCCTAAAGGAGAAGGAACGAGTTAGAAGAGGAAGCTGACGGGAAGCCTGGCACCGAATCAGAGCCCTGTGTTATTTTTCCCAGTCGTTTTCCTGAAGCTGTTTCCAAGGTACACTGGGGTGCGCAGCACAGCCAGGCGCAGCGTTTGTGCAGCCAGCGGCTCACAGCGCAAGCCAGGAGCTGCATGTGGACAGCTTGGCTTTGGTCACCCAGCGATGCTCTGGTCCTGTCTCTGAGGGTCTGTGCCCCGATACTGGGGAAGCCGGTGAGAAGTTGCTCAGACTTTTCCCCCCTCTTCAAGAGGAGCAACTGCACACACTGCAGAAGAGCTCTGCAAAATACACCATTGAGTATTTCTCACCACTGCAGTGTTTGTTGGTTTGGGGTTTTTTTTTTCCCCCAAGGACAGCTCTTCCGAGCTTTTTTTATGTTGTCCCAGTTCCTTTTGTGGAGGATGGTCAGAGGCTGTTGAAGTCAGTGGAAGGATTTCCACTGAAACCAGATGACTTGCTGGCTCTGAGCTGGGCAGGTTTGCACCGATGGTCTTTTTGATGTTAGTGTCTTATGGAAGGTTTGAACCTCCAGTGCTGGGTCAACAGTTGGACTTGATGATCTTAAAGTTCTCTCCCAGCCAAAACGATTCTATGATTTGTAATGGAAAAGCTTACCTACTGTGAGCACAGGAATTAGAGAACTAGGCAAGGCTTGGAAGTGTCTTAGTTTTTTACCCCCTCTTAATAATGGTTTATTTTAGTTTCGCTGGCAAGTGCTTTGGTTTGGAAGCCGCCTGGGCTTGCTTGGGAGCTCTGATTCCATCAGTAAGGAATGGTTCCTCACTTGAAGCACCTCACCCACGTTCAACTAGCAGTGGCTCGCTTTGGTGGCTGAATCCCAAATGCTGGAAAAGCAACCTTCTGGTGGTAGGGATGCAGTGGGTTATGTCCAAGACAACAGTAACGTCCCTGTTACCGGTCTTGGCTTTTTCCCCCACTGGCATTTTCGGTTGTGGAGTTTTACTTGGAACCCTGAAACTCCCCCTTTATTTGTTTGTAAGAAAGCCTGTCCTCTAACTCCAGACCCCACATCTGGTTTCCTGGTAGCTTGTGCATCTTGCAGTTCCTTCTCAAGACACTGCACAAGCTTCATGCATTTCTGCTGATAAAAGGGCCCTTGTGTGGACTTGAGTGCTCGTGTAGCAGAGGATCCTGCTTCCCTTTCATGCTCCCACATTCGATGGCTGGTGTGATAACACATACCATAACATCACACAAAGGCTGCGTGCGAATAGATTTGCTTTCACAGAGATTATGAAAAGTTAATTCTGACTGTAATACTGCCGGAGTTTTGTCTATCAAAGCTTACACGTACCTGTCCTGGAAGGAAAAACTTTCTCATGATGTCATGCCGGTTTCCACCTTCTACTCTATCCTGTAGCAAAGTCAGTCCACGCCTGTTGTTACAGAATTATAAAGTGGCTCTGCCGTCATGGAATCGGCATTAAAACTTCACAGCTCAGTTATGTGGGAGGGCCAGAGAAAGCACGTCTGTCTCTCTGAAGCTAAATGAGATGGATTATTCCATGTAACTTCCCTTAGCTGTTCTGAATTTGTTTCTCCTGTCTTCTTCAAAATGTACAATTACTCTGTACTTACGTCATCTCCTTCTTCTCCCCCCCCAACAGTCAGAATGGGACCTGTACAGTGTCCAGACGCCAGAACACCATCCAGGAGCTTTTGCAAAACTGTTCGGATTGCCTGATGCGAGCTGAGCTCCTAGTGCAACCCGTGAGTGCTTCTTGTTCTTCTTATCAAAAGTGCTTATGAATATTCCGGGGGACGAATGGGGCATCGTTATCCGGCCTCACAGGCTCTGCTTCTCCAGCTCCTTCCTCCCCTTTCAGTGGTTTGTCTGAGGCAACTGGCAGTGGGATAACATACCTCCTTCCTAAGCTTCCCTCTTCTGTTTGCACTCAGTGTTCAGTAAAACTGATTGAAATGCATCAGATGAAGAAAAGGAAGACTTCTTGATTTCAAAGAAACAACCCTCCCTTCAAACATTTTACTCCATCGTATTTTTCAGTTTTAGATCAAGCCCGCTGTCAGTGTAAACAACTGGTAAGAATGTTGTTATCCCCTGGCCTCGAGTTGTCCCAGGGGATGTTTAGCTTGGATATTAGGAAAAATTTCTTCCCCAAAAGGGTTGTCAAGCCCTGGCCCAGGCTGCCCAGGGCAGTGGTGGAGTCCCCATCCCTGGAGGGGTTTCCAAGCCGTGGAGATGTGGTGCTGAGGGCCATGGTTTAGTGGTGACCTGGCAGGGCTGGGTTAATGGTTGGACTTGATGCTCTTGAAGGTCTCTTCCGACCAAAACAATTCTATGAGTATGACCCCTTACCCTCTCTTAGAGGGTCCTGTAGAATATCATCATCATTTTCTGGGCCATAATGAACCTGAACCATCATAAGAAAAACCTTCATTATTTTATTTTTCGAGATGATTCATAAAGAAGTATATGAAACTAGGTTAAAATCTTCTTGGCTATGTAATCCCAAATGCCTACAGATGATCTTTGCTGGACGCTGCACTGATAGAAACCCATAGTACCTGGGGTGCGTTACTCACTGATCCAGCCCCAGGGAATGTGGGATGTCCTCTGTTCCTGCTGAAGTCAGGGGAGGCGCAGGGTGGTGAGTGCATCCTGCTGTTGAGGATGCAAAACCCATTTGCAGCTCTGGCAGCAGATGTGATTTAACGCACACTTTTGGACCCTCCGTGGACAGAAAATTCTTTCAGGAATGAACTCTGTGGTCAGCAGTTCATTTCCTTTTCAGAGACACAGCAGGTGTGGTAAACATGTTTGTATCAAAATCAGTGCCAGAGTAAATACTCCCTCTTGGTAAGGATTAATATTGTTCCAGTGAAGTTAAAAGAAAGTGATGTTTAGTTCCAGCTTGGTGCCACAACATGCATTGCTTGCTTTGTTTGTTTTTTTTTCCTTTTCTTTCTGAGGGACAAAGTCATGAGGTCCATCAACATTTTATTTACAAAATCAAATCGCAGCTGGGTTATGCCTCGTTCAGCATGGCTGTGTCAGTGTGGGATGAGATCAAAAAGCCATGTCTTGAAGCATCGTGACCATACTGGGCCACTGCGCTGAAAGGGCACGTGGAGAATTTGCTGGGACTTTGGGTGATAAGATTTGATGGGCCGTGGAGCTGGTCCCAAGGCAGGCAAGGTGGAGTCTGTGGTTTTGCAGAGGCATAAAGTCTTAGAACCCCGGGGAGGCCTCTGAAAAACCAGGACCAATATCCACCAGCTCTCAGTAGGACAGTGTTTGCTTCTCATCCTCTAAACACAAAGGCATAAAGTCTTAAAAACTTAGCACCCTGTGTGACGCCTTGGCTCTGCTGAAGTAGACATCAGCCAGATGTGCTGTGCGTTATGGAAAGATTTGGTTGGCATTATGTTGTAATAATTTTCTTTCATATTTTATTTGTCATAAGGACTTTCCAACGACTGTGGGTCTTCTGTTAATTGGCCTTCTGCCAGTTGAAACGCCATCAGAGACCTAGCAGTTGAAACCTGTCGTGCATCTTAAAAATAATTAATCCTCATAATGTCCTTTTTAAAACAACCAAGCAGAAGCTTAGGTGATGGATATTGAATTAAATCTCCCATCTCTTTTTTTTTTTCTGCTTATCTTACTTGTTTATTTCTTTTAGGAACTGAAATATGGGGATGGCGTCCAGATTAGAGGGAACAGAGATCTGGAAGAGTGTTTTGCCCAGGCGAATGACCAAATGGATATCCTGGATGGGCTGATCAGAGAGATGAGGCAGATGGGCCAGCCCTGTGACATGTATCAGAAGAGGTACTGTCAGGGGAGGGAACGTGGCTGATAAACATTTGTGGTATCTCAAGTGCTCACCTTCCCTGGTGTTGCAGGATGTGACAGAAATGAAGAGGGTGGAAGTAAATCCGTTTGGGACATGCTGACATGGAGAAGGGCTTTGCAGTAATATATTTCTTACAGAACTTCCCACCTTGGTTATCCCTGTGACATTGTAGTATATTTTTCCCACAGCCTGTGCTTTCAGCGCTTTGTTTTGAATACTTGGTGGTCCAGTAGAAGAGGTGAATGATGTTATTTCCGTGTTTTCTGGGTGTTTTCTGGGTGTTTTCCTCATAGGCACTAAGTGGTTCCTTTCCTTTCAGGCTGCTTCAGCTTCAAGAGCAAATGCGTGCCCTGTACAAAGCCATCAGCGTTCCCCGCGCCAGGAGGGCCAGCTCCAAAGGCGGCGGTTGCTACTCCTCTCAGAGTGGCTCAGGCTGGGATGAGTACACGAAACGTGTGACAAGTGAATGTCTAAGCTGGATGAGGCAGCAGAAGGTAAATCTGTGCAAAACGTGGAGCTGGTGCTAAGATCTGGTTGTGTTCGTGAATGTCACCTCACGTGTCCTAATGTTTTGGGTGCCAGCAGAAAATGAAAAGTCCACATGAGTGCTTGTATGTTATTCCAAGTTCCTCTTTTTTCTTTTCTTTTTAATATTATACATATAGTGAGTTTTCACTCAAACGTGGATTTGGGGCCTTCTTTTGCAGAGGAAAAAGTGTGAAAGGTAGATTGGAAAGCTCGATGAGACTCAGCTGTTGACATAACAAAAGGCATTGACATGTTTGCATTGGAGATTATTATGCTCAATATTTCCTTCCTTCCTTCCTTTTACAGATTTCCTTTCTGATTCATGTTTATTTTAACACTTTACACAGTGTAAAAATGATGTGAGGGCTGGAAGCCCTCTGCTGGGAGGCCAGGCTGGGAGAGTTGGGCTTGTTCAGCCTGGAGAAGAGAAAGCTCCAGGAAGACCTTCCTGTGGCCTTTCAGGACTTAAAGGGGGCCTAGAAGAAAGAGGGGGAGGGACTTTTTTAGCAGGTCCTGTTGCAAGAGCACAAGGGGTGATGGTTTTAAACTAAAAGAGGGAGATTTAGACTGGAGAGGAGGAAGAAATTTTTGATGCTGAAGGTGGTGAGAGCCTGGCCCAGGTTGCCCAGAGAGGTGGTGGCTGCCCCATCCCTGGCACCATTGCAGGTGAGGTTGGCCGGGGCTCTGAGCAACCTGCTCTAGTTGCAGATGTCCCTGCTCAGTGCAGGGGGGTTGGACGAGATGACCTTGAACAGTCCCCTCCAACCCAAACCATTCTGTGATTCTATAGAACCAACTTCACAGATGTAACCGTTGTCTAGTATTTGACAGTTGTTCTCCCCCTCCAATCTGTCCTTCTCCAAAGCCAGAAGGTAGAGCTGACTGCTACAGCACTGGGCTTTCAGAAGTCACTGGACATTCACATACTGAAGTTGCTGACTGTTGCATTCCCAGAATAAATTTGCCTGTACACAGCTGCTGCCAGTGTACCTGGGAGCAGAAAACACACCTTGAGAGCCCATCATCTGTTTTTGTCCTGCTGAAGTGGACGTTGCGTGTCTGTGGTTGGCCAGCCTTATCTGAGAGCCAGGAAGAGAGGATGGAACAAGGTGGCCGAAGTTATACTTTGCAGTCTCGTTGTAAATGGAAAAGACATTGTTTTTCTCTCTCTTCATGAGGTTGCTGGTTAGTGATCCTGCCGTTATCTGCCTGTGGGGTTTGCCAGGTGGCTGCTATGCAAACCAGATGAGGAGGGGAGAGCTCTGTACAGTTCCCATGCTTTTGTGTGAGTGCTAGTGAGAGTCCAGGCTCTCAGTGCCCTCCCATAGCCTGGCACGTTTCAGAAGAAGGAAGGGAAGTGGAGATGCTCTCCTTAAGTGGTAACGTGTATAAGCATCCTGCCCAGACAGCACCAGCAGATACGCTCGCTCTGGCACATGCTGTGGGAGAGAGCAAGCTCATCATCAGACCTGCCACGGCTTGAGGAGTGATGTTGGACAGACACTGGGCAGGCTTCCAGCGATGAAAGATGGTGAACATGCTGCACCTCCCAAAGGTGCCACGTGACACCCAGCTCAGACACCCCTCGCTGAGCACAGGGAGCATAAGCAAGTGCTTTATAACTGTGTTCCTGCACAAAACCTCCTGTGAAAGGAAAAGACTCGTTCCCTCTCCCTTTTTCAGTCCCTGAGGCAAAGTGGGACTGGTAAGCGCTAAGCTCCTTGTTCCGCTTTTGAGGTTTTCTTAGGGAGAAAGAGGGCAGCTTTGTGGAGAAGGACTTTGGGGTGCTGGTGGATGAAAAGCTGGACAACTTGCACTCTCAGCCCAGCAGCCAGTGTCCTCCTGGGCTGCATCCCCAGCAGCGTGGGCAGCAGGGCAGGGAGGGGACCCTGCCCCTCTGCTCCACTCTGGGGAGACCCCCCTGCAGTGCTGGGGCAGCTCTGGAGTCCTCAGCACAGCAGAGACATGGACCTGGTGGAGCGGGGCCAGAGGAGGCCCCAGCAATGATGGGAGGGCTGGAAGGCCTCTGCTGGGAGGCCAGGCTGGGAGAGGTGGGCTTGTTCAGCCTGGAGAAGAGAAGGCTCCAGGGAGACCTTCTGGTGGCCTTTCTATACTTACAATTGGGAACAGGCTTTTTAGCAGGGCCTGTTGCAAGAGAACAAGGGGTGATGGCTTTAAACTAAAAGAGGGGAGACTTAGGCTAGAGAGAAGGAAGAAATGTTTGACACTGAGGGTGGTGAGCTCCTGGCCCAGGCTGCCCAGAGAGGTGGTCACTGCCCCATCCCTGGAACCATTGCAGGTGAGGTTGGCCGGGGCTCTGAGCAACCTGCTCTAGTTGCAGATGTTCCTGCTCAGTGCAGGGGTGTTGGACTAGATGACCTTTAAAGGTCCCCTCCAACCCAAACCATTCTGTGATACAATGAAGATTTATTTTGCACTTTCCACTGTGCCCCTCTCCTTTCCATCATGCCTCCCCATGTCCCATTATTTGCTCACATTGGGACAAGAATAATGTTTCACCTCACAACAATGGCAAGATGTGGGGAAAAAGGTCTGAGCCGCTGTGGTTTTCTGCTTTCTGTCTAGATGGTTTGCTGACAGGAGAATCAGGTGGGTCAAATTTCCAGCGCAGAATTAGGGACGGTGCAGTGAAATCCAGACAGCCTTTGTTCGTGTGCTGGCAGCCGGCCACGACTGCTGCTGTAGCTACAGACTCTTCAGACTGTTTAAATATAACGAGAAGGGTCAAAGTCCTGTAACTTTTAGATGGCTGAGTATAAAATGGTTTTGTGTCTTGGATCATGTTCAACGCTGCCTTTGAACCCCTACGCCTGAGTGTGGTTCGGGCTTTACTGTCATCTGTTGACTCAGAGATTTGGCTCCAGGCTGGTAATTACCAAATTCGGTCCCAACCCAAGATTAAGATGCCTGTTTCTTTCCTGTGCGCCTGCGCAGACAGGTATTCAGATGGAGACGGAGTGTGTCTTCACAGCATGAAAGGTGATTTGGAGTTTGAGAACCTGAATTGTGAATTTTAATATTTGAAAATAGTGAAACAAAGAACTGCTGTCTGATAGCTTCTGAGTTAGTAATTACCCAGGTGCGTTACTGGTTTTCAAAGGCTGTTCCTAGAGATTTTCACTTGGCATCCTACAATAAATGTTGCCAAAATGCCAGACAAGCAACATGTTCTCTAATCATTTCAGTTTATCTTCTATTTTATCATTTAGTTTGACTGCATTTAACTGAATTACTGGAGTTTACATGAAAGTAATTAAGATGGAAATATAGTCTACTGGGCTACAGAACTTGGCTCTGGGTATTTTCTCATGAATTCCATGAATAGCATTGTTTGATAAAGTAATAACTTGTTTTCAGAGTGATAAGAATGTAACTATACTGTGGAACATAAAAGAACAGTTTGGTCCAAAGAAAACAGATAAAGATACACTACTGAGTGTGCTTCATCTAGTCTTAATTTTAAGCAACTTTAATATTTTTCCCTACTTTGTTTCTTCTACTTTGAAAGCTTGTCACGGCTTAAGTGATGACATTTTAAAGACATTGTAACCCCCTATTCTGAACTTTGTTCGTTTTTACTCTTTTTCTGCATAGTCACGTTTCCTTCAGTTCCATTCCTTTATGCTCTGATTGCGATAATAACGTTGGAAATGAAAGTACAAACATTCCTTCTCTCCTAGGCTGAAATGGAGCTGGTGAAATGGGGCTTTGATGCCGCATCCATTGAGCAACAAATCAGTGACCACAGAAGAGCTCACAATGCCATTGGAGACTATCGCTGGCACTTGGACAAAGTCAAAACCGATCTGGTAATTACTGTCTTCCCTTACAGGTAGCTTAGTCTAGATTTATCTCACTGATTTGCCAGTGCTCCACTACAAAAAGAATGTTCAGCAGCTCAGCTTGTGTTCGGAAAGGACTGGTGTCATCGTAGCAACAGCTTCCAACCCTAATCTTTATTATTTCATGGTTATTTTGGGTCCCACTTCTTTTCCCAGAATTTCAAAAAGAAAATTTAATAGCTACTTAACACTTGGTTGTTGTGTACCAAGGCTGGCAGATAAATATTGCAACGTTTTGTGTGAGAAGAATGGCTAAGAACGATTATTCTCAAAATGTTCTCCTAGGAAAGGGTAAGGTAGGTGCCTTGAGGAATGAGGCAATTTCTGCCCAAATTCTGGGCTAAGCTTAGAGCTTTTATTTTTATTTTTCGTATCCCTTTCAGGCTTCTCTTTCCCTCTGGATCTGGTGACTGGAATAAAGAAGTCGCTGAAAACGCAGTGATTAACTTGCTCTCCTGTCAGCCTGGCAGATACAGGAGGGAGGAGGCTCATTTCATCCCCTTTCCTCTTTTCTCTTAGTTGCTCACAGACAGGAGGCAAGAGAGCTGGATCTAAACAAAAGGCACCTTGTTCTGGTGTTCTGCTCTCTCAGCCACGCTGGAGAGTGGAAGGGGTGTTACTCCCTTTTCTCCTTCAAACAGGAAAGGCGATAGTCTGGCCCTCTGGAATACCTGTTCCAAGGTTGTGCAGGTTCTGAGCCATGGAAATGGGAATAAAAATTGGAGCCTCCTGCTCACATCATAGCTTATACTACCTCATAACCTCCTAAGGTAGCTCTAGGACACGTTGGGTCTCCGCAGCTGTCTAGGACTTTGATACAGAAACAGGTCCAGTTTGGGGAGCTGGTTTGGTATTACAGGGGTTATGTGCAACCTTGCTTACATTCTAGGCATCCCTGAGGGGAGGAAGTTTACCCAAACGTTGGTTTTGTACTTCCTGGGGTCCTCCAGTGGTGCAGATCCACTCACCTGTGTCTCTCGCAGGCATTTGCAGGTCACCACCCGTAGTTACAACGTGTACTGACACTGTAAAGGAAATAATCAGCAAATAGGCAACTTGTAAAAGGCTCACTGGATATTTGCTGTCTCTGTTTCAGCGGGAGAAGGCTGCAGTTCATCAGCTGGAGGAAGAATACGAAGGACTGCTGGTGAGCATGAGATGCATTCATTTCTGATACCCTCTATGATGAATGCTCTTCCTGCTTTATTAACACCAATGTGACAGTTTATGGACACTTCAGATTTCAACAGAGTGACAGATGCATATTTAAATAATTTAATTCAGCAGTAAACTGACAGCACTTTGTAGTTTTTACAAGGTTCAGGCTGAGTCATGAATTTGAAATTAATTCATTACCTGGTGTATAACTGATTTACCCTCACAAGGAAGTTTCTGATTTCCACATGGTGCAGTGATTTGGTCACTGAGCAGGTGAAGAGTAGAACTCTACCTCCTTAATGGGAGTAAACGTAGCAATGAAGTTAGTCTGTATATGAAGCCTAAAAAGTTACTCAAAGGTGAGATTAGAACCAAACTGTGTGCAGAGCTGTGCATCCTCCCGGCGGTTTCTTGTACTTCCCCCCATGCCCCTTCCCTTGTCTATATGTCTGCTACATTTGTGTTTAAAATGACTTTTGGAAGTTGCTGACCTCAAATTCCTGTTGTTCTGTGTATCTAGACACATTGTCCACTGTCAATTGCCAGCAGGTTTCAGAGCTCACTAAACCCATGCGCGTTATCTGCTGTTGCCAACAGCCTTTATAGATGTGTGGGTTTTACTGTTATTTTAGTTTAAAAAAAAAACAAAAACCCAAGAAATAAAAGGATATGCTGTGCTCTTGACTTCCCCTTCTCCACCCAGCACAGGCGTTTCTGTGTTTATGGCTTCTCATTTCTGGAATTCCTTGCAGAAATACTCTTTTGAGAGAATGGATCAGCTCCGTCAGTTCCAGAACCTCATCCAAGCCACCAGCAGAGAGATCATGTGGATCAATGACTGTGAGGAAGAGGAGCTTCTCTACGACTGGAGCGACAGGAACACTGACATCGCCAGGAAGCAGGAAGCCTTCTCTGTAAGACAGCTCAACCTCCTCATGCTTTCCATGGGTCCTCTTTTGGGATAGTAAGGGAGGAACATCCTGGCTCAGGGGCACTGTTCACAGGATGGGTGTTTCTTCACTCTTTGGAAGAGTTTTATCAACACTTTTGCACTAAGTATTGTGTGACAACCTTTTGAGTCAAGATTAGACATCTGTTGGAAGATTCAACGGGTTGTCACGGTTCCTTTTGCCCTTGGAAGGTGGCCTTATCAGTACAGTCCGCTGTGGACTGGTAACCACATACAGCTTGTACACACAGTTGTTATGTTGGCACATTAAACCAAAGGACTTGAGTCAAGTGGTTGAATTCTCCCAGGAGGGCTTAGGAGATCCCCCATGTTTGGCCCCAGGAAGCAGAGCTGTACCAGAGGGAGCTGCTCTCTTCCTCTGATGGTTTTGCCAGCACGTGGTCAGAGGTAGTTTGCAGTGCTCCTTGTCTTCCGTGGATACGTAGGGAAATGGAGCACATGCATTTCTTGGTGCCCATCACCAAATTGAGAAAGGAATGAAGGTTCCCCCTGGTTAAGGAGGTACTTCTTTGGGGTTTAGTTCAGTGGTTCTGGTTGTTGCAAGGTGCTTCCATCATTCCTGGGAAAGGCAGAACTTTGGGCACTTTGCTCTGTGAAGCAGCAAGCCTAGAGACTAGGGCTGCCTAGAGACTAGGACTAGCCTAGAGACTAGGGCTGAGATGATTCTACCTTCTTTGATTCTACTGTCTTCATCATTAACTTCACTGAACGGCATTGCTACGTAGTGTTAGCAGGGATAATTTTACATTGTTACAACTAGCTGGAAAATGTCAAGTAAATCATCCCGTGCAGCGTAGGTCTGGGGGCTTGTTTAACGCTGTGTTTTGGGTGTTTAGAAACGTATGAGTGAACTGGAGCTTAAAGAAAAAGAACTCAACAAGCTAAAGCAAGAAAGTGACCAGCTAGTGCTCAACCAGCACCCTGCTTCGGACAAAATCGAGGTGAGTTACGGCTTTGTGTGATTTCCCTTCCTCCTTTAACTGCTACGTGGGAAAAGTTCTCAGTGAACATCTGCAAATTAAATGCCCCGTTTTGACCTGAGAAGGGTTTGCCTGCCAAAAAGCCTGTCCATTTTATATCCAGCTGGATGAGCTGCTTTAATAAAAATATTACTACCTTCCTCAACAAACCTGGCTACAACTGCAGGCTTCTTAAGAGCTCTGGGGAGAGCTCTCCTTGCTCTCAAATTGGATGAGAGATGCATGTAAAAATTAATAGGAGGCCTAGGGAGCTGTCTGAGTGTGCTGAAATTGTTGAAGCCCGTTTGAGTGGACTAGATTGCAGCGGAATTTATGGTAGGAAGGCATGTCGTCGTTCTGCTGCTATCGTTTTGAAGAAAGCCGCACCCTTTGTTGCGGGTTTATATTTAATCCAGGCGCAAATACTTTCTGCGACTGAAACTCCCAGTGCATTTCTACAGCTTAGCTGAGACATTTTTGCTTGCACAGCTTGGTGCACGTTTACCTTTCAATGAGGAAGGCTGCAATAATTTGCAAAATCTCATTTTATTAGGAAATGCTGTAGTTGTTACAGCTTTAAGAGTGTGTAAGAACCCTGGAAGTGAAAGAAGCTAATAGGAAAAAAAACCAAACAAAAACACCCATGAGTCCTTTCTCCTTTCAGTGTATTTACTTTGTTAAGTGTTGTATTGTTGTGTACAAACACCATTCATCTTTCTTCTCTGGTCAATTTCTGCCTTAAATGAAAGATCCTTGTCAGCTCCAGCAGTAAAAGTTGTGTGCCATTTTCTAAAGAATATATATGAGGACTACTTGAGAAGTTTGAAAATAGCCATCACAAAAAAGAAAAAAAGACATGTATTTGACACTGTTCTTTGGAAGGAGAAAATGACAATTTGCAATTGCAATATTTTATTTGCAGTAGTTTGTCTGTTTTGCCCTTTGCTATTCACGCACTTCAAGATTGATGCTAATCAAACAAAATCCAGAATTTCTCTCTGCATCCCGCAAGCAGATATTGAACTCATTTCAGTTGAGGTGGACGCTTAGATGTTGGGGAACCATTTGCACGAGTTACTTTGTTCTGGTGTGCGTGAATTTCCTTTAGCAGATTTTTCATTCGCATAAATAGTTTTGCTGGAGCCTGGGTGTGGGAGAGAGCTCAGGGTGGTGGTTTGAGTTCTTTATGTTGCTGGTTTTTAGGCCTACATGGATACGTTACAAACTCAGTGGAGCTGGATCCTGCAGATCACCAAATGCATTGATGTTCATCTGAAGGAGAACGCAGCTTACTTTCAGGTGAGGAATGACGTGGAGATTTCACGCTGATATCATCACTGATATATTTTTTTCTGTACCAAAATGTTGCTAAATCCCTGCACAGTTATGTATAACACGCTGTTACCATGTTCTAAATGCTGCTGTTCTGCCAGAGGTGAACTGGGATTTCTCATGAAAGGAACCCATTGATTTTTTTAGCAGACAGTTTTAAGAGCCGCATCCAACTGAAATCACAACTTTTCTCCTGTAGTTCTTTGAAGAGGCCCAAGCCACGGAGTTGTACCTGAAAAACTTACAGGACTCCATCAGGAAGAAGTTCATCTGCGATAAGAGCATGTCACTGCAGTCTTTGCTGGAGCAGATCAAAGAGCTGGAGGTATTGCCCCACCCACCTGACAGGTCATGTTCTGATTGCCTTGGAAATCAGGGGCCCTCTTCAAATACCAAATCTAAACCCAGGTGTACTGCAAAGTTGAAATAAGTACTGTAGGAACATGAAACCGTAACGTATATTCCTGCCTGTTTCTTAGGAAAACTTACAAATGGATCGTTGTTAACTTCAATTTATTTGGGAACTCTGGTTTCTCTTTAAATCCAATTCCCACGTTTCTGACGTGCTAACAAATTAAAAAAAGGAATGACTTGCATTCCTAGGCAGTAGAATAGATTTTGCCTCCAAGGATAAGTGTATTTAATAAATGATTCGTCATGTCACTGTGTCACTGGGGTCACTGAAAGGGCCTAAATCAGCTTTTTTAGCTCACTATTTGCTCATCGTAATTTAGGTGCTACAGTCCAAATTGAATATACTGGAGAAAAAATAGTGAGTGATGTAAAAGGGCAATTGATGAAATCAGGTTGGAGGGTAGTTAGTATTTTTTTTTTTTATTAGCATTCATGTTATCAGAGATTCTTTCCATTTATTCTCATGTTTCTTACACATCACTTTAACCACATTGCAAACTGTACAAAAAATCTGCTTTGCAAGTTTTAAACCTTGCAGCTTGCCAGAGCTGCAAAGATACTTAGCTTGATGTTTCCCTTCTCTTTTTTTAAAACTGCAGTTTTACATTATAAGCCAAAGACTCATCCCACTGGAGCTAAAGGAGGTTTTGCCTACTGTGAGCTCCAGCTGCATCCCTCTTTTTAGAAAAAAAACAGTGGGAATTAGTTGTGGTTTCTTTCTAGAATGAATTTTTAACATCTGCTTAACCTTTGCAGAATGAACGAGAGAGAATTCTTGAGTACAAGAGGCAAGTGCAGAGTTTGGTGAATAAATCCAAGAAGATTGTGCAGCTGAAGCCACGTAACCCCGACTACCGGAGTAACAAGCCCATTATCCTCAAGGCGCTGTGTGACTACAAACAGGATCTGGTATAGTGTCCCTTTTTGGCTGACAATGAACATCCCATAAACTAGAACATGGCAAATCATGGAGTAAATAAACTGTTCAGCTGATAGAAGTAACTCCCTTGTCTGCTTTTGGTCAGCATCTGAACTTCTTTGACAAAAAAGCTCTGACTTCTTTGTAATTATGAATAAACAAGCTAGGTTCTGGTTGGTTAATAAATCTAGTCAAAGTGATTAGTATTAGTTACTAGTAATCCATTAAGTAGCATTAATACAGCTCAAATTAGCACTGAAAATCCACATTGATAATAGGGTTAACATTGTTATACAGGCGCTTCCCAGCATCTACACTTTCTGTGGTGATTGCTCACCTTCCCAGTGTCCCTCTCGGTCCTTAGGTCAACACTCCAGCTGACCAAAGGTGAGAGGTGTACAGTGAGTTTGTTCTATCCCCTTTTTTTTTCCCGATGGAGTATGACATTGATGCTGGTGGTTTTCCTTCCTCCTCAGTACTAGGGCTGCTTGGGTTTATTTCTATTTTTTTTCCCTAAACATTAAACTTAGCTGCGTTTTCTGCTTACCTGCTCTTTTTTTCCTCACCGGTTCCCAAGTACCCAGGTTTTCTGTTGTCTGTAAAACTTGTTTTACCAGATTCACTAAGTTGCACTCCTGTAGTGACCAGTAATGGACCGCTGTGATTTGTGTTTACAATCTGGGGTTCCTGCTATCCACTCTGTGCTCTTCCCTACCACGTTTTATTCCAGAGTCGCAGACGTTCGGCCCACACAGACTAATTTTTTGTTGTTACTAAAGAAATTTAAGCAATGGTTACCTGGCTGCTTGGCAATTACTCTTACTTTAAGCAGGCTAAGCAGCACTACTCATCCTTATGCCTCCAGTTTGCTGGCTTACAGCCATACATGGTTGCATTGCTCACTGTGGCCATGTGTCCATTGTCATGGTAAGCCCCAAGTCTAATGATCAACCAGCCTGGCAACTGCTCAGAGTGTTCCCTGGCGTCCACTTGGTTTCCTTGGTTTTTCTTCACATGGAAACTGGGTTCAAGGAGAAGGGGTTGATCTGGACTGATTTCTTGCCCCAGTATGAAGCCAAGATGCACACCCAGACCTGGCAGCTGGGAAGCGCTCCCACTTCTGTCTAGATGCGTCTTCCTCATCTGTCTCTCCTAGAAAGCCCATCTTATTCAACTAAGGAAAAAATGTTCTGTGTTCCTTACAGAAAACGGTGCGCAAAGGAGATGAATGTATCCTGAAGGACAATAACGAGCGCAGCAAGTGGCTGGTGACCGGCCCTGGAGGAGTGGATATGCTGGTGCCATCTGTCAGTCTTATCATCCCACCTCCAAATCCCTTAGCAGTGGATCTTGCTACCAAGTGAGTTGCTGGCTGGGTTTGGACTCCTACCACTGGCAGTAGATAGAAGAGTTCACTCAAAATAGCAGCCAATCCCAAAATCTGGTCTGTGCCTTGGTCAGAATGTCCCCGCACCCTGTAAGGGCGGGGGATTAAGGGCTAGATCCTTGACTCGAGGAAATTCACTTCAGTGAAGCTTGCTGGGATCTAAAAATACTTAAAACTTAACTTTCACAAGGTTTTTCTCATATCTAATAATAAAAGTCATGGATAAATTCATTTCCAAGACTTTTTCAAGTAGAGAAAAAGCCTTAACACACTCCAGATCTGGTGGATGTTTCTTGGGATGTTTTGTAGCTACACTACAAGGACAGACGCGTTTTGACCATGGAATTTCTTTTCTCATCTCAGAATTGAGCAGTACTATGAAGCTATTTTAGCCTTGTGGAACCAGCTGTATATCAACATGAAGAGCCTGGTATCTTGGCATTATTGCATGATCGACATTGAGAAAATCAGAGCGATGACTATTGCCAAGGTAAGACTCTGGTTGGCCTTACCTGTAGACCAGGGAGATCCGTGATATGACCTTTACTGTCCCAAACGGTGTGTTCTGTGCAGATACATGTTCTGCAAAACCACGGCCCTCCTTTTTGCTGGGTTGCACAAACAATTATATACAGAAGTATATAAGGTTTATATTAAGGAGGGGATTCTACTGCTTTACTCCTCTCTGGTGAGACCCCCTGGCAGTGCTGGGTCCAGCTCTGGAACTCTCAGCACACAAGAGACATGGACCTATTGCAGTGGGTCCGTAGGGCCCTGAAGATGATCTGAGGGCTGGAACNAAGATGGGGACAGACTTTTGAGCAGGGCCTGTGGCAAGAGGACAAGGGGTGATGGTTTTAAACTAAAGGAGAGAGATAGACTAGAGAGAAGGAAGAAATGGTGAGAGCCTGGCCCAGGTTGCCCAGAGAGGTGGTGGCTGCCCCATCCCTGGCACCATTGCAGGTGAGGTTGGCCGGGGCTCTGAGCAACCTGCTCTAGTTGCGGATGTCCCTGCTCCCTAGATGAGCTTTAAAGGTCCCTTCCTGCCCCAGCCATGCAATGATTCTAAGTTGTCGTTTATTAAAGGAAAAGCAAATTTTTGTCCAATGCAAACGTGATATGGATTAAACGGGAAGATGAGCTAAGTGGATTTATGACATCCACTATGCAAGGGCATGGATTGACAGGGTAAGAGGTAGAATTTCCAACTATTTCTAGGTTACTCAATTATTATAACAAGAAAAGATTAGCTCAAAGAGCACTTCTAGCTCCATACTTTTAGAGGCAGTCCAGGTAGGTGTTATTCTAAGAAAAACACCTTTGGTTTTTCTTAATATAGGTTTATTAGTTTGTTTTTTAATGATTAAGTCTTTCCCAATTGATTCTCTTTTCAAAATTCTCTTCTTCCTCCTTTCAGCTGAAAACAATGCGTAAGGAAGACTACCAGAAAATAATAACTGACCTGGAGATCCATTATCAAGAATTCCTCAGGAACAGCCAAGGCTCAGAGATGTTTGGCGACGAAGACAAACGGAAGATCCAGACTCAGTTCACTGATGCTCAGAAGCACTACCAAACCTTGATCATACAACTGCCCAACCAACCCCGGCAGCCACAGACAGGTTTGTTGTCCTCCTGGGTTTTGTAGAGATTGGACTGCTTGGGTTTCTTTGTTTGATGGGTGGTGGTGCATTCTTTTCATGTTCTCAGAAACATGTATGAATGGAAACATGTTCAAGAATTGTGCTGCTCTCTCCCAACACAACAAAACTGGCCATGCGCAGGGAAGAGTGTTTTGTTCTGCCTGCCTTGGGTGTGAATCTGGGAATAGTCCTCTGAAGTTCATGGAAAAAATGAGACGAATTTAGTCCATTTGATATGTTTGCAGGTATTAGGAAGCAAAATCTCCCTGCTGAGTTTGAGGAAGCAAGTTTCTTTTTGTGAGGGAGAGAAGTCATTCCTTGGAACAACTGCATAAGGGCCCAGATCTTCTACCTGCTTCCATTTCTACAGATCATCTCAGTGCTTGGGTCACTTGGGCAGCAGGTTGGCTCAGTTCTCTGGCAGTTGACATTTGTCCAATTCATTTTGCAGTGGTCCCAAGTGAGAGCTGCCCCGTGGGTTCCTCCAACACCATTATCGTTAACGAGAGAAACCGAGAACATGAGAAGCAGGAGGCCTGGCTGCTGATGGAGCTTCAGAAACTTCGGCGTCAGATTGAAGCATCTGAGATTCGGATGGTTCAAAGAGCTCCTCTTACAGTGGATCAAGGGGCTGTGCATGACTTTTCAGTCAGAATCAAGGATTTAGAGGTAATTGTGGATGTTTTTCTCAAGCTCAGTACGGCCCTGTGCTGCAGTTGTAGTTCTGATCAGCTGGGAAAGACACACAGCCTGTGCAGCAAGTCCTCAATTGGAAGCTAACCTTGGTAATTTGGATTAGAGTTTAGCTCCTAAGTAGAAAAAGTTGACTCTTGGATTTTACAAATGAAATTCTGTCAGGCAGAGTATACAGAAGGCCTGATGTCAAGTGGACAGGAGGTTCTGTTAAGCCTCATCTGAGTTAAAGGACTATTAAAATCCTTTTGCACAGATCCCACTTCACCACCTGCCTACCTCTGAAGTGCTGTCTGTGGGATGCCAAGTGGATACATGAGGCTTACAGACTCTATCCCTCTCCCAGTTCTTAAGATTTGAAGGAAACTGGAGAGACACCATCAGTAAGAAAAGAGAAGAGGTTCAGCATGTGAGGAATTCCCCTGAGGCAATGAGGTGACAGAGGTCTGAAGAGCAGAAGGATCTTGGCACGTCTACTGAGTGCAGTTAAGAGCTCTGCTTTCAACAGAGCTGAGTTCCGGAGTGGACGAGGTGCTCAAAAATAGTTTTACCTGCTGTGGACTGTGCAGAAGCTGGTTAGATAACAGCAAACTATTTGGATAAGGAGACCAGTTGCCTGTGTGCTGTAGAATGATCATTCAGCCACCAAAACTGTGTAAATCAGGTGTTCTCTTTCCATAGGGCGTGCAGAATGACTCTCAGATAATGGCTGAGACCCTCAATAAGCATAAGGACTTGCTGCCTAACTTCAGAGGCTCTGAAAAGTATGTGTACTTGCAGTCAGAGATAAATGCCCTCTTCCAAAAACTGGAAAATATTAATGGTGTTTCTGCTGGCTACTTAGACAGGTAAGAAAATGGAAGTTCTAGCAATAAATCATTCACTTTCTTGCATAATTCTTAGTCCAGAAACCTGCTTTTTATTACCAGTAGCGTAAAATTACTCCTTTCTGACAAATGAGGTATAAACAGACACTTATGTGAATTTATTCTCTTTTTTGGAAGACTTTTATTAAAAAAAAAAAAAAAAAAGAGAATCATGAATATCACTGAATATCTAGTGAATATCATGAGAATCATGAATATCAATGATCTGCAATTAATTAGAAATACCCTGCCCCAGTCCATAACGGATTTGTCTTGTATTCTTGATTTTAGCTTGAACGCACTGAGGTGTCTGCTCCAGATTATTCTCCAAACAGAAGATGTGATCAGAGTTTTTGAGGTCAGACTGTCTGAAGAGGAGACTGTTCCTTTGGATCTTGATAAAGTGGAGGCTTATCGGGCTTGTCTGAAGGTGAGAGGCCAAGACCCAAGGACATGGCAAGGCAAAATTCATAACTGCTGAGCTGGGTGAAACCCTTCCGAAACCACAGGAGATGGAAACGCTGCTCCTGTTGTATTTTATGACACGGACACACAATACTTTTGAAAATTATTGGAGGAATGTATGAGTTACTACCTCTTCCAGTTGTTGCTGCCCCCACAGCAAAGCCAGTGGCATGGAAGCTCTCCATAATCCATTTCAGTACAAAATCAGCTGATTTAATTTGTATCACAAAGGTAGATTTGAAGGCAGCACCTCCTTTCTTGCAAAAAGGCTTTATGTGGCGTTGAGCTGATCCTTCTGTGCACTGAACACCTTTGGGAGAACAGGGGCTATTCCATCCTTCCCTGTTCTCGGGTGTAGTAGGGGGAAAAAAAAACGTGTAGATGGCACAACGGGAGCACAAGCAGGTTGCCTTTTTATCCTGTTGAATGAGAGCTGCAGTTCAGTTGCTGGGATTTATTCTTAGCTGGCGTAGATTAGAGCTACACACACAAAAAAAAAATGCTTGAGCATGTTATCAAAGGATGTATCATCCTCCCTGTGACTGGGGAAAAGCAGCCCACCTCCATTTGATGATACCCCACAGTGTGGGCACACAAACAAGGGTGTATTTAGAGAAACATCTCCTTGAAAGATGTGTATAAAAATGTAAACAGGAATTCAGTACAAATCTGTGCAGGTTTTTAGGTAACATTTAAAACCTGCCAATCCTGAGGCTTGATTCCACACCTGTTGCCAGTGCAGAAATCTTTTACACTTCAATAACATTTTCTAGTTGTTTCTAGGAGCAAGCAAGGCAGGCTCTTCCCTTTTTTTTTTTTTTTTTAATGGTAACTGCTCTCTATAGTTCTGAGAAACTGAAGTGTTAGCTACAGAAATGACAGCAGAGGGCTTTGGTTTAGCAAATTATTTAAGGGTGAGCCTAACTTTAAACACATTCCTAAGTCAAACTCTGTTTACTAAAGTAGATGTTTAACTTTAAATGCATCCAGCTGACATCAGTGAACGTACCTTAGTGAATTAGAAACAACATCTTTCAATCCCAACACATGGTGCCTGCTGCGAACGGTTAAATTTGAGCGTCAGGAAGAAAGTGGATGACAGTGTTTTGTTCTTTCTCCAGAAAATGAAAGCAGACCTAAACATGAAGAAGTCGCTACTGAATGCCCTGGAAAACGAGCTGCAGAAAACTCTTCAGATTCACTCGCAGTCTTGCCAGTCATACACCCTGTATGACATGGACATTGCAAAGTTCTGTGACAAAGTTACCCAGCTGATAGACCGCTGGCAGCGAGCTGATAAGCAGATAGATAACAGGTTTGCTCATATTTCCAAATCTTCCTTACTGCTATTGCTACTAAAATAATCTTTTCTAGTGGCTCTAAAAGAACCGATGTGCACTGATCATCGCTTCCAGAGGACAAATAATGACTTCAGGGCAAGCGGACCAGAGCAACTGGGAATAGGTTGAATGTGCTTTAAAAGGGATTGTGTAAGACCGAGCAGGAAAATGTTGTTATTCATGCTAAGGAATTGTTCTAATTACAATTTTTTATTCTTGGATTAATTCCTGTCAGCATTTTCCCCCTCAAACAAAGCAACCATGCTTAATCCTGAATACGCTTTACCTGAGGCTTAGAAAATTAACACTAAGAATTAACTTTTAAAATCCCAACAATTTTTTTTTTTTCTAATGTTTTATTGAACTGAAGGCATATTCTGATTATTGTCGGGGTTTGGGGGGTGTGGTTTGGTCTGTTCTGGTTTGTTTTGGTTTGACTTCAGGCCAAAATCTAGTCCTATTACTAAAAATTGACTGGTTGCTGGTTGCTTTGGTGAAAATTGAGAGCAAGATTTCTGAAGTCAGTGAGCTTGATTCTTATCACTTAAATTGTAATCACTTATCCATCCCTCAATTAGTTGACAGAAAGTGCCGACCTCTGTATATTGCAGAATTGCTCAAAAGTGAGGCAATAAAACCCCATTAGGTGACTAATAAGCAGGACAATTCTCCTTTATTGGAAATTTTTGTTTAGAATCTCCTTTTGGAGCTTCCTGTAGTTTTACCTAGTTTATTACTGTGTCTTATTTATGAGAAATATTTAAAAGGAGAAAAAATATGACAGTTTTCCCTGTTTTTTTTTTCTAGATCATGGGATTTAGAAAGGCAGATCAAACAGCTGAAAACCTACCGAGATCTCTACCAGGCTCTGTGCAAATGGATCTGTGATGCCAAGCGCAGGCAGGATTCTATCGAGTCCACGAAGCTGTGCGATTGCAACACCATCATGAGATACCTCCACGATCAGAAGGTAAGCAGCACCTGAAGGAGTTGTCCTCAATTACTTGCATTTCAAATGGTTTTGCCGTTCAGAAAATCTCGGTTGCGATGCAGCCTGCAGTACAGCAGCCTGTTTTGAATTAGAACGTGCGCAAGCTACCAGAAAACACCACATGTGTAGAAGGCAGGAGAGAGGAAATATTACCCTCATTACTTTCTGTCAGCGCTGCTCCAGATTATGAACAAGACCGTTTTTGGCTCCTATGCAATCACTGACACTTCTGTACATCGGCTTTGAATTAATTCAAGTGACTCTGTGACAGTGGAACTTATGGGACAAATTATAGCTCAAAAATCAAAAGCAAGGAAATACATTGAAGCTAAAGTCAAGGAACCTTCGGTTACTATCCCTCCCCAGCTCAGTTTCTCGGTGTTCTTTCTGAGAACAACCTTCTCATGCACAGAGAGCTCATGGTTGTTCAAAACACGTGGCTATGGGTCATTCCAGGTCTTGGCCTGTGGGGTTGCAGTGGTTTCATCCTGTAGGTGCCTTCTGCTGGTGGCAGTGTGTACGGGAGGAAATACCGGTAAATCTTGAGGGAGTGCTTCACAGCTCACTTGTTTTCTTGACAGAACTTGCACAGTGAAATCTGTGGGAAGCGAGACAAAGTTGAGGAGCTTCTCAAGCATGCAGATCAGTGCTCAGCTGCAATTAAGGTACTTGGATTTCAGCAGTTTTATGGGGTGTGGTTTTTTTCATGGTCAGGTGTGTCCCATTGTCTGCTCTGCTGGCAGGTGAAATGGCAGCTCCCTGATGTATGTGTGTGTGTGCAGAAATTGCTGTGGTGAAATGCTTGTGTGTACAAAATACAATGAAAGCAATTTGTGTCCTTGCCACCTGAAGACTAAAGGATGATGCAGAAGATACAAGTGAGAGCTTCTCTTCAGGAGAATCAATGCCCCCATCTAGCCAGGCCAAACTTTCCACTTCGCATGTTTAAAAAAAAAAAAAAGAAAAAAAAAGGGAGTGGAGACCAGATTGGTATCTTAGTTCTGATGAGGATCTGGTCTAGGAGACAAGACAAGTGCAGATTAGCAGGAGCGATGGTGGGCAATAGCCATTGAAACCAAGAAGATACACAGGGAATGTTTTATGGCCTTTGTGTTATTGCCACCTTCATGTCCATGCTTTCTCCAGCTCAGTCCTACTTTCTGCGACAAAGATCTTGCTACATACGTGACGTGGCATATGTGATATGAAAGAAATGCAGAATTTTGGTTGATAACAGTACCTTGACTAGTTGCTCCTGTGAATCTTTTTTCACCTCCAGGTAGCCCTGGACTAACGGACGCGTATCTTCCCTTTTTTGTAAAACATTTCTTCTCTTTTTCCCTGTGTCGTTTTTCTCCCCGAGTCTCCATGGTGGTACCTGAACTTAGGAGCTTCTGTTTGTGATAGAGGATCATCTGTACGTGGCCAAAGAGAGAAACAAGGGAAAATGTAGCTGTTTAATTAAGAAAACCCCAAACTTAATTTGCATTTTGGGAAATGCAGATTCCCTGAGAATTCCTTGGCAGTTGCTAAATGGGTCTTACACTTCCCTGTCGTTTTACAGGATTATGAACTACAGGTTGCTTCCTACAGTTCTGGATTAGAAACGCTGCTCAACATCCCTATCAAGAAGAGCGTGGTTCAGTCTCCTGCCGTGCTGATTCTACAAGAGGTATTGTTCTTTCCTCCCCATCGATCCTTGTGAATCCATTTGTTTGTCCATGTGAGCCGCTGTGAGTCATATCCAGCTGTTTTCCAGTAATTAGCACTCTCATTGCTAACATGTGCTAAGCACATAAGCACGAGGAGTTAACACGGAATAGTCTCTGTGCTATAAAATTATCCTTGGGCTCATTTAGATGGTAGATTGGCCCTCTGGAATTTACCTCGTTCTGTTCGATGTCCATTGCATACGTACTGTGAGAAACAAGATTCATCCCCCCAAGTGGTTCAGTCGCTTTCAACCTGGGAATTAACCACTATTAAAAGTTTAACTTGGGTTACTTGTGACTGTCCGACAGGAAAGGCACGATGAGCCAGGGGATGAAGCCTTGCATTTAATAACACATCAGCCGTGGGGGGAAATAGTCTTGAAGAAGATGTGGGTTTATCAGCAGGGAGAATTTATACATTTGGGGTCCCCAGAAAGTCATGTGAGTTTGTGAGGTGGGGAATTTGCTTTTTGCTTTGCCAAGTGCCGTGCTTTCTCAGGGGATTGGAGTGTCCTTTAAGTGTCCTGAGACATAGGTGTGTTCAGATCTAGCTCTGTAGTATGAGCTGCTAACAATTCTCTCTCTTTTCAAGGCTAGCGAGGCTCAGTCTCGCTACATAGAGCTTCTCACAAGATCAGGAGATTATTACAGATTCTTAAGTGAAATGTTAAAGAGCATGGAGGACTTGAAGGTAATCTGACTCTTCTCCTTTTCTTTACCTTCTGTTTTTATCCCAGGTTAGCAAGCTAGCACTGAGCAAAGACTTTCTGCTTAAGGAAGGTGCAAAACAGTTCACAAAACTAACTCCTGAGCTCAGTGGTGTCCCATGAAGGAGCCAAATATTATATTCATGCATCTTTTGTCAAAGTTTCTTGCAGAGTTACCTACAAGGTCATGTGTGAGCCTTCTTAGTAAATAGGAGGTGCTCATCAAAGCACCCAAGAGGTCCTTCTCTGACCATCACAGCCTTGACCTCAGCGAGAGTACAGTTATTTTAGTGCTGAAAACTTGCTCCTCATGGTTAAGCGGCCACACCTCATTTCAGGCCATATCTAAAGCGTTTCAAACAGAGTGACACCTGAATTGATACAGCTCAGTGGGAACAGAGAGGCCTGTTGAAGAGGTCACATATAGGGATTGTGAATCACCTGTTTGAAAATCATGGAGCTTCTAAAGAAGGCTATTTAATACCATTTAGTAACTCTTGGTACGTCAGATTTTACTATCTGTGTTGCATCTTCCCCACTGCATCAAGTACCACTTCCCTTCCGAAAAGGGAATTAGGCTGATTCTGATTTCCAGGGGGTTTCAGCTGATTTCTGAATAAGGTTTGACTTGGAATAAATAAAGATTCCAGAATTTGTCTTGATGACACTTAATAAAAAAGGATTTTGAGCTCTCATTGAAGCAGAGGAAAAAAAATGCTGTAAGTTGGTCAGTGTTACAAACACGTATTGCATTGCATGGGATGATTTTGAAACAGTTGTCACGAATGTTGATGCGGGTTTTTTTGATTGATTGTTTGTTTTTCTGCTGTCATTTTGCAGATGAAAAATACCAAAATTGAACTCCTGGAAGAAGAACTCAGGCTTGCCAGGGATTCAAATTCAGAGACAAGCAACAAACATAAATTCTTGGAGCAAAATCTGCAGAAGTACCAGATAGATGTTTCTCAGCTCAAGGCAAAGCTGATGAGTTTGGAGGAGATGAAAAGACAAGCTGAAATGGATGGAAATTCTGCTAAGCAAAACCTTGACAAATGCTACGCCCAAATAAAGGATCTAAATGACAGAATAACCAGGCTGACTTATGAGATTGAAGATGAGAAAAGGAAAAGGAAGTTGCTGGAGGATAGATACGAGCAGCAAAAGAATGACTATGACCAGCTGCAGAAAACAAGGCAAAACGAGAAAGACAGCCTTGGTTGGCAAAAGTTAGAGTCTGAGAAGGTCATCAAGGAGAAGGAGTACGAGATAGAAAGATTAAGGGTTCTTCTTCAGGACGAAGGCACACGGAAGAGGGAGTATGAAAATGAGCTGGCTAAGGTAAGAAACCAGTTTAGCGAGGAGATGAGTAATTTAAAGAACAAGTATGAAACAGAAATTAATATTAAGAAGACCACAATCCAGCAGATAGCTGCACAGAAAGATGATGATGCAAAAGGCCTCAGAGCCCAGGTTGACAGACTGACGAGAGAAAACAGAGACCTCAAGGATGAGATTGTGCGGCTGAACGATGCCATTCTGCAGACCACGGATCAACGGAGGAGGGCGGAGGAAGATGCTCTTCAGCAGAAGGCTTGCAGTTCTGAGGTGTCCCAGCAAAAGCATCAGTTAGAGCTGGAGCTGAAACAGATCATTCAGCTTCGTGGTGAAGACAACTCGCGATACAAGCAGGCCCTTGAGGAGGCTGCCGCAACGATTCAGGATAAAACTAAGGAGCTGGAAAGGCTGAAGCTTCAGCTTCAGGAAGAGGCTAAAAGCCGATGGGAACTTGAAAATGAATTGGCTAAGGTAAGGAACAGTTATGATGAGGAAATTATTAGTTTAAAGAACAAGTATGAAACTGAGATTAATATCACAAAGACCACAATTCACCAGGTCACCATGCAGAAGGAAGAGGACACAAATAATTATAGAACGCAGCTTGATAATGCCATGAGAGAAAACAGGAATTTGTGTGAAGAAATTCGGAGACTGAAGAATACGATAAGTCAGACCACAGATAACCTACGGAAAATAGAAGAGAACGCTCAGCAGCAGAAGGCGGCTGGCTCAGAGCTTTCTCAGAAGAAACAGCAGCTGGAGATTGAGCTAAAACAAGTTATTCAGAGGCACTCTGATGAAAGCATGCGGTACAAACAGTCGCTCGATGAGGCTTCTAAGACCATTAAGGAAAGAAACAAAGAGATCGAAAGGCTGAGAAAGTTGTTGGATGTAGAAACAAGTCAGAGAAAAGAACTAGAGGATGAGAACAGTCAGTTAAAGAGAGTCCAGTTTGACCTGCAGAAAGCAAACACGAGTGCAACTGAGACAATTAACAAGCTGAGGATCCAAGAGCAGGAACTGGCCAGGCTGAAAATTGACTATGAAAGAGTTTCGCAAGAGAAAAAGGGCAGGGATCAAGAAAGTGCAAAGTTCCAGAGCACCGTGAAAGACTTGCAGATCCAGAAACATAAGCTGGAGGAGGAACTTTGCAGGCAGAATAAGAATGTGATGGAGGAGACGTCCAGGAGGAAGAAACTGGAGGAGGAAATAGAAGGCATGAGGAGATCTCTGAGAGAGCAATCAGTGAAAATAACCAATCTCACGCAGCAGATAGAGGAAGTGTCTATTGTAAAGAAGAGGAATGAAGATGACCTTAGACACCAGAGAGAAGTATTAGATGGTCACGTGAGAGAGAAGCAGAGATACATGGAGGAGATCAGGAAATACACATCCGATCTTGAGACTTTACGCCGTCAGTTGGTCCAAGAACAGGAGCAGTTAAAACAGGCTCACCTACGATACGAGCACTTACAGAAATCTTCTGAGGAAAAAAGCAAGAACTTGAATGAGTGCAAAATAGAAATCGAAAGGCTTCAGTCTCTCACCGAGAACCTAACCAAGGAGCACTTGTTGCTGGAGGAAGAGCTGCGAAATGTTAGATTGGAGTACGATGACCTCAGAATGGTCAGAAGTGAAGTCGATGAGAAAAATACTGCCATTGCTGAACTAAAGAATCAGCTTCAGACGAGCAGCAAGCAAACCCTGGAACTTCAGGGCTTGATTAATGATTTACAGAAAGAAAGGGAAAAATTGAGACAGGAAATTGAAAAATTCCAAAAGCAAGCTCTAGAGGTATTCACACATATTTTGATCCCGACTTTACTGTCTCTCAGATATATAATTAATTACAGTGTCCATTTGCATCAACTTAATTCACACTTTGCTGTTTAAGTTCACTGTACTTGTGACTAATATCTCCTTTATGGCATTTTTCCCCCAAAAAGGCAGGATTTGGCCGCTTTCTTAGCCTCTTTACTCCCTGGGAGCTGTGCTAGGGAGCCATAAGCTGTCTTCTCATCTAGCTGAGCCTTGCCCCAGGGGAAACCCCGGGCCTGGGCCAAGGCATCCTTGGGGAAGATGCGAGTCCGTGGAGTACCACTGTGCTGTGGCTGGGCGCTTCTCCAGGCTGTTTCAGCCAGGATGGGTTAAAGCATCAGTCCTCTGAGGCTGACCCGAGTGCTATCACAAACTAAACCAGCTAAAAACCCCAGAACCAACAAGCTGCTTAGCTGGGTAAGGTGTTGACTACAAGTGAGGATTAAAAGATCACGTTCTCAGTTGTACCTGAGGTACTTAAAACCTAGATTTTAGTGACTGTTTTAGGGATTTACGTTCCTCAGTCTCTAAGGGCAACTGCAAATTTTACTATTGGCCCTTATTTCTTAAGTTTGAGGCGAGAGCATAAACAAGTTAAAGAAAAAATGTTTTCGTATTTCATTCTTCTGCCTGGTTTCTTGTCCAAAGAGCTGCTCCTTAAATAGATCAGTGAGCACACGTGAACATGTTTCTTTGCTTTTTCCTGTACTTACCCGTTTCCTTTCTCATTCCTATTCTCAGCTATTCTTTCCTTTACTTTAAAAATCCTAATACTGATTTTTAAAAGCATATTAACATCTAGGTTTATCTGCCATCTGTGCAAATATATATGCATGTATTACAAACGTATAAACTTGTATTCCATTTAATATCGCTGCATCCAGAGGTGCATGTGTGTAGGTGCTTGTGTCTGTGTGTACCTATATGAAGACATTAAGTGAATTAATAAGGCGACACAGGTAAAATTGTTTGGAGTAACATGCGAAACTAAGAGGACAGTGAAAATTAAGTCATATATTTCCTTTTTATTCCTATATAACCAGCCCTTAGCTGATGGGAGTTCCCCCAGGTTAGTTGGACTGTGCCAGGGTACGTCTGCTGAGCATCAGGCTCTTAATGAGCCTTGAACGCTCTGCGTACGTGGAGGTGTATTATGAGTATTAAAGTTATAAAGAGGCAATTAAATCAGAAAATCAAGGCTGTGGGTAACAGAACGGAGTCTCCAGTGATAGCAGAGAGACAGTCGGTGAAGGGACAATGTTCCTTCGCTGGTTTATGTGTATCCATGGTCTTGGGTGAGGCACTGCTGCAACTGGAACGTTGTCCAGTGGCACCTTACTGCAGGTTAAATGACAGGCTGAAGAGCGTTGTAAGTGGGGAGCGTAACTTAACCAACGTAACCTCTAACCATCCTCTCTTGGTCTATTTCTTCTTTATAAATTATAGGCATCCAACAGGATTCAAGAATCCAAAAATCAGTATAGTCACATTATGCAAGAAAGGGAAACCTTGCTGATAAAAATGAGTGCTTTGGAGCAAGACAAAGCCAGGCTGCAGAGGTTAGAAGAGGAGCTGAACCGTCTGAAAGTTACCCTGGAATCAGAGTCTCGTTTGAAGCAACGCCTGGAAAGCGAGAAGCAACAAATCCTGAATGACCTCAATCAGTGGAAGAGCCAGCATTCTCGCACAGAGGAATCCATAAGGAAGATCCAGTGTGAGAGAGAGAAGAGTGAGAGGGAGAAGAACACCCTGAGGAGTGAGATCGAAAGGCTGCAGATGGAGATCAAACGGATCGAGGAGAGATACCGGTGCCGACTGGAAGAGACCGCTGTCAAAAACCAGTCGGAGCTGGAGGCCGAGCGTCTCAGGCTGCAAAGAGAGATTGAGAAACTCAAGCAGCGCCCGTATGGGTCCCACAGATCTACGCAGACTGAGGAAGACTTTTGTATTGATGCCTCCAAGTTGCTGTTCAGCGGGCTGCGGAAGAAGATTACAGCAATGCAGCTGTACGAGTGTCAGCTGATAGACAAACTCACGCTGGATAAACTGCTGAAGGGCCAGAGGTCCGTGGAAGAAGTCGCGGCCGACATTGAACCCTACCTGAAAGGGGCAGGTGCTATTGCAGGGGTGTCTCTTTCGCCCCGACAGAAATACTCTTTCGTTGAGGCCAAACGGAATCAGCTGCTGACAGCAGAAAATGCAGTCCTGCTCCTAGAAGCCCAGGCAGCAACAGGGGGTGTGATAGACCCACACCGAAATGAGATGTTAACTGTGGACAGCGCCATCGCCAGAGACCTGATCGACTTTGACGACAGAGAACAAATCTATACAGCAGAAAAGGCTATCACGGGATTTAAAGATCCTTTCTCGGGCAAGACCGTGCCCGTATCTGAAGCCATCAAGAAAAACTTGGTTGACAGAGAAACTGGGATTCGTCTGCTTGAAGCCCAGCTGGCTGTAGGAGGGATTGTTGATCCTGTCAACAGTGTTTTCCTCCCCAAAGATATAGCTTTGTCTCGTGGCCTGATTGACAAGGACCTGTACAGGATCCTAAACAACTGCCAAGGCGCTACGAAGAACTTCATTGATCCCACCACCAAAAAGGCAGTCACTTACATGCAGCTGAAGGAAAAATGCAGGATTGAACCGCACACTGGTCTGCTTCTCCTGCCAGTGCAGAAGAGGAGCATGTCGTTCCAAGGCATCAGGCAGCCCGTCTCAGCAGACGCGCTGCTCGAGGCTGGAATTATTAAGGAATCAACAAGGAACGACTTGGAAAGAGGTGCAATTACAGTGGAAGAAGTGAGTGAGAGAATTATCGATTTCCTTCAGGGCTCTAGCTGCATTGCAGGGATTTACAATGAGGCAACTAAAGAGAAACTTGGCATTTACCAGGCTATGAAAATAGGTTTGGTTAGACCGGGGACAGCCCTTGAACTCCTGGAAGCCCAGGCGGCCACAGGCTTCATAGTGGATCCTGTCAGCAATGTGAGGCTGCCCGTTGAGGAAGCTTACAAAAGAGGCCTTGTTGGAATTGAATTTAAAGAGAAACTTCTCTCTGCTGAAAGAGCTGTCACTGGGTACAAAGACCCTGAAACTGGGAACATCATTTCTCTGTTCCAAGCAATGAACAAAGAGCTCATAGAGAGAGGCCATGGCATTCGTTTGCTGGAGGCCCAGATTGCTACTGGGGGAATCATTGACCCCAAAGAGAGCTACCGCTTGCCCGTAGAGACGGCCTACAAGCGTGGCTACTTCAATGAAGAGCTCAACCAGATCCTTAGTGATCCAAGTGATGACACCAAAGGGTTCTTTGATCCCAACACAGAGGAGAACTTGACCTACTTGCAGCTGAAAGAAAGATGCATAAAGGATGATGCAACAGGGCTCTGCCTTCTACCCCTGAGAGAGAAGAAGAAGGTGGTGCACACCTCGCAGAAGAACACCCTTAGGAAGCGCCGGGTTGTCATTGTAGATCCAGAAACAAACAGGGAGATGTCCGTGCAGGAAGCGTACAG
Organism: Eurystomus gularis; assembly: GCA_013400335.1. NCBI lineage: Eukaryota > Metazoa > Chordata > Aves > Coraciiformes > Coraciidae > Eurystomus > Eurystomus gularis. The sequence continues at coordinate 219,888 of VZZY01016156.1, forward strand.
CAAAGGCCTCATAGATTTTGACACCTATACAGAACTAGCTGAACAGGAGTGCGAGTGGGAAGAAATAACTATTACAGGATCAGATGGCAGCAGTAGGGTTGTCCTTGTCGACAGAAAAACCGGGAGCCAGTACGACATCCAAGATGCTATTGATAAGGGGCTGGTGGAGAGGAAGTTTTTTGACCAGTACCGTTCCGGCAGTTTAAGCCTGACGCAGTTTGCAGACATGATTTCCTGCCGTAACGGCACTGACGAGGTGTTCCGGCACGAGTCGGTGACTCGGTCTCCCACAGTGCTCAGCGTCAGGAGTTCTTCTTCACTGATCAGGAGCGGTTCTTTCTCAGACACCCCAGAAGAGTGCAGTCCTATTGCAGCCATATTTGACACGGAAAGCTTGGAGAAAATCTCCATTTCGGAAGCTATACAGCGGGGCATCGTGGATAGCATCACTGGGCAACGGTTACTTGAAGCCCAGGCCTGCACAGGAGGCATAATATGTCCTACCACAGGCCAGAGGCTTTCGCTTCAGGAAGCCACCAGTCAAGGCATCATTGATCAGGATATGGCCACGCGCCTCAAGCCAGCCCAGAAGGCTTTCATAGGGTTCGAAGGCATAAAGGGTGGACGCAAGAGGATGTCAGCAGCTGAAGCAGTGAAAGAAAAATGGTTGCCTTACGAGGCTGGGCAGCGGTTCCTTGAATTCCAGTACCTCACTGGAGGTCTCGTGGACCCAGAAGTACGTGGAAGAATAAGCACTGAAGAAGCCATCAGGAATGGATTGATTGACGGTCGCGCCGCCCAGAAATTGCAAGACACAAACAGCTATCCTAAAATTCTGACCTGCCCCAAGACCAAACTGAAAATATCCTACAAAGATGCAATGAATCGGTCAATGGTGGAAGACATCACCGGGCTTAAACTCTTGGAAGCAGCCTCTGTGTCATCTAAAGGCATATCCAGTCCCTACAATGTCTCCTCGGCACCCGGCTCGCGCTCTGGCTCTCGCTCCGGCTCGCGCTCGGGTTCACGCAGCGGGTCTCGGAGGGGAAGTTTTGATGCATCTGCAAGCTCTTCGTATTCTTACTCCTACTCAACCTTCAGCAGTGGGTCTGTTGGGCGCTAAGAACAAGCGAGGGAATGTGGCTGCATTTTAATATCATTTAGATGATTCTATATCCCCTTTCCTAAAAAAAAATACCCAACAACCAAGTAACCCAAAGCAAAAACCCTCGAGTCTCTTCTGGATGTGTTCAATTTCTCTTCTGAAAAAGCTGTAAAATGCTTGGATGCAAATTTATGGAATGTAGATGAGGGGATGCAAAAGGTCATCTTTGTGATTGTTGAGTTTCGGTTCCCGTTTCCTTTTAGTGTTTGGATTTTAATTGGTCTCTGTATATTTGAAATACTCTGTCACGTGCCTTCTCCTGTCACCTCCAACTGCCAACCCATAAGCTGATAACTGAGATTTGGAAGTCTTGCAGTAGTTTAATTTTTTTCCCCCCACGTAGACCTTTTTCAATTTGCTGTTATGGAGAAAAAAGCATTAACAAGATGGACGGAAAATGCCTTAAATTTTGGTTTAGAATCTTTAAAGTCAAAAAGCTCTATGTTTGGGTAGCCGTTTTCTTAAGTATAACCGGGTGGATATAAAGGGCTATTATTAGGCTGGGCTTTTGTTTTACTGTTACCCATATATATTTTCTACTATTTTGCTTATTTCCATGTAACGAAACAAACAAAAAAATCTAACTGCACCACGTGAGCTGCTCTGGGCAATAAACTTCTGAAGTTTTAAAGTGTTTGTGGTGTGCTTATTGAATTTAGCTACGGACAGTCTTGGGGGGTACAGGTTAGAGAAAGAACCATTTGAAAAAGTAGCTAATGTGGGTTTTGTCATGCTGACCCAGTGCTGGAAAGCTGCCTGGAGGAAAAGGACCTAGGGATTTTGGTGGACTGGCAGTTGAAGATGGCCAAAAAGGCCACCAGCATCCTGGTTTGTATCAGCACTAGTGTGGCCAGGAGGACTAGGGCAAGGATTGTCCCCCTGTACTTGGCACAGGTGAGGCCACACCTCAAATTCTAGGTTCAGTTTTGGGCCCCTCACTCCAAGAAGNAGAATAGGACAAGAGGAAGTGGCTTAAAGTTGCACCAGGAGAGGTTTAGGTTGGACATTAGGAAAAATTTCTTCCCCCAGAGGGTTGTTAGGCTCTGGCCAAGGGCAGTGGTGGAGTCCCCATCCCTGGAGGGAATGAAAAGCCATGGAGATGTGGTGCTGAGGGACATGGGTTAGTGGTGACCTGGCAGTGCTGGGTTAACTGTTGGACTTGATGATCTTAAAGGTCTCTTCCAACCAAAATAATTCTATGAAGCTGTGGAATCTCCTAGGAGATAGGATATGCTTTCTCACCTAATTTCTATGGAGGTCTCTACCACTGACTTGTATCAGTCCATTTAATTTCTGTTCACTTGAACTGGTGATTCCTGAAGGAAATTCTCTTGGGTGTGTGCACCCCTGCTGCGAAATCTTCTGTGCACTCTTCACAGCAGAATTGTTTGCACAAGGCATTCCTGGCATCTCTGTTTGGCTGTTTAAAGCTCCATCTTTCCATGCTACCTTTCCTACTGCTCCACCACCCTTTTGTCCTGTCATAGTGGAAAAACTTCTTTGCTGTGAGGGTGTCCGAGCCTGGCCCAGGCTGCCCAGAGAGCTTGTGGAGTCTCCTCTGGAGAGATTCCAAACCTGCCTGGACATGATCCTGGACACCCTGCTTTGGGTGACCTGCTGGAGCAGGGGGTTGGACAAAATGATCTCCAGAGGTCTCTTCCAACCCCACCATGCTGGGATTCCATGGAAGTGGCCTAAATACAAGATCATCTCACAGAAACGATGCTGATGCTGTTTTCTGCTTGCACGCACTCCAGCAGCAGGTGCTAGCGTGGGTGGCATTAATCAGTGATGGCCTAATAAGGCCAGAGATGATTGGTTGATTGGTGCAGGAGACACAGGTGCCCAGGGCCTGAGTAGCAGCTGAGCTAGAGTAGGAGCAGGTGGGGCAGGGTACTGATAACACCAGGTGTGAAAGGGGTAAAATTAGTCCTCCCCCCACCACAAAAGGTGCTGAGGAAGGAGCTGAAGGAAGAACCTCCATAGCTGAAAGTTGGTGGTTGCTGTGTGGAGGTCAGCCAGGAGACAGAGGGACGTGGCAGGTGAGTGCATCCAGAGGGGCAGGGTGTTGTGGAACCCAAGAGAATGGTTTTGTGGCAGTGCCTGGTGTTTGTGAGCTGGAGTAGCCGTGCCTGAGGCTTGGAGAGAAGGTGAGCTGTAGTTTGTTAGGTGTGGTGGGACAAAGAGGTGAGCCGTGGGGCTGCTGCTGTGGATTTGGGGCAGGATGTTTGTAGGCTCTCTAGCTCTCATGCACCAAAGGTGGTGTGAACTCTGTTTGTGCATTTTAAAAGAAAGACTGGTGACTCTGGATGATCTCTGCTGCTGAGACAGTAGTTCCTTAGTGTTGAAAAGCCAGATGAAACACGTTGGTCCTGTTTGTGGCTGTGAGGACTTCCCCGTGCAGGAGGAGGGCTGGGCTGGGTGTACCCATCAGCAGCCTCGTAGTTCACAGTCAGTCCTCTGAATTTGCTGTCTCCTGCTTCTCCCTGTGCCTCGGGGTAGGTGGTGCTCACCCTGTTCAAATGGGTGCCCAGAGTGCTGACTGGGTGGCTGGCGAGGGTTCAGTCAACAGCGGGGTCAGCTCCTTGGAGAACTGGGCTTTGCCCTGAACAGGATTGGGATTTATTTCTGGGAGTTTTATTGACTTGAATTAATGGTCTTGACGGTGTGAATTTGCTGTCCTCTGCCTTGAGGCTAGTCCTGTTTCTGGGCACCACTGGAAAGAATGTGGCTGTGTCTTCAGATGTTTGTACAAATTGATGAGATTCCCCTGAACCGAGTCTTCTCTGGGCTGAGCAGTCCCAGCTGTCTCAGCCTTTCCTCGTGTGTGAGCTGCTGCAGTTTCCCTGCAGTATCTAGCTGTCCTTCATCAAGCACAAAAGTGTTTCTGGAGGATAAGACATGGTTGGTGAGAACATTTTATCAGTCTTCACTCCTACTGACTTCCCGTGGACATAATGTCCAGGACTAATAATGTCAGACTGTGCTGCATGAGTCCCAAGTGAAGGAACGGTTCCAGAGTCTCATTTAAGGACAAAAAATACAGCTCAGCGATGGTTGGGGTATTATACATCAGGGCTTCTGATGGATCGTTGCAATGTGCTCACACCCCGTACATCAGAGAGACGGGAGAGCGGGGTCGAGACTTCAGGCTGGAGATATTTAAGGGCGTTGTGTGAAGAGGCTGCAGGTTGCTCATATTTTACTGGTTTTGGTGTTTATGGATCCCTCAGCCAAGCTGGTGTGCATCGCTATGGATAAAATCCCATGTGCCTGTAAGGAGTTAAGGAAGGAAAATATTCAGAGACCAGAAAAAGCCTCTCTCCTCCACAACTTACATTTGCGGCAGCCCTAGAGCTGAATTTACCCTCAGATTCACATATGGGTCCCAGTCAGAGTAACCGCACCTCTCTGTGATCTTAGATAAATTAAGGGGAATTAGAAGTCCTTTGATTTGCAGCTATAAGGAGAGAGGCTTTGCCTCCTGGAGCTGGAGGATGAAGTTCTGGCTCTACAAAACAAACAGGGAACCAACTGCTGATTCCAGTGGGACCAGTTTTTCACCTCGCTCCTTTAACATTTTCAAACAAACTCAATCTTTTAAGCAAATGGATTTTTTGCAACCCCCTAATGCTTCGTATGCTGTTTGAGGCTTGCTCTACTTCAGCCGATAAATGTCTGTCCTCCTTTCCAGGGGGATCGGCATGACCTGGCTCCTAAAAACACTGCTGCAATCTGGAGCTTCCAAACCAGCAGCCTTGTGGGGAGGGGAGGAACCATGGAACAAGAAAAGCAATTCAGTAGAGCATAACTTAAGGCTGAACTTGGCATATTTAAGCAGTACTTGATGTGCACTTCCCTTGTGAGCTCCAAGCAGGAGAAAACAGAATTGCCTAGATTGGAAAAGACCTTTAAGATTGAGTCCAGTCGTTAACCTGACACTGACAAGTCCCTGTGTGTCTAATTTCCATATTTACAAACCCATAAAGCAGGAAACTTTCTGCTGTTTCATTAGGCTGCAAGCGACTTTCTCTTTGCTTGGCAGGTTTCTTAACCGTAGAGTTATTTGGTGTCTCATTGGATGGTCCTGATTTAATATCCTTCTGAGGTGTAAGAAGGCCGGCCTTATTTTTTTCTTAAAAGGTTGAGGAGGGGAGGAAGGAGTTGTCACTTAATGGAAACACGGATTCAGTGCCCCGCTTTCAGGTTTAATTTTGAATCAAGACGCTGTGGAGCTTGGAGACATGTTTAAAATTACGTGCGTGGTTAAGTGCTTTGCTGCCTTTGAGCACGGATGGGTATAGACCAACGTCGTGATGAGAACAGGCAACTTCAGGGGTTCAGTGGTTCTCGTTAGAAGTGGAACAGAACTTACCATAACAAATTATTTCAGTCACGGTGGCTTAAAATCCTGAACTGGTAGCAACTGACTCAACCTTCCCGTTACCCCGATGTGTCCGACCAAAAGTCAGGGGGTTTGTTACAGATTTAAGCAGCAATTTTATTTTTTTTTTGTTTCAGGCTGAAAATGGGTTTTGACCCTGTAGGTCTTTGGTAACATGTTACTCTTGGAGGCCAGAAGTCCTAAAAGCCTAAACCTTGACAAGCATAGATGTTACCTGATGTGGACAAGCTCTTATTAAGATTGATAGAAGTAAAATAGTTTATTTTTTCACTGTAGTATGTCATAATAAGATACCCATACATGTGTATGTAGTTAATATATAAGGATATATGTGCATACATATATGTTTTTGTAACACACGAGGAGCAACTGCTTACCCAAGCAGGCCACCCAAGTTAGCAGTGAGTAGTCATCTGCAGCGTGTCTCAGATGTGCGTGTCATTCCAACAACTTTTAAGGCACAGATTTGCCTTGCAGATTATCGCTCTGTCTGAGCATTCTCCCGTGGGACATGAAAATATTTCCATTTCATTTCCACCTCGCGTTGCAATGGGATGTTTGGTAGAAGGTTATTCAAACCAGGCTGAAATGAAAGTCAAAGGAGCTGATCTCAGGTGAGCAGAAGAGGGTCCAGCGCAGTGTGGCTGAATTAAATTTTAGCTTATTTGTTACTTGTCCAGAGAGTGGAGAGTTAGAGAATCAAAATACTGAGTGAGTGGTACTGGAATCACTTCTTGGAGGAGGCAAAGCTTTGACACAGTGGTTTTGTTCCATGGATCAGGTCGTTGCCTGTTCGCAGTCTTGGTGCAACGCTGCGACACATCCAACCCTGACATGTACGTGTCCTTTCCAATATTACTTTAACATTTCCAACTGCCCTTCTAGGAAAAGGAAGGAGCCAGAACCGTGGGTCCTGGTGACCCCAGTTCTTGAGCAGCCCTACTTGATCAGCAGGATTGATCAAAAACCAGCCTGAATATTCCCAAGTGGAAATCTCAGCGAGTGCTCACACGCTGACAGTTCAGCAGCCATTCTAGATGTTATTAACCATTGCCAGAGTGTCTAGAAAGCCAAGACTTAGGACTAGTTTCTACTGGAGTGGAAGGACAAGAGTCCGACCCTCATAGGTGACTGTGCAGGTGAGTCCACCTTTAATTATAGGTGATAACAGTAGGATGAGAGTATTTGCATCTTTTTTTCCTTTCCATTTTCCTAGCCTGAAGTTAGAAGAACAAACACACTTGCTCATCTCCTCTTCACATGCAAAATACACGATATTTTTGTCCTTTTCAGTCACATAAAGTATCTACTTTACCATCATGCAGTTCTGCAAATGCCATAAACATGAGTTTAATAAATAGAGAAACCAGACCAGCTTGTCGTATGATATGGAAAGAGATGTTCATAAGAATGCAAGATCAGTCCAAAATTATATAGCCCAAGTATGCTTCAGGAAAGAATCCGTGTGGAATTTTGTGTGAGATTCATTATAAATTTGTATCTCTGCTTTCCAGAACCTCAGTGCTACCGTGGCAGGTGGTGATTGTATCTTCTCTTTTTTTTTTTGTGTGTGTGTGTGTGTGTGTGTGCATCTTTTCTGCAACTCTGTTTGAAAGAAACGAAAGCTGACGCTAAATGGACAGATTTCTTGATGAACTTCAGGATTCACAGTGACAAACAGATGGTGCTATGCATTTCATAGTCATTGCTTCTCTTGTCGTCTGTGGTGAACCCTGCCTGCATCAGCAGCAAATACAGAGCTTCAGTGTTCTCCTTTGGTACCTGATTATATCTTGGTTAGTTAACAGGAGAAGGAAGGATGCTCCATCCCTGGAAGTGTCCAAGGCTAGGCTGGATGGGGCTTGGAGCAACCTGGTCTAGTGGGAGGTGTCCCTGCCCATGGCAGGGAGGTTGGGACTAGATGATCTTCAAGGTCCCTTCCAACCCAAGACGGGGTCCAGCCCCTGGCCTGGTGGGACACGGGTGCTGAACTGTGGTGCTGAACCTGGAATGGGGGGGAGGAACGTGGCTGCACCCCCTGACAAAGGGTCACCTCAGAAGGTGGGAGGGCACAGGAAGCTCCTGCCACCAGCCAGCTGAGTGTTCCTCATAGTGCTAGGTGATGTCAGTGTCCTTGGGATTAAAAGCAGTCTAGAGCAGGTTGCTCAGAGCCTCAGCCAACCTCACCTGCAATGGTTCCAGGGATGAGGCAGCGACCACTTCTCTGGGCAACCTGTGCCAGGCTCTCACCACCCTCAGAGTCAAAAAATTCTTCCTTCTATCTAGTCTAGATCTCTCTCTTTTGGTTTAAACCATCACCCCTTGTCCTGTTGCAACAGGCCCTGCTNCCTGCTGCCCACGCTGCTGGGGATGCAGCCCAGGAGGACATTGGCTTCTGGGCTGCGAGCACATGTTGCTGGCTCATGTCCACCTTTTCACTGCCCAGCACCCCCAGGTCCTTCTCCACAGGGCTGCTCTCCAGCCCTTCATCCTATGCTGACACCAGGGCTTGCCCTGACCCAGGTGCAGTATGTTGCACTTGGCTGTGTTGAACCTCATGAAGTTCACATGTGCCCACTTCTCTACTTGTCCAGATAAAGGGACGTGGCAACTCCTTCTGTCATGCATTAAATGAATAAAGAGGGATATCCAGAGAAGGAGCAGGAGATATGCTGAAACATGTAAGCTGCGTACTTCAGAGCTTTGTGTCCTCCAACAGCCTGATGACATACACAAAACTGTAACCAAAATAGCCTGTTCCTTGGCAGATGCAAACCAGTTTCACCGAATTTGCCTTTTGTTTCTCCTTCAGACTCTGGTTAGTCAGACTGAGTCACAGCTCTTCACGCTAAGATAACAACCTTTCATCTGCAATGAAGCAATTTTGCCTACCAAAGCACTTTCTGTAAGACACACTAGTCATATACTTGTTGTAGTATTTTTTTAACAGTGATTTGATAAAATCCTGTGTTTGAATAAGCAGAACTTTTCAGTACCTAGAGCACTGACCACGCTGCACTAAGTGGAATTTCAGAGACTTTTACTGAGTCTAGAAAGCAGATTTAGAACTTGGCCCCTTATTCTGGTGTTTAAGTGACATGTGAGTTCTTTTTTAAAAAAAAAAGTAAATACCTAATTTTCACTCTTCCAGAGGAAAAAAAAATAGAAATTGATTCCTTGTGTCATCTTTATTTAATGTCATCATTCTCCTTATAGAAACCATATGACAGGAGAGAGAAAAAGTATATTAACTATTGCAAATTGTCTTGTATAAAACGGTTCCTTGGTCCTCGTTCCTTTAGATTTTTGTCTTTCCTGAGTTATTCTGTGTCACCTTCTATTCTTGTTAATTCTCCTAGTGCTTATTCACCAGCTAAATAGCACAACAGCTGGCTTGATAGTGTGTGAGAAGATAGTAATGGAGAGATTCCAAACCTGCCTGGACGAGATCCTGGGTGACCTGCTCTGGGTGACCTGCTGGAGCCAAGGGATTTGGACGCATGGTCTCCAGAGGTCCCTTCCAACTCCTAGTATTCTGTGTTCACAGTGCACCTTGTGATTAGGCCCCAGATCTGCAGCGAGCTGGACGGTGTGTGCAAAACCATGTTTTCAAAGTGCCACCTAGTGGTTCCATCGTTTCTGTTGTGCTAGAAAGTGAAGTTCTTCTTGAAATTCAGGGTCAGACCAAAGGCCATGCTGGCTTCACAGTCAAGGTGGTCAGCGGTGAGACCTCAATAGCTATTTGCAGCCCTCAACAAGCAGTGCAAATGCTGGAACGTGGCCTGCCTCAAAGACATGCCTGGAACAGGGAAACCTGTTCCTGTGTGAAAATGGAAGTGTGTGCAGAGAACTACAAATAAAGGGCATTTAGAAATAACCAAGTTTTAGTTTTCTGTTGGCAAGCCAACTTTTTTCCAGGAAGGCAACACCTCCTAAATCCCTGACTTAAGCTGATTAGTAGCAGAGATGTTTTCCTGAATTCTTAAACACCTTAGAACTTGACTGCAAACCTCTAAAGATCTTCAGAGACAGAGTGAAAATCACTGATGCGCTTTCTTTTCCTAGAAATATAGGGGCAAAATAACTGGGTCGAAGTGGACGGGGTGGGTTTTTAGCGAACAAGTGGCAGTTTCATTCGGATGTAGCACGTGGCGTTGTGACGAGAACACTGGAGAGGGGAAATCAAACTTTGTTGACAAGCAGATTTCATGGGTGCAAACCCAAAAGCTTTGTAGCGCTGTGTAACAACCTCAAACTGAATTCATCGTCTCCCGAGAGCCGCTGAATTCTACACAGGCTATAGTAGCTGTATTACTGTACGGTTTAGAGTGCTTCGTTTGGCACCAGCTCCTCGGAGAACTCATCACTTTGACTGCTGATCCCTCTCTGCAGCCAACAAAGGCGTTGTAAGCCAGTATAAACCCATGTACCATTTCATCTTTTTACAGTTTCAGAAGACCACAAATCATTCTCGGAAGTCATAATTTTAATTCACTTGCCACTAACTTGAGCCTCAAATTTTTCTCCTGGGTTGTTCTCTTGTGGCTGGAAGAAAGGGACCGTTCACTCCTGGTTCCATTTATGCCTGTCCATCAGAACGAAGCTCTGCAGAAAGATAAGCAGAAATTTTATATTCCTTTGTAACTTTGAGGCCATATATGACTGTCTTGAAACCGGTCCTGTAGTATTTTATTCAACAGCAAGTGGGTTTTTCTGCAGTTTTACTTTCTTGCGGCACTGGTAATTGAATATACAATTAAATACATGATTCGCAGATATACCTTCTTTAGCTCCAGTTGTGCACTTAAATCTCGCCACTTCCATGTGGTTCCTACAAATGTTTAGTTAAACATAGGATTTTTTTCTGGATATACATCCTTTCCTGAGTTGGGGTCAGAGCACTGACGATGGCACTAGACACACAAAAAATAGATGTTCATGTTGTCGCCATATCTGCTTTTAATAATTGAGGAGACTCGCAGGCACCATGGTGTTGAGGCCTAGACATAATTCTTAATCTTCTAAGACCCAAATAAATGATATAACATACGATAAAAATCCAAAAAGAAAGGAGAAGGACCCGCAAAGAACCATCAGCATGGGAATCTTGAAGTCCCATGGAAATAATTCTGTTGATTTAGTTCAAGATTACACATTCCTCATCTTTACAGTTGAAATTAGTTACATCTGGAACATTAGGAGGGAACACCATTTTTGTTTGTTTGTTTTGATAGATATTTTGGTATTAGACCTAATGATGTCCCTTGAAATGAGGAATATCTGAGTGATAAGGATCCAGAAGGCTGGGTTTTTTTCCTAATTCTACTGATGCATAAAATCATGTTTAAAAAAGGATATATCCCTGCCTCTCCCACACAAATATTTTGGATCTTCGTTCTCCAATCACAAGCACTATCAAACGAGAGAAGCTCTTCCCAGAAAACATTTTCAAAAAGCAAAGGTGTTTCTTTTTTTTTTCCAGAAAGTTTGCAAAAAAAGAGGAGGGGGAAAAAAAAAATCTTCACCTCACCGCAGAAGATTTGCAAAAGCAAACTGCAGATGCTTCCTCAAGTTCTAGTCATATGACCCTTAATTTAAAATGTGTTTCTTTTTAAAACGTGGCTTATAAACATGCTTGGGGGGAGCTGAGCACAGTTGTTTAAGAAACAGAAACTCGAGACATGTGGTTGAAATATGGAGGGGAGGAAAATAGAACGCGTCAGATTAATGACATTGAGGGTAATTTCCAATGCAATTTTCTAATTATTTTTCTCTTCGAATGGGATTCTGGAAAGCCAGGGGACAAAGGCAACACAGGACATGACCAGCAAGCTAATCAGCCTTGCAGTTTGTGTTGTTTTTTGGTTGTTTGTGCTTAGCTTGAAGTTTGGAAAACAAACCCTTCTGAGGTAAAGCGCTCAAGCGAACCGCTCTCCAAGTGTTTACTCATGTTCTGGTCTTCAGGGTGACCAAGGAGATGATGCTTGTCCTGTACACATCTATTGCCTAGAGAGGATCAGTCAGTGAACCCATAGTTCTTTATATTATCTGGTGTAGCATTTCTTTATATTACTTATATATTATATTAATATATAATAATAGATATTTATATATAATATTTATATANCATCTTTAGGTTTTACACGATTCAGGATGGTCATCCTGGACAAAAGTCCAAGCTTGTATCTTACTTTCTTAGCAGAGGGATGTTTTCAGGGCTTCCATGTGAAAAAAAAAAAATTGTTCGCAGCTATCTCCTTGCTTTTAGAGCTCTGCTCTGGGTCATGGCCAAACCCCATGCAAATAAATTGTTGGGGGTACTCTACAGGCGGTCAAAAGAGGCTACCGTAACCACCTCTGCTACTCATCAGCTAATTTACTGGCAACCTGGAGACTTCTGCAACCAGCCAAATATTCTTTCTGGAGAGACACAATGTTCCCTAGCATAAAACATTTAAAAAGGCATCACAATTTGCCAAATGATGCATCCAGATTGATGGCAGCATAAAGAACAGTCTTTTTATCTTTGGCCGCTGTAGAAGGCTACAAATTCTGCCAAAAAGCTGTGAAAGGCAGCAGGTGGATATGGGAATGGCACTGATTATTTAGCCATCCTGAAGATCAGAACTTTGGATGAAAGGAAGACCATCTTCTCTTCCCTCATCCCCTTGCTTTATTTACAGGAGAACGTAGAACCAGTAAAAATTCAGAAGGTGAATTTAGTAAATGGGATAGAATAAATTATTAAATTGGATATAATAAATTATTACATCGGATATAATAAATTAGTACATTGGATATAATGAGTTCTAAGTGATTTTTTTTTTTTGTCTAGAACTTTGACAGAATAGAAGGGCACAGACCAACTGCAACAATATTTGGGGCCTTAAGAACTAAAAATGTCCTCAGGTTAAGAATAAGTACATGTTTTAGAGCAGATATTGGGATGGTACCTGGAAGTAATACTTCAAATCTAGTCCAGACTTGCTGTGGAGCACTTATGGATTGCAGACTTTATAAGGAAGAGCGTTCACTGGAAAAGCAAACAGGAAACTGTGTTTTAAAAAGGATAGCTGAACAGATGGAAGTCTTCACGTGCGTGACGTGAAGTGGGGAGCGTGTGTTGCTAACAGGCAGTGCTGGAGATGATGCTGTGTCACCAGAAGCCTGCGTGAGGACAGACTCCAAAGCACTGCTCTAGTCTAAACTGTAGTAAAGAGCCCGTGTCTCAAGGCAGAGCTGAGGAGCCGCTCCGTAATGATGTACAGATACGTGTGTTTTGACCTGCAGTGTTTATTATTTGGATGTTTCTTTTATCTAGTGAGAGGCTATGGAGAAAAAGCAAGCAGGATTATTCACGAATGGCCCAAAGAAGGTCGTCTGCCAGCAAACGTTTGAGATTTCATGAAGGAGAATGCTCAAAATACTAACTTTGAACTCAAAATACTAATTTTTGCTCCTTCACCAGTTAAGAGCAAAGCTGGCTTGGCTGAGGCTTGCAGCATTCAAACGTAAAATGGGTGTCTTTGGAGTAAAAAGGACTTTCAGTAGGGTGTCTCTTAAGGAGAGGAATTTGGAAAAACCAAGATAGGAGCAGCTGTAGAAGGCACCAAAGCTTCCCTTGCAGAGATTTGCTGCTATGTGATGTCTGCAGCTGCGGATGCACTCACGCTGGGATGTCTGAGCTGCAGGTTATCTGCCTAACTTATTACTCAGGGGGGGTAGAAGCGCTGGAACCCGAGCAGCAGGATCCTGTGCTGCTTGCTCAGCCTCCTGATTGCCCAACCGCGTGTTCAGTCGGGGTGTTGCCGGCGTGAGGGCACGTCGCAAACCGCAGCGTGAGTTTAGCACGAGGCAACCAGAGCTGCTTCTGTGGGGCTGTGCGTTTACGCCTCCTAAAGCAGGTGGGTTAGTGGATGTAGCAGCTAAAGCCGCTGTGAGGGAATGCGCAGGGCTGGCTGCTAGATTTAACAGAAATTTTTCAAAAAAGCCCCAAACAACTGCGAATGGGGATCGTTGCCAGTGCGGTTCGTGCGCCCGAGCCTTCCGTGCCATTCCAGCAGTGATTGAGATGTTGCTACCAAAAGCTGTCCCTCCACACTCTTTCCTATTTCGTAATCTGTGCAAATGGATCAGTTAACTGGCCAACCGTGCTCTTCAAGCCAGGAGGTAACACCATTAAACATTCTGCTCCACCTTGCACTTCCTGATGCATGGCCTGAGGGCTGGGGGGGTTTAATTTCTTTTTTTAAAGACCGAGTATCTCACGATTAACTAATTAATCCGATTGTCGTCATCCCTTTGCCTCTGGACCCCATCACTTATGATGTCAGCTGTCCTGCCTGGAAGCTTTGGTGGGACAGAGATGGTGAGAAGGTTTTGTGCTGGCCCAAGTGAGACCAGGTTTCACACAGCACCCACTTCCACTCCCCTCTCATTTTTCCAGATCTCTGCTAACAGTGTATAAGAGTAAAGGATGCCCTTTGTGCCGTTTGGGGTTGCTGTAAGCTGTCACAAGTGTGTTTTATAGAGGCTGATTTTAATTTTGCCACCCAGGAGAGTAATAGTCCCAAGGAAATGAAGCATCTTTCTGCTATTGTTATATATCGAAGGAAAAATCCTGGCACATAATTGGCTAAAAAATAGTAGTGTGATGAGTCAATAAATTTCTATTGTGTAGCTTTCTCTGGGTGAACAATGCTATGTTCTGGGGTAGTGTTAAACAATTAGTTCACAGATCATACGAATAAGCACATCCTAGATGGATACATCTGGGGGTAGTAGAAATTATTCATCTCTGGCCAATCAGACAGCAGTTTTTATTTATTTCAGTGTTCAGCAGAATACCTCTCTGGGCTCCGGGAGACCTTGCGAGCAATTGAAAATACAATAACTTTAGAAGGAAAGCCAGCAGTTTTTCCTCACTCCCAATCCAGAATAATAATATATGACAAAATATCCTGTTCCCACAACTATTACCCTTTCAATCCCCAAGTGTGTGAGTAGATAGCTGTGCGGGATTGACGGACCTCTTCGCAGAGGACGTCCCACCATGGGGCTCCCTGCCCTCCTCCTCCAGTAGAAGAGTTTTCCGCCTTAAACTTTTCTACCAGTACAAGGCAGAGAGATGTGTTTGTCCATGGGTCCATCAGAAATGAGTAATAAGACCAGAATCTTAGGTTGTGTAAATGCTGCGTTGAGGAAAGTAGGATGAAATGGACCGAAAATCAGCCATGCTGTTTCTTCTGAACTTCAAGCATCGGCTCCCTCCATAGTGCTATTTAAAGGCAAAATACTATCTTTTCAACTATCTGCAGTAAAAACATTTACAAGGAATGTATCTTCATCTTTGCACGGTACTCACCCTTTCACTTGAGTCGTTTGGAGTAGTTCTGTGTAAATTCAAATTCCTGCAGTTCTTTTTATTGTTTTGTGCTACAATAGTGCCTAGAAATCTGAACCGCTCTGCTAGATGCTGTTCAAACATGTACTAAAGGACAATCCCTTCCCAGAAGGTTTGCAGGCTGGTTCCTAACCCTGAGAATAGAATTAAATTCCTGGATTTCATTTCTTGGTACATTTGAGTTCTTGTATCTCAAGAAAACTTTTTTTTTTTCCTCTGTTTTTATTCAATCTCCATTACTGCCTAATTAGAAGTTAATGGTTTTTGAAGGGGGGCTCTTCTCTTGGGAAACCAAGAGAGTTTTCAAGCAACTCGAAGCATGCAGGGCTCTGTGAACTAAGTCTCTACAGATGGTGCATGCCTGCAGACCCCACTAGATCCCTCTAAGGCATAAAAAAGAAAAGTTTAATGTTTTTCATTTAGTGCAGGCAGATTAGTGGTCGCCAGCTGTGCCTGAGGCCATCCCTTCTTCATAGCTGGTCATCCTTATTAATCCCCAGGAAATGGCCTATGTTCTAATTTGTTGGGTTGGTTTGTTTTTTTTTTAAGCACAAAGCAAGCAAAATCTATTTAAACATGACATGGTAAAAACTGAAATCATACTTTTGTGATGGATCACATTCGTGAAGAAGCAACTTCCATGAGGGTAAAGAAGCAATACCCTATGTTTGCCTCTGGTGTTTATTTTGAAGTGTCATGGTCAATGTAATGGGAGAATATAAGCATCCCAGACACCCTTCCTAATGAACCCAAGTGCGTTTTAAGTCTGGCTGTTGTATTTTGGCTTTACATGGGAAGAGAGATGTCAGCATGGAAAAGCACCGAGCCCTTGTGACAATTGGGATCAACAGGCCAGAAGCCAGCAATGCCATAAACCAGGAAACCACGGCTTCATTCTTACTGATGTTCAATAAGTTTGAAGTTAATTGCTCACCCTCAGCCTGGCCTCCCAGCAGAGGGCTTCCAGACCTCCCATCATTGCTGGGGCCTCCTCTGGCCCTGCTCCACCAGGTCCATGTCTCTGCTGTGCTGAGGACTCCAGAGCTGCCCCAGCACTGCAGGGGAGGTGTCACCAGAGCGGAGTAGAACAGTGGAATCCATCTCATTCATACCATATCCATTTATCTTCGAAGTTTAGCAGTGGGAGAGTGGACAGATGATAGGTAAAACCCAGCTCTGGAAAATCCAACCCTACACCCCACCTCAGAGAATACACCAAAGAGCTCTTGTGAACTGTCAAAGATGGCAAAACAGGGAGAGACATTTTTAATTGCTAATAAGAAGCCTCCTGCCATTGTCTCGGTGGGGAACACTTGTATCTATAGTTTATCATTGAAGTATTAAGAATGCTCATTGCAGTTCCTGCAGTGTTAGTTCAAAGGCCGTTATTTACATTTGAGGGTAAAATCTTAGCAACAACACCTTGCCTTATTTCAGTAGAATCAGCACTTAGAACTAATTGCCCTTATTATTATATTCACTTTTTATTTGGCATATATGCTCTTGTCCTCGAGTTTACCTTAGAAACAATCCAGCCCCAGAGCTAATTTTACCACTGCTGTAAATGCAAAGGGTAAATGGAAGGCATATTCTGCCTCCAAATTGAGTTAGCATCTTCTATAATTCAAAATACTATGAAAGGTCAGCATATGCACGTGTGTGCAATGTATACAGGTACATATGTATATGTTCTGCACCTGGAGTATCAGACGTTATTAGCTTTTTAAATATCCTTGATGAAAATGGACTAATTCAGTTTTATATGGTGCATTTTCAGCACACTGTAAAAATACACACTAAGCGAGCGGGACTCACTTGGTGCTTCTGAACTGGAAAAGTCCAAGTCCAATCTTCCTGGGGTTTTTTGGGGGGGATAAAATAGCAATTTCAGTGAACAGTCTGAACACCCAACCCAACATTACCGTTCTAAGCTGGGAGATGGCCAGGCTTTTGCAAGCTAGTCTTCTCCAGTGAAGTTTGTTTTGCTAGATTTATTGAATCAAATGAAAAATCCAATGAAAACTTAATCTTTTTACTTTGATTTATGCCAAAAAAGATTGTAGCTAACATATACATAATACTTATGTATAATAAGTATATTTATATACTTATATATATATTATATATATATAAAAAATAACTTATACATACCAGATAATAAGCTCTTATTATATAACTGCAGATATGAGCACCCTGCTGGGATCTTTGCTTTTCTGTGATTTTTGTTTGAAGTCATCGATGTGGCAGTGTAGCGACTAGCAAGGAACACACTTGTGATGGAAGTCATCCTTCTTCTCAACATCACCCCAAAATGATGAGTGTATCAGCCTTTTGATTTTTTTCACCCCACGAGTGTCAGAGGAGACAGCCTGGAGCACGTTCAGGAAGAACAGCTCCCCTTCCATCCCGGCCCTGGAACCGTTTTGTTCTGAAATTTGGCTGGGCCAAATTTCAGTAGATAGTGTCTTCATTTACCTCCATAGAGTTACAACCTCTAGAGATTTATCTGTCATCTTCTGCTCTGGTGTCTCACGGTTTCTGGAGCATCATTCACAATATCTTTGGTTTTGGAGTGCTTGAGTATCCTGATGCCGATGGCATCCCTACATGGTCTGACAGCAAATAGTGCCAAATTGCTCTGCTTGTGCTTTGAACGAGCCAGTCAGAATGAGATTTTGGCTCAGAGCTGTTGTCTGTGTGCCTTTGGGACAGTTGCTGGCATCCTTGGAGTGAGCTTGAGGAAGTCTTTAACCGTTTGCAGTGTCAGAATGAGCATGGCCTGAGATACCTCACAGAGGTGTAATGCAAAGGAGCACTGACCAGCTATTCAGAAAAAAATCCCAAACCTTCTAAAATAGCTTAACCTGAGCATTCTGAAACAAAAACACTGGCAATGGTTTTGAAAACTTCACCCTGATCTTAACTCTTCGCTTTTTCCTTCAGTTTCCAGGCTGTCGGTTATTCTATATTAGAATACTTCTGGCATGATAACAATTATAGAATGGTTTTGCTTGGAAGAAACCTTTCAGATCACCAAGTCCAACCATTAACCCAGCGCTGCCAGGTCACCACTAACCCATGTCCCTCAACACCACATCAATATGTACATAACTACAAAGCCACGCTGCTTCTTACCCAAACAGAGAAGAGGTGCAAGGAAGGAATTGGCAGCAGTGGTATCGGAAGTCTTACAAATTTCTGAAAATTATTGTGATCAAGAAAAGTCTGTCCTGATTTCCATCGCTGCGGTTTAATCAGCAGCTGAGTTTTCTTGCAGCACCTAAAAATAACAGTACCTCAGCCTCTGTGTGGCCTGGTTGCGTGGACAGAGGAGGTAACCCCCTCCCAGAGATGAAGAAATATGGCTGTGCATCAGGAGGGGGATGTATTTCTGGCATACGCTGTCAAAACTCCGTGGAGATACATTAAGCTCTTTATTCTGTGTCTCCATCCTTAAAATGCAGGGCACATGGCAGGGACATGCCTGCAGTCTCCCTTTGTATTTTGTGGTACATGCAGAGCCTTGAGGAGTGCATACCAACCTCCCTGGTCCCAACCGCTCCAGTTACATCATTTGCCTAACCTCCCTTTGGGTACCCCTTCATCTTGGCCCCAGTCAACGCGAGGCTTGCTTTGGCTCTGCGCTTGTTCTCTTTTCAGCGACTCGTCTCTGTGGAATGCAGGATCTCTTCGGGGCATAATCAGTCAGGGTGCAAGAAAAGAACATGGGGCAGATGACCAGAAAAATCACTGCAATGCTGATATCTCGCTGATAGGCAAGAATCTCCACCACCAGGACAGCAAGCACCTTTTTTTTTTGTTTAATTGTTGTAGCTGCTTTTTGGGATGCCATGTCTTGATCACTGTGAGCGCATGTGATACCTCTCTAGACTTGTCACAGAGCTGGTGGTTGCAGCACCGAGACATTTGGCATCTTAGAATCAGAACCGTTTTGGTTGGGAGAGGCCTTTAAGATCATCGAGTCCAACTGTTAACCCAGCACTGCCAGGTCACCACAAAACCCTGTTCCTCACCACCACATGTCCATGGCTTTTAAATACTTCTGAGGATGGTGACTTCACCACTTCCTTGGGCAGCCTGGTCCAGGGCTTGACAACCCTTTCAGTGAAGAAATTTTCCCTAATGTCCATCTTAAATCTCCTCTGGCACAACTTGCAGCAATTTCCTCTTGTCCTACCACTTGTTACTTGATTATCTTCTTGTTACTTGCTATCTTCTCTACCTTTCAGGGAGCTGTGGGTTTTGTGTGGATGCTCTGCAGTGACAATCCTTTTTTCCCTGTTTCTTAGGATAGGTAGCAGGAATTTCTGGCAGTGAAACTGTGTGTTGGGCTGTAATTCAGGTGTTCCATGTGGTGGACACAGCCCCTTTGGGGGGGTCTGTCCTGAAGGTTTGTCCTGGACACAGACTAGGAGTTAAAAGTTTTGCCAGTAGACCCTTGGCTTCACAGGCTTTCTGGAGAAGTTGAGTCTTGGAGTTCTTCCAACTCTGTCATTGCTGTTGGTCTGCAGCTGCAAGAAAATTCCTTCTTTCATGCCACACATGGGAATTTGTTCTTGAAAATCCCATTCCAGGGTCCTGCACATACATGCATCCATGAAGTAAGAATTTGGGCCTGCCTCTGTGTCCTTGAACATTACCTGCTGCTTTTGGAGAGGTGTGAGGTGAACAGCCCTATGCCCTGAACTGTGAGTTCTATGGTGTTAAATGCAGATCAGAACTGGAGAATGGAGGTGAGGAGTGCACTACAGAGAGCTGCCTTTGCCTCTCATTCACAAAATATGTCGTTTTGGATGACCCCTGATTTGTTGGCCAAAACACTTTAGACCTCCTTTGGTACATTGCATTGTTCTTCCCAGTTCAGACAACTGGGTTTAATTTTCAACACATAATTATTGTACACTTCTTTGTGCGCTCCCTCTTCATCTCCCCAGAACCAAATGCATTTTGACAGTTACCACCAAGAAATAAAAAATGTTATATTCTGTGGTTCACTGGACGCGGTGCTGGAAAGTGAATCATTCCTTTCCTGCACAAGTGCTACCATGACTGTTGATTTGGAAGATATAAATCTGTATTTTGTCTGATATTGTACATCCTTAAGAATCTTAGAAGTTCAAAGGTCCTGTCTAGAATATGTAACCGAACATTATTAGGTCTGGTCCACAGCGGGTGGCTTTATAGCCCTAGAGCCTACTTCAGATACAGTCTTTTTTAAAACCTGCTTGACCACCATCATTGAAGCCTATCATATGGCTTTCAGGACACAGATTTAACACTCTTGAACAGCAGCTCTTGGAGCCAGAATATGCATTATTTCTTTCAACCGTTTATGGAACCTTTTTCTTCTTTTTTTTTTTTCCCTTTTTTATTTTTCTACACCTGATATTTTCTTCACCTCGTTCATGCTGTAAGTTGATTTTGTATCAGCACCTCTTTAGCATTCGTGGGCGAAAAAAAATAATCCTGGTTATCTTTTAATCTGTTTTCAATTTGGGATGCAGGTAGGCGTTCAGGTTTATACAGCTGTTGCTGGCTCTCAGTGCTCATGAAACGCTCCTTTTTAACATCTTCCAAAACATTTGCATATCCATTTATTAGTCTGCCACAGCACTAGGAATAAGTTGTGAGCTGAGGTATTTTTCTCTTCTTTCAAGGACATTTTGAACTCTGTTTTGACCATCTCAGAACCAGCATGCTTTGTTTGCATGTGTTTTTCCACTTTTGATATAAGGACCTTTTTCTGTGCTCAAGGGGAAGACATCCTCATCTTCCACAACATGCCCAAGAAAGGTTCAGAAGAAAGTCCAAAGGCATGAATTCATTCTCCACCTATTGGCAGGCAAACCAGCTCATGAGGGGTCAACACGCCATCCTTCCAGCAGAATCCTCGCCCTGGAGCAGAACATCCCTTGTTATTCATTACGGGGCATATTGCAGCCTGAAGGAAATGGATGCTCTTGAGCACGTAGTGCTGTTGGTGAGAAGTGGAATGCTGCTGCAAGCTGCTCAGAGCATCCCATGACATTTCCCTGCAGGCTTGAGATACAACTTCTACCTTTGTAAGGATCTTTGAATTTCTGTGGTGGTATAAACAGGCATTGGTGTAAGACCAGAGTGGTTTTTCTTCTCTCGCTTGTATTTTATACAGCTGAGAGAGCTGTTACTCTATATTAACTGATAACAGTTAGAACGGTTACTTCTCATTTAGGTATCTCTCACGATTCAGACGTTCAGCTAGTTTGAATTAGTGTAATCTCAACGGCATGCCAAGGAAACTACCTCAGTCTACTGACCCTATATCTCTAAATATTACTCACTTATAGGGCACAAAGCCCCGTTGAATTTTATAATTCAAATAATTTCTAAATGAAACTAAAAGCAGGATACACAATCAGCATATACTTAAGAATATATTTCTAGCTGTTAGGTTTTTTTGCTGTGTTTGAACAGCTCTATCAAACATTCTATTCCATGATGACCATGCCACAGTCGGACCTAAAATCAGTTTAAGTGAGGAAGCAGAGAAGCAAATAACCAGAGAAAGCTCTTAGCAAGGCTCAGTTGCAAGCGATGTGTGGTGACCACTCTGGGCTTTTGAGAGGGATCTGAAACCACGGGAATATCAACCTGGTCGTGTCCAGGGTTGAAGCTGCTCCCAGGGAAGCCCAGCTGCAGGTCTTGCACGGCTCGGGTGATGGATTTGTGGGTTGTTCCAAGTGGGAGAGTTTGACTCGCTATGAATTAGACCGTGCGCTTTATTAGAGACAATAGACATCGCTGCACTTTTATTAATCTGTTTTGAAAAGAAAGCCTTCCTAGCTCTGTGCTGCGGGCAGTGAATGGGCTGGGGCAAAAAAAAATGATGATTGCCTAAGATTTATGTGTTAACTTTTCTAAACCAAATCTGTTGCTTTAAACGTTCATACTTTCTGCTCTCCCAGAGTCGAAATTAAGCAATGAGGGCGACATAAAATTCCAAATCAAAGCAAACAGTGTCCTTGGTCCAATTGGAACAACATGTCACCGAAGGTCCTGGTCCCCGCGGTATGTGCTTGGAAATACAACAGTGCAGTGAGGTTTCTGGCAGTTCAGTGAGGCGAAACTTAATTTCCACGGTTAGAAACTGCTGCAGGAGGATTTTGTGTTGTCATTGTGCTCTGTGTATGTGTGGCTGCTTTACTGATAATGGGGCAACTCTGAAAGTTTGATTTGTGGACAGAGATGACAAATTCCTGTTAAATTATTGACACAAAAGGGAAAATACTTCTCTCCCTTGAAGCTGACTGAAACCAAATGGGATCGTTTCCCTGAGGGAAAAGTGGGAGTTGGGTTTTGATGCATCCCCTCCCAGAAATCTTTCAAATTATACATACTGTACCCTCTGTTTATATAAATATGAATTACACGATTGTGCGTACAGGGTCATCTGTAGTTCACATGGAAACGCAAGGCTGCGAGGCAGAGGCTATGGAGAGATCGAGGGGGTTCTAGGATCTGCCATTTAACCCTTTTCAAACACAGTTTAAGTGGCTTTGAGTAGATCTGCCGGAAAGCTTTGGCCCGGCGTGAAATGGAGATGATGGTTTTGCTGGGAAATCTGGATTTCCACGCAGCTTTCCATGGAGACAGGCTGGTCGCTTCTCATCTACATGGTGTGCTCTGTACGTTGGTGTTGATGGTGGCAACCATCAAATTTGCTTATGTGTTCTCGTCCAGCTGGGAGGTTCAAATTTTGTAAAGGATGTTTTCCCACACGCAGGATAACAAATTTGTCAGATTGACCTAAGGGTTGTTCTTTGCCAGTTTGCCAGTGATTTCTTTTTTCGTTTCAGCTAGCTTAATAATAGTTGGTTTAAATGTCGTTAAGCCATAAAAAAATTGTCTTCTGAAAGGTTTTTTTTTCTCCGTCATACCATTGTTTCTGTATGTTGGCAGAAATACATATTTCTGGCCGGGTGTCTCTATCTTTTAAGCTGAGCATTTATGAAATTTAATTTCACCACAGGACATTCATTTATGGTTTTGCTCTTATTGCCTATATCCTTGGACTTCACTTTCTACTGCCATATGCCTCCTGCAATTTCTCTGAGGAAACTTAGGCAGAATTGATAGAGTTCCCTAATTTAGTAGCTCTGGGCAGTCCAAATATTATGCATATAAAGTAGGAATGTCATGACTACTGCCTTGTGAAGAAAAAGTTTTGTTCCCAATCTGTTCCTCCCCTATTCCATCAGAGTTTCCTCAAAAGCCCTGCAAGCTCTGGGTAGTCTGCAGCTTATTTAATCTCTAAGAATGCCTCCTCTCCACAAAATTTCCCATTTAGATGAACTTTTCTACTGCACATGGGAATTAGCCATCACTGGGTATGTGTGGTGTCCCTTAAAGATTGTCAAGATCAGGCTAAAATATATGTTCCGTCTTCCTGAGTCTGAAAGTTAGACTGAAGCCCCAGAAAGCAGGATGGTGTTGATCTGGAGATGCTTCTCAGCATGAGCAACGAAGACATGGCACCCAGCAAGAGCTCCTGCGGTAGACCTTCAGATGGTCTCTTTTGCAGCATTGGTGGCAAGCAGGGTGCAGGGTTGGTCTGGTGTGCTGAAATACAGAATTCACTCCTCTGCTCTTGTGGGGGGAGTCCTTTCTGCAGCATCTCCTGCAAAGCCCTTAGGAGGGCTGCCCCTGCCTCGCAGGGGAAGAAAGGCTCATTGTAGAGTCAAATGCTCCTAAAAGCAGTGACCTGTACTTTCAGAGCTGCTGTGGGCAATGGGAGGATTTCTGTCTTGCCAACGAGGCTTGGGACAAAGGAGCCTGTTACCGGCAGGGAGCGTTGGGCAAGTGGCTTCTTCCACTGCTTCTCACCTCTTCACTGCCACGTGTCCTGTGATCGTTCTCTGCTCTGTATAAATCATTTTAGACGGCGTTTACCTTTCCGTTAGCAGCGAATTTGCCAGAGGCACATTCATAATGGCCTGTTAATAAAAAGCAATGCAGGTGGATCCAGTTTCAGAAAGCAAACGCTTGAATTAGATACACGGGTATCAGTATTGGATTCGCAGGTATCAGTATCTATCGACCCAACACTATATCTCTTCTGGTCTCGCCTCAGGTAATGCTAGAGCCAGCAAGGTCAGTAGGATTTTCCAGTTGAAATGGAAACAGGGCAGTTGTATCACCTGAAATTTGTAGCAGCTTCTCTCATCTGGAGATGGCTTTTTGACAGACAAAGCTATGTAACTAATACAGAGGGCTTGCTTCCCCAAAGTTAGTTTTCCAGATGCTTTATTCATGTTATCCTAAGAATCTTAGCCTCAACATACTGCCACGGAGCAAAACACCCGGGCTGTTCAAAGGAGTGCGTGGATCACTGCGAGCAGCATCACTCTCCTGTCCTCTTTTGCAATAAGAAATCCACTGCAGGCTTCTAAACCAATTTGAAGTTGGCTGACAGACAGTACAGACTGAGCAGTGCCTCCTTTTAAAGTACTGACCTCTTGAGAATAGGGATTGTGTTTGGTGAATCCTCACTCTCCACCTGCACCAAATAAGAAGCATGATTATAAACTGGCTGTCAATAACTTCAGGCTGGAAATAAGAGGGTTCCCAGTATCAGAGCTCTGGGCTTCTGGAACAGCTTTCCAATAGGAGTAATGAGGGCAAGAACAAACTGAATACTGGGAAAATGAATCATGATAAATTGATGGACAGGACAGTATGAAATGAGTGTGCCCGAAGCGTATAACTCCATGGGCTGGCTGTGGGACATGATCTACCAAGTAAGGAGCGACGCTCGGCGCTAAGCACCGTCCATTTATGCCTAGTTATTGCAGAGATATTGCAGAGTGAAACTGGAGCCCCATGGGAGAAATCAAGCCAAGCTGTGAAGCAAGATGATATTCTATCAGTTATCGCTGTCTTAACAGGGCTGTGGTACTGAGCCAAAATGCAGAGAAGAACCTGATGATGTGGATTCAGACAGCGTCATCCAGCATTTTTAAATTGCTGCCCTGCTCTTGCCTTCCTGTTTTATATCAAGACGTTGAGCTCCTTCTGCAGCCCCATATGCAGCCTCTTCTAGCTCAAACCCACCCTCTCCACATGTTCTTGCCCTCTGAGCTCAGCTAGAATGATGTTCAGCTCAAGTCCTCTGCAATCCAGTGCTCCTTGTCCTCCCTTTACCATCTCTCTGCAACCCTCCATAGCCTGCTTGGTTCCCTCCAGCTCCAGCCAGGCAGAAATGACAGTATCCTTTGTCAGGAAGGAGATGTCAGGAAGAACCAAGGAAGGTTGGAAATGAAGAGAGAAAGATCCAGCCTTTACAAAGCAAGATCTGAGCATTTTACAAACGTTTTCACATTTGCGCAGCACAGTAGCACATTAAACCTTAATTCTCTCATCTCCTTCATTATTTAACTCTACGGCTTTAACGGAACATTTTCTTAATGAGCCACAGTAGCAGAAGCAATTACTTTTGGCTGGGTGTTTATCAATGGTAATTTAAATGCCGCTTTGTCCTTTGTCAGATTTGTGCATTCATTCAAAGCTCGGTTTGGTTTGGGAGAGTGAATCAGTAGGAAGAAGCAGTGAGAAAAGCTTCATGTTCACAGACTCTTTTGCACAGTTTACAAGCGAAAATACTGGGTTTATTCTAGCTGTTAGCACTTAAAAAAATCTTAACCTGGGCTGGGAAAGTCAAAAAGGGTTCTCTCTGCTATCTGCGTGACAACCAGTAACAAAGTCCCCATTGTCCAAACTGGTTTGTGTAGCTGCTTTGTCTAAAATTGGGATTTTCAGCTTGTGATGCCCAGATCTTAGGGACTGCACAGATGGCTTCTAAGCCACTGTAAAAAGTAACTTGGGAAACTGTGGTGGATAGTAGATTTAAATTTAGTTTCGGAGCTGTACTTCTCCTGCTGTGGAAAAAAATCCCAAAACAGCAAACTAACCCAATTCAACAACCTGCAAATAAAAAAAGGAAAAATAAATTTGTCTAAAGTTTATCCTACAGTTACATGGATGTTAACAGCCAGAAGTCTACTAGACTTTACACAGATGCTACTTGAGAGAGATGTGGGCTTGCGTAGATGGGAAGGGAGTGAGAAGATGCTGAACTCCCACACATGAGGGATGGGGACTTCTGGGTCCACTCCCCAGCAGACACGGGGAAAACCCAGCACCCAGCAAGGCTTTTAGGGAAGAGGGAAGCTGTGGGAGCAGTTTTTCAGAGCTGTTTTGAGGGTAGGCTGTGATTTCAGTAGCTGGTTTGATTTATATCTTATTATTCTTCTGCAACTCTTCCCATTTTCTCTCCCCTGGAAAAGATTCAAAGGCTTTTGTGAAGTCAATAGTTCGCTTACAGCTCTACCATGACCTAGGATGTTACATTTATGCAGCTACTGTTAATTTAAATCAATTGACTCTTGATTTACATTCCACTAAAGGCGTGCCTAGCAATTGTAACTACACCTAACAAATATTCTGCACCTAACAAATATTCTGCAACTAAAATTCTATCCCTTTTCCCATTTCTATTTTCACTTTTCGTGAAAGCATCTTATTGAAGTATTTTCTGTTGCCCTTGTGGGGATGATGTTATGGAGGGAGGGAGCTGTGGGGTTGTGGAGCCTCAGGTAGGATGTGCAGAAGCAAAGGAAAGTTTGAGGAACGGGCTGTTGAGAAGAGGTAGGGTTCAGGGAAGGGAGGGGGAGGCACAGTCCTGCAGACTTGTGCCGCTTCCTCTACTGACAGCAACATTCAGTCCTGTTGGCTCTTATTTCGAGCAGTAAAGCCCATGTCCTTCTTGGAAGGGGTCTGGGATGAGAGACGAGCAGCTGTACGATAACTGCGGGAAATTATTTAGGAGCAGTGAAGTGGTGGATCTCTGTCTCTTCATTTCCTGACTGCTCTTTGGAGAGTTGTGTCTTCATGTCTCCTGCTTGTCCTTGACCTTCCCACCCAGCCACATGTCCAGAGCTCCCGTCATTTCCCTTAGAGGCATGCTCACCAACAAGGGGACAGCACGACCTAATGACTATCAGAGGAGTTATCAGCTTCTTACCAAACCTTATCTATTTGTATCTTGTTGGTCACTTACCTGGAACCTTTATAGAGTCTACATTGGTTTGAGACACCCCAAGAAAAAAATATTTGCTTAAGTGCAAGAAGGGAAGAGCTGTAGGTTCTCTCATGGAAAACCCCCTGATGTTTGGGAAGTCCTTTGGTGGGGGATAAAGGGAAGTTTTGATTAGTTGTTGTTACTACTGTTTGCTTAGCGTATCTTGGCTGAATTTTAATTCATGCATGGCTTGAACTAAAAAAACACCTTTGTGAAGGGTTGTCATGTTAGAATGGCACTTCAGAGCACGGAGTTGTGTGCTCTGGCTTAAACAGCCAAAGATTTTACTGATGATGCTGTAGTAGAGTCAACGTACTCTATGTAAAGGAAGTAGTTGATCAAGGATATATCTAATTATTCATTTGTTAGCAGCCTGGTTTGGTCTAATTCTTCCTTGGATCTGAGTTATGGTCAGACATAGAAGATGATGACGACCGTAGGGTGCCTGGGAGTACAAAGCACTTTCACCACGCTGGTTATCATGCCATAATTATTATAGTTCGTTCATTGTCACTAACCTGTTTAAATAGCTGAGAACAAAGTGGTGTGGTTATATAAAACTTCGTGCAAGAAAACACAGCTCTCAAGTCCTCTTTTAAGAGCTGCTGTTGTCATCTGCAGGCCCCTTTGATCCCGACCACATATCCGCATAGTAGCTCTGAGGATCTGTGAACCATTTCTCCCTGTTTCAGATTGTGGCTGAGGCTCGTTAGAAGAGTTCAGAGCATCTCTTTGAAGAAATATCGTGGTGACAGTGGCTGTTCAAAATCCAAATGCTCAAAAACCGTTGTGGGGGGAGAAATCCATATGCCACAATCCTGTCCCAGCTTGATTCTGTTACTGGAGGAAAGACAGGCTAATGTTGAGGGCACGGGGTGGGACTCAGAAAACCAGGATTCAGCTCTCAATTTACTGTCTAGCCATGAAAGGATTGTTTCATTCTCCCTGTTCCTTAATTCTCCAGGTGAAAATGGGTCTTTGCCTTCTCAGAGAGGCATCATTAAGTGTTGGCATTCCCCTGATGGTGGGAGACCAGATAGGTGCAATTGGAGACATGATGTGGGGAGTCTTCTACTGCATGAGTGATCCAGCCCCAAGCAATGTCTGTGGGTAGGACACAGGATGGTTGCGTGCTTGCTGCTTTTAACTCCTGAGTGTTACTTCAGTGTTGAAGCAAAGAGCATGGTAACCTACCAAGTCACCTGTTCCAGGGCATAATATGGACCGACGATGATGCATTTTCAGTGCTGGAATCCTGTGAAGGAGTGGGTGCTGTCTGAGCCTAGAAATCCAGGCTGAGTTCCTCCCACTGATAAGTAGCTTGGAAAGCAGTATCAGATACCACTGGTGGGAGGCAAGCACAGAAGTCAACACTGTCATTTTCAGGGTTGTTTCTATAAAATGAACCTATGATTGACATTACACACAACTTTTCACCTCTTCAAAGGTTGAAACTGAAGGGAAAATACTAAAAAAGCTTTCTAATGATAGTGCTCAGTTGTGCAGAGTGTTCCTGACACTGACCTAATTCACAGAAGGCATCTATAATATCTGTACGGTTTTGTTCTTGGAAAGAGCTCCTCCGATTGCCAATGGCACTTGTCAGGCAGCCCCAGATCCCCCGGGAGCTTTGGATCTCGGTCCAGGCAGCCAGCCTGGAGTCCTCACCTCACCAAGCAGCGTTCCCCATGGCCAAGGTCGCTGCTGAGTGACCTGCACGGGGAAATAAATGGGTTTTCATGTGAACCCTTTGACAGTGCCACCTTTAGGGCTGCTCTGTGAGGACTGGGGTATACAAACATTGACGTACGTGAGAAAAATGCCTTGTTGTTTCTGTTTTTAGGGAAAGGACTGAACGCTTGTTTGCACAGTCCAGGCTCGTAGGGCTCTGAGTCCAAAACTGAGGCCTCTTGGCCCTTTCGTGATGCAGACGGTAATTTAAAATACACATCTGGCAGAGTGCAAAGAGAGAACATCCAACATCTGTCACATCCCATTATCTTGCTTTGCTGCTATTAGGCTATTATTAGTATTTAAACTAAATATATCTTCTAACCATAATACCTCCTTCTAGCACCCATTCATTTAATTGCCGCAAACTGTTCAGAATATCACACAAGTGAACCTGGAACATCGCTTGATGGACTGTTATCATATTTTATTGCTTTCTTTTAAATAGGAGGAAACAAAACGTGCCAAATGGTGTCATATGGTTTGAAGAAAGCGAACTGGGTTTCCCTCTCCTTTTGGGTGAGGGAAGGGAGCAGAGGCTTTTCTAATGGAGATCAGCTGCAGGCATTTGGTTCCACACTAACCAGGGCCCATATGCTCTCGCTGGTGTATCAGTTTTGTCTTGGGGCTGTAAGACTCTGGAACGACTAGTTGTGTTTGGTTGGTTTTTTTTTTTTTAAACTGTCTTTTATAATTAATTATCTGCCTCCTCTATCTCTTCAAAGCCGAGTGAAATAAAGACGTCGTAAGAGACTAGAATTACTCTAGGCAAGAAGTTAGCTTTGAAATGCGTCCCTCCCAAGTCGAACGCTGGGTTTCGACTGGGAGCTTTGCCCAGCAGATAGAAAAAAGAAAACTGCCCCAAACCTCGAGTAGCCTTTCCCAGCTCCAGCATTGGCAGCTGTAACCTCTCAGCCTGCATCTCCTCAGGGCTCGGCCAGGTCTGGGCTGCCGGCATCCCGCAGGGATGGAGAGATGGAGGCTTCGGAGCTTGTGTGCGAGCTGGCCGAGGCAGAAAATTTGAGCTCTGCTTTGGGCCAACAGTGCAACAAAGACAAGCCTTGCATTACAGGCGTGCTGTTGCTCTGGAAACTTGAAGCTTCCCACAAGCAATGCAATTACTAGCTGGTTATCACTCCTGCTTCACCAAGGAGGAGATATTGCTAATTTAGAGAAGGCTAAGGACACAGAAATAGCCTTTTTTTTACAAGGCTTCATCCTAATAGCCTTTAAAGAGACCACATTTCTCCTTTCCGTGATCGCTGTAGGACCTACCTCCAGAAGGCAAGCGTATAAAATCATTCCTACTGGCCTCTAAACATTTCCTATAGAAAGAAAAGACAACTATCTTTTCTGGGTTACCTCATCTTGAGCTGGCATGGGAATTTGTCTAAGGCACAGGAGCAGCTGCATCTCTTCAGCTTGAACTGGCGTACGGCTGCCGCTTACCTCGGCCTTCCTCCTGCCTTGTTAGCGCCGTGGTTATTGGGCTGCGTGCCTCTTAAATCTAAACGTTAAATGGTGTTTGGGAAAAGCCCATTGTCCCCTTTCCTCCTGGCTGAAGTAGTGCCCTTAAGGAGCTACTCTGTAAGGCTATTAGCCATGCTATTAAGTATAGATGTTGAAAAAGACCCTCTTTGGAGGATGAGGGAGCGTTTTGTTCCTGAATTATGAAGGAAAAGGCTCAACTATAAGATAACACGGGGTTTTAAAAGTTTTTTTTAAGCTGCTACAGTTCTTAAGAGCACTGACAAGATGCATCTTTGCTACTGTTTTTACCTATGATGTTGTGGAATCTCCTTCTCTGGAGAGATTCCAAACCTGCTTAGACATGGGGATCTGGGTGAGCTGCTGGAGCAGGGCGTTGGATGAGATGAGCTCCAGAGGTCCCTTCCAACCCCTGCCATGCTGGGATTCTGTGACAGCAATGATAATGGGGACCTATTCTTATTAAAATTGTATCTTCACTGCATGCAGACCAAAGGTAGACTCTTACCTCACATTGGCTAAAGTATTTCTACACTTACTGCCATTTTACTTACATCAATCCCAATTCTGCATAAAAAAGTAACTATTGTTTTAGTTTACCAAGTCTAATTCACATCCCCCACAGAGCAGATTCTGCTGTTTCCCTTTAATAATTGATAATCTATTTTCCTCAGTTTTAAACAGAAAAAAACATGGCTAGCAAAAATAAGATGCAAAGCAAATACCGTGAAAAGACTCGGGGAAAATATATTAATGATATGGTATATTAGTATTTATTTAAGCGCTGCCATTTCAGGTCAGCTTCCCTTAATACTTGATACTGTTGCCTTCAAATAAACTTTTAAGTTATAATTGTTCACACATAAGTATATCCTTGATAGGGTGGAGATGGTGGCCAGGGTTGGAACAGAGCTGGGATTGTTTGTGAACTGCGTCCTGGGACTTCCTTCACTTTTAACGTTTGCTTTTGCAAGGATAGTGGTCCAGTGTTGCTGAATTAATATTTATAACCATTTTTTTAACATGTTCTGATCTGGGAAATCATCACTGTGTATTTTTAGGTGAGATTTCTGAGTAAAGAAAGTAGTGGTTTGCTACATGTAAATAAGATGATGTTGCTATTTTCCAACGGTCCCCGCTTGCAGTGCGGAAAGTAAGTTCAGGAAGCGAAGGGAGAAAGTGGAGCTTTCATGGCAAATACTGTTTTTAGCCTGCTTCCATCTTTGTCCTAAGGTTATACCCAACCACTCTTTCCCGTTTCACAGGCAGACCCTGGAAAAGCAGTACACTAAAATTAGGCGGCGTGTTTGCATGTCCAAGCTCTCCGAGCACAGCCCTGCAAACAGTCCACTCCAGCTATGTCATTATTGTACAACGCAGGGGTTTCTTTTGGAAAGCAAATGTCAGTCTCGTTGCCTACAGCTCTTCCACGTTGCTTTAAATACCTGCCTGTGAGAAAGATGGGGACAGACTTTTGTGCAGGGCCTGTTGGGACAGGACAAGGGGTGATGGGTTCAGACTAAAAAAAGGGAGATTTAGACTAGAGAGAAGGAAGAAATTTTTGCTGCTGAGGGTGGTGAGAGCCTGGCCCAGGTTGCCCAGAGAGGTGGTGGCTGCCCCATCCCTGGCACCATTGCAGGTGAGGTTGGCCGGGGCTCGGAGCAACCTGCTCTGGTTGCAGATGTCCCTGCTCCCTGCAGGGGGGTTGCACCAGATGAGCTTGAAAGGTCCTTCCAACCCAAACCATTCCATAATTTTATGATTGCTAACTCGCCAATGAGGGAAACTTCTAGGAACAGACCCGAGCTTCTCCGCTTTGCCACCAGATGTCTGTCATGAGCAGGGAAAGCTGAGGAGCTGAACGATGCCCAGAAGCCTGTCTCCACAGAGGTTTTGAAGATAGGACAGGGAAAGCAAAGTTGGAGTTTAAGTAGGAATATCTGAAACCTCTCGCTGTAGATGACCTCTGTAAGAAGACTTCATTCTTTCACACCTCAGCACGCTGCTGAGTGATGCAGTGACTTTCCCAGGTCTGATAATGATTCCTTGCTACACACGGGGAATTTACCTTCAAAATAAGGTACCTTAACAGGGCAGAACTGGAAGGTTTGCTGTGTGTCCCTGTCCCCTGACGGCATCACACTCAGATGCCCAAGTGCTGCCAACTGCTGTTACAGCTGGTATTTATTGCTGTAACCCCTCTGCAAAAGGCAATATTTCAAATACTTTTTTTTATGCTGAAAAAAATATATAGGTGATATACATTTGAGCATCAGAGAAGCTGCCCTGGCGTTTAAAGGCTGTCTGTTGCTAAATGTGCACCATTCCTGCCCAACTGGAGGTGTGGAGTCTGGAGAACAGGAGGCTCAGGGGAGACCCTCTCGCTCTTGACAACTCCCTGAAATGAGGTTGGAGCCAGGTGGGGTTGGGCTCTTCTCCCAAGGAACAAGCGGTAGGACAAGACAAAATGGCCTCAAGTTGCACCAGGGGAGGTTTAAGATGGATATTAGGAAAAACTTTTTCCCTGAAAGGATTGTAAAGCCCTGGCCCAGGCTGCCCAGGGCAGTGGTGGAGTCCCCATCCCTGGAGGGGTTTCAAAGCCGTGGAGATGTGGTGCTGAGGGACACGGGTTAGTGGTGCCCTGGCAGTGCTAGGTTAGTGGTTGGACTTAATGATCTTAAAGGTCTCTTCCAACCCAAATGATTTTATGACTTTGAGAGGAGCAGGGAACCCTTTGGATGGAAGGGCTCATTCTTCAGAGATAACTGTATAATGGGACACTTCCCTCTGTCGCTGACAAAACAGGAAGCAGAGACCACAAAGCTCTGCTGGAAACAGCAACACAAACTCCATCTGAACAGGCTCAGAGACTGGGAAGTGAATGGCACAGAAGTGGCTGCTCTCTTCCATCACCACCTGCGGGAGGGCTCTGGAGAATATGTCATATGAGGAGCACCTGAGGGAACTGGGATTGTTTAGTTTGGAGAAGAAGAGACTGAGAGGAGACCTCATTGCTCTCTACAACTACCTAAAAGGAGGTTGCAGTGAGGCTGGTGCTGGTCTCTTCTCCCAGATAACTAGTGACAGGACAAGAGGTAATGGCCTCAAGTTGAGCCAGGGAGGTTTAGATTGGATATCAGGAAGAAACTCTTTACTGAAAGAGTGATGAGCCATTGGAACAGGCTGCCCTGGGAGGTGGTGCAGTCACCATCCCTGGAGGTGTTAAAAAACAGGTAGATGTGGCACTTCAGGACATGGTCTTAGAGGGGAGGGAGACGTTTGACAAAGGTTGGACTAGATGAGGTCTTTTCCAACCTAAATGCGTCTATGATTCTACTCTATGATAAGTACCTGCCTGGGAAACCCCCCTCAGTGACATCAGGGCTCCTGTGCTTCCTTCAGCATCAAAATGTCCCTCTTAAGGCAGCTGTAAAATGCCTCCTTGGTGTGCTGAGAGGGACACAGGACAGCTTGTGCACCGGGTTCTCCTCCCGGGAGCAGAAGGATGGGGGGGGGATGTTGCTTACCTCCTCTCCCCGTTTAATCAAACCAGCCCTGTTGCCCCTCAATGAGAATTATGGATAAATGCATCAGCAGTACAGGAGTTTCCCTGGACACTGCCTCCTCCAGCCCCTTAGGGATGACACAGACTGTTCGTGAAGGACAGACTGTTCGTGAAGGTAATAGGGTCCAGTATGGCAAAAGGAGTGTGTTGCGTCCACGCTGTCACATGCACCCCCACTTTTGAACGCTCAGGATCATCACAAAGTGGAGGGAAAAAAAGGGGAACAGTTGGAAAAGCAGCCTCCATACTCTGTCCTCCCATCCCCGTGGTATCAGTGCTCAAATCTCCTCAAAGATGCCCTTTTTTTCCTTCCAAAACAAGCTTTTATATACCCAGGATTATGGTGTTCCTTGAGTGGAGCAGTTAAAACACCCCTCTGTAACCTTGCTTTCACGTAAGTGAACGCTTGGTGTAACCTCTGCTTCTGAAAATAACATATTCTGCCTTGAATATTCTCAGCTGTGTCTCTGGGAAACTGAACATGAGCTTAGTGCCAGATTCTGATTCTAATAAAGCTAATGGAAATTTTGCCAGTGACTTCAAATGGTCCAGATACTGTTCGTAGGGCCAACTCCTGTGAAATTATCCCAGCTCAAACCTAGAGCAATCGCACTGATTTCAGCGGGGCTAGCCTGGATTTACTCATCCAAGCCGAGCAAGATCCCTGGAGCCAGTAACTCCATGGATCCAGTAACTGCTGTTACTGGCGTGTGGGATGTCAGGGTTTTTTCTTTTAGGAAAGGGCTGGAATCAGAGCTGCTACCTTAGACCTTTACTGTAGAAATGGGTATGTTCTCTTAGAGCAGTAGAACCTGTTTCACAGTAACCAGACAGCTCGTCCATCGATCAGGGCTGGTGAGGGCTGTCTGTACCCACAGTTGGGTGTTTAGCAATGCTCCGTGCTCAGTTTTGCAAGGTATTCCAGAAAAAGCTACAGGCTGCTGTAACCTGTGGAAATAGACTGGTTTGGGCGGGGAGGGACCTTCCAAGGTCATCTGGTGCAACCCCCCTGCAGGGAGCAGGGACATCTGCAACTAGAGCAGGTTGCTCAGAGCCCCGGCCAACCTCACCTGCAATGGTGCCAGGGATGGGGCAGCGACCATCTCTCTGGGCAACCTGCGCCAGGCTCTCACCACCCTCAATGTAAACAACAATTCCTTCCTTCTCTCTCGGTCCAGTCGCTAAGACTTTTTCAGCTGCAGAACAGGTCCCCCTCCACCTCCCTACACCCCCTCAGTGTTGGCGAACAGCGGGGCTTGGCCGAAATCCTCCTTTTTAAAGACCCAAGCCGGCAGCCACGCAGGGCTGAGGCCGGACGAGAGGACCCCGGAGGGTCTCCTCCATCCGACCTCCACGGCCCCGGGCTTCCAGCGCCCAGCAAAGCGCGGCCAACCGACGGGGCCGCCGCTTCTCAAGCTGCCCCCAGCCCAATCCCCTCCCTCCCTTCCCCGCCCTCCGGGGCCGCGCTACCTGCGCCCTTCTCCCGCTCCCCGCCCCGGAGGAGCGGCCGCCCAGCCCCGGCGAGAGGCG
>VZZY01016156.1:255936-282715 GCA_013400335.1 Eurystomus gularis
CGCTGCCCAGCCCGCAGGACAGCGCGTTCCTCAACGACGCCGACATGGTCATGAGCTTCGTCAACCTGGGTGAGTGCTGGGGTGCGCGGAGGCCGTCCCCCATCCGTCCCTCCGTCCCCTATCCACCCATCCCTCCATCCTTCCACTCATCCCTCCATCCACCCAGCCCCGGGGAGAAGAGGTGGCCGCTCCCCAGGGTAGCGCAGCAGGGTCGGGGTCTGGGATGAGTTGGACGGGACCCACCTTGAGCTGCTCTGCTCGCATCAGTAAAGGGCAAAACCTCCCATCCCTCTCACAGACGGTCAAAGAAAATGCCCCAGAATGCAAAACCCAAGGGTTTACACTAAGAAAAGGACGTATTATTATTATTTTTAATAGTCTTATTGTCCGTGTTATGAGGGTTGTGATTGGGAGCCTGTTGTTCGGGGCTAAACCCACCCTGCTCTGGTTCCTGGGAAGCAGAGTCGGAGCGCAACTTGTGTTCGCCCTGTGCCAGGTCCAGCTGGGCACAGACATCTCTGAGGATGGAGCAGAGTACATCCCGTGCTACCCCACGGTGTCCTGCTTGGTTCTGAGGGAGTCTGCCCTAGCCTGGTGATGAGCGTGTGACTCTATGCAGGATATTCTGGTGACTGAGCCTGGGAACGTGCTAAAAATCCACATCGGGTGGAAATCTTGAAATCAGTTCTTGAACGTCAGCCCGCTTGTCAAACAAATCAGGTTGTCGGCGCGTTCCTGATGGGAAGGGCTCCGGGGTGGGCACGCCAAGGGGAAAGCCGCTGAGCTTTTTCCTTGAAGGAGCCCTGAATCCTGGGCTGCAGTCGTAAGGAAACAGTGCGATTATATTCAGCCTGATGCAGAGGATGAAAATATTTCAGCTGGCAAATTGCGCTTGCCTTCTCTTAGGGAATTCCTGTGAAGCTTGAGTGTCTCAGCCGGTCAGCTGAGAACTGTGTCTTTTCGCTAGTGCTGTGCATCAGAACCGTGGTACCTGTGAGCAGCTTGTCTGGTCTTTCACCAAAAATACAAACGGTTGCGCCTTTCCTCATGTCGCTGCAGCGGGGAGTTGCTCTGAGCTCCCAGCCCCGGTAGATGTGTTCAATAGCTTTGCACCATGGTGTAGGTACTTAGAGCAAGAGCTTGGGTGACTTTTGTACCTGGTGAAAATCCTCTAGTGGGTTCTAAGTGCCGCCCTCGAGCTGCAAATAGGTTTTGTGCATGTTGCAGTCGAGGTGGCTGCAGCAGTGCAGAGCCCCGACGGCTGCGTGTGCTGCAGGTGGACCTGCCCAGGATCTCAACCTTCTCGTTTCATGTTAGCTCAGGGATGTTTAGGTGGTGCTGCCATCTCAGAGCTCTGATGCTGTTGATGGAGACATCCTGAAGCCATCCATCAGTGAAGGCAGCGTGGTCTGTGTGTAGCTTGGACCTGGGGATGTGGTGATACTGTATGAGTTTTGAGTCCAAAGGGCAGCTGCTCCGTGCTTCTCCCCTCCCCAAACCTCTCTGTCCTTTGCCTTGGGGACTTCCAGGACCTGTACTTGGAGCTGTGGATTTGAGAAGTGTGGTGTGGGCTGTAGCTGTCTGTAAGCAATCCCCACAGCACCTTTTCTTTGAAGGATGAGCAAGGTGCTTGCACGGGGCTGGGCGGTTCCCGGAGAAGCTGATTTCAGGGAGAAATGTGGTGTTTTAGAAAGTATTTAGCTGCCTGCTTTATAGAGCACCAGGAGAACAGCAGACCTGTGAGTATGTGGTTCTTCTGAAAACAAACAAAAGTCTTCATTCGTATGGTTCAGATCAGTTCTGATGATTTGGATCGAGACGCTTATGCAACAACAAGGAAAACTATTCACGTAATGTAGTAAAATAGCACGGCTGAAATGCGAGTTAGGAGTCTCAGGAAGTATGAATCAACTGCAGAAATTTCTCATCAACTTCCAAGTTCCGAGTCATAAACCATAATGTCATTTAACGTGATTGTTTGTTACCAGAGCGTTGGCAAATGGGACAGGCTGAGACCGAACAGCTGCTCGGCTGTTTTCTGTAGCTCCTCCGATGGGCCAGGCGGTTTTGGGGGGGTCTTTCACATATGTATTGACATTCGCTTTTCCACTAAACACGCCAGAAAACTAGAGGAAGCCTGAGGTTATATCACAAGGTAAAAGCTGGAGGTGTGATGGGAGACGGGCAGCCTCTCGTCCTTCAAAGCAGCTTATCAGATGTAGTGTGGAAAATGCAGCAAAAAGTGGTGGGATCGCAGCAGAAAGGGAAGGCTTCCTGATCTCTAGGACATGGACTATACCAAGCAACCCTGAAAACCCACAGCTGGAGGCTCCTTCAGCAGAGGCTGCCAGAATTATTTTACTGGGGGTTTTCTGCATGTGATCAGACCTGTGATCACTTCTGCTTGGTGAAAATTGGCTTCTGAGGAGCTTTGTGTGTTCAACCTTGAAGACTTCCCTTTCCATCTTGGAAGGGGCAGCTACCACAGAGCTGTGGGGGGTTCTTGCCGTCCTCTGAGGATCAGGAGTGTAGGGCGTGACATGGGTATAACCAGGTGCAGGTTGTCCTGAAGACATGGGGTGTGAAGGCAGTGCAGGTGACCCGTCTTCAGGTGCTGAGCTTGCTTCTGCTGCAGCCCAGAAACAGGCGAACCATTTGACGATGCGTCTCCTTGTGCTGGAAAGCCATCATCGAGGTCAGCTGTGTGGAGAAATCCTGCTTTGTCCTGAAGGTTTGCAGGTGGTGATGGTCTTGTAAAAGTGCACTTAATTTTTCCAGCCCTGTAGCCCAAAAAGAGTCAGTAGCTTGTAGTCACTGCTGCTTTTAAAGGTGCAGCGTGGTGCCTTTTTGTAGGGGACTACCATCATGGGTTCACTGTATCTCTGTGCTTCTGCAGAGATGGTTTTCCCCTTTATCCCAAGACCCACAGGTCTCTTGGGAGGACTTCAGGCAAAAGGATGAGGGGGAACCCAGCTGTTTGCCAGGCAGTCCTGAAGCTTTTCCACAGGATTCAAGTTGACCACGGTGAAAAGCCTATTTTATCTTCAAAAACCAAAACCCCAGGTGGTCCCCGTCTTCCCAGCAAGGCTCTGAGTATCTGCTGGGACAAGGGTGCTCCCTTTCACTGCATGAGAGCTCCTCGGAGGTCAGTGTAGGGCCCACTGTACAAAAATACTCTCTCTCCTCTTGCCTATAAAGCAGCAGCTTATGGATGCAGTGTCTTCCAAACAGGCTTTTCATTGTTTTGGCACCAATCCCTTCCCAGATTTCCTTCTAGGAATGATCTTGCACGAATCCGTGTGGCTTTTCACAGGAGGGGAGCGGCGCTCCACCATCCTCAAATGCATTTTGAAGGCAGGTGATTGTGTTTTTTTTTTCACCTGAAGGATTTGATGAGCCCACCTGCTTGTCTCCTGGTCCCATGCTTGCTGTCGGAGGGTATGAAACGTGGCAACCAAGACGTATCAGGGACGTTGCGTGATTGTATTGACGGGACCGTACCGTTCATACTGTCATCCCATCTGTTTGTACTCTTGGCCACGTGTTGTAAAGGTCAAGACATCTCCTCGCAGGGAATAAGTGGAGTGTGTGATGCTGCGGATCTGGCTGTGCTGCCAGCTGGCCGCGTACAGCCTCGCGCTCTCGGCGTGCGAGCAGCGTCCTCCACGTGTGGCCAGAGCAGGCCAGCTTTAGAAATCATGAAGCTGATGATCGGAGTGAGTTTACTGACTTCTGCCAAGCCTTGTATACCGGGCTTGGATGCCAAGAGAGATCCCAGGTGTCAGAGAGCAGCCTTTGCATTTGCTGTTCAACTGATGCAGCTCAAGGTCCTCAGTCATGTCATCTCCTTGAAGTAGTCGTTGCTTGCGAGCTGCCTGCTAGCGTGCAGCTGCCTGACAACATGATTAAAGAAAGGGCAAACGGTCTTTCAGAAGTTTTCAGCTCCTCTGGACTCTGAGTTGGAGGGACTGCAGTCATCCTTCTGCCTTTGGCCTGGAGCTCTGGAAGATGTGTGGCTCCTGGAGAAGCTGCTGTTCCACACCTGCACAGTTGAAATGAGTGGAGGGTCATGTTGGTGTAAGCATTTAATTCAGGCCTAAGTGTCATCTGGGCTAAGCTACTGGAACCAGACCACGTGGCATTAGCAGGACTATTGTCCATCTTGCAAAAGCTCTTCAGAGCTTAAAAATTGATGCTGTCTTAAATTTGGGTGACATGTTGAAGCCTTACAACAGCAACGAAAAGTGATTCTAATTGGAAAAAGTTATTATAGAAAGGTTTTCTTGTGGGACATTTCTTCCAGCTGGACATGGCTTCATCACTTGGGCAGCTCTGCCGTGGCTGTCTTGTGCTGAGCTCCTGCAGGGACTTCTTGCCTCAGGCTTGTACCTTCCCTGAGGAGTTGCAGGTCCTGGCCAGGTCTAGCCCGGCACATTGTGGCAGTGACGCGCTCTCTTGTCGTTTTAAATATAAACTTTTAAGTGGTGTTTGTGATTTAGCAGGAAGGAAGGTGGTGTTTAGACTTCCCATGCCACAGAGGCACGATGCTTTTTAAGTCATCTTGCCTCATTACTGGCTTGGTGGGGGGTTAGTGGAAGGTACAACTTGACTTGTGACCTAAGAGGTCCCATCATGTGGCTCTGCTGTATCGCAGCAGATGCACAATAATCATAGAATCATTTAGGTTGGAAAAGACCTCTAGGACCATCTAGCCCAACCTTCATCTAACATCTCCCTACCAAGTCCACCTATTTATAATTTAACATTTCCTTTCTGTGATCTTAAGGGTCTTTTCCACCTGTAGTGATTCTGTGTGATTTATATAGCAGTGAGAAACCGAGAGCAAATGCTGTCGCCTGAAGGGAAACATGGCTTGTGGTTGAGAGATTCCCATTTGTTTTAGCAGACATCAGACCCCAGAGCCTGGGAGACTGAAGTTAAGGACCAGAAAGTCGTCTTCTGTGCACCTGATTCTTGGAGGCTGGTGGTGGCTCACACCTAGGTTCCCTGTTTGATGGGGAAATGGTTTTAAACTGAGAGTAGGCGTAGAATGGACATAAGGAAGAGATTTATTACAGTGAGAGTGGTGAGACACTGGCACAGGTTGCCCAGAGAAGCTGTGGATGTTCCATCCTTGGAAGTGTTCAGAGTCAGACTGGATGGGGCTTTGAGCAACATGGTCTAGTGAACAAGGTCCTTGCCCATGGCAGGTGGGTTGAACTGGATGATTTCTGAAGGTCCCTTCCAGCCCAAACCACCGTTTTGGCCATTTGGGACTGGGATTCTCCAGCCATGGTATACAGAGGGCAAGGGGATATGTGTGAAAACCATCCAGTGTGTTGTTTCTCTCCACCTTTTTACCAGTCATGGTTGGCAGAGGATGAGGAGCGGTGCCTCCTGCCACCTCCTGCGTGGCTGCAGCAGAGGTGGCCAGCACCAGCACCCCAAAGAGGCACCCGCTGCCAGGGAGCACTGTGACCTCATGCTTTGCACCCAGAGCAGCTTCCCAAGGCGGTGGCTTTGGGAAGGACACGGGGCTGCAGGAGAAAAAAAAAACTTAATTAAAGAAACTGAGTTCCTGAGTGTTGCAGAGGGGTGGAATACATCATGCTGGACTTTGATTCCTTAAACCTGCTGTGGATCGGGGCTGGAATTTCCTGAATTTTCAGTTATTTGGGCTCCTAGGCTATGAAACAGCCTTGTAGGGTTGGGTAGGGTTTCAGGGTGGTTTTTGGTGGTTGATTTGTTTGTTTGGCCTTTTTGGGGGGGTGATGGAATGAGGTATTTTTTGTTCTGTTGTTGAGGGCACAAAGATTTTTGACAGCTCTGCCCACAGCTCTGTCGATTTTACGTTGCAGTGCCCGTCATAGCACAATGACAGGATTGAATCAGTGGGAATTTCTGGCAAAAAAGGATAATGTAGACAGAGCTGAAGTGTTCTGCTAACTAAAACAGTAGCTGTATTTTCAGAGAGCTAGACATGACTGGTTTGATCCAATGTGGTGTTAATCACAAGAATACATAACTGCTTTCCTACGAACTTTCCCCTTAAAAATATCCAGTGATATCACCTGACGTTTTGCACGAACGCTCAGTATAACCAGAATTTGGAACAGCTGGCTCCATATAAACTTGGAATATTCATAGGTCAAATATTAGTGTATAAATAAAAACATTTTGAAAATGAGAACAGAAGCACAGTATTCGAAAGATACTCAGCGAGCAGATGTACTTCGTGGCTTGAATAGCTTTACAAATTAACCAAGACAGTGTTAACACTTGTTCCAAAGAAGTCAAATTTCCCGGTAATAAATAAGAAAGTGTTTTTCAAACAGTATTCCCAAGATGTGTCATTCCGTGTATTTTAATGGTCGTTTGTGGAGCGAGGGGTGGATGAGTAAGCTGTTTGAAGCCCCCTTTTAAAGAAAATTTATTTGATCAACCCAAGGTCTTACTGGTGGCAAATGGAGAGCCCCAATTTCTGTTCTTGAGTGCGGGCTGTAAAATATGTCATTTTTAAAGCATGCACAAAAGTTTGTGGACTGCAGCCTTCTTATCTTGTCACTTACTGCATCGTGCTCCCGTGGCACATACGGTCGAGGTATTAGACGCTGTTTGTACAAGGGCTAAGGGGTGACATCATGTCTATTGAAGCCCTGGCACCAGGCAATGAGGAGCACTTAAAAAATGAGGATAGGTTAGAGCTTGTGGGCAGGTTGTGATGGTTGCACCCGTAAGGCAAGAGGTGTTGGAGGGAGGAAAGGGTCTGTGGTTTGGAGTGAAACAGAGGTGCCTTCTTGCATCCTTGTGTCTCCTGGGCTTTCCAGACCATTCGAGAGAGAAATCCTGGAGAGTAAAGCTCCAAGCAGTCAATCCCAGTCCTTTTATAAGGAATAAAATTGTCCAAATAAGTTGGAAAAAATGTTAAGCTGCAACAAACACATATAAGATGCAGAAGACTTGTCTGCCTCTGGCTTTGTAAACTGTAATAAACGCTGCTTGGAACAGGTTGCCCAGAGAGGTGGTGGCTGCCCCATCCCTGGCACCATTGCAGGTGAGGTTGGCCGGGGCTCTGAGCAACCTGCTCTCGTTGCAGATGTCCCTGCTCCCCGCAGAGTGGTTGGACCAGATGAGCTTTAAAGGTCCCTTCCAACCCAAATCATTATATGATCCTGTGAACACTTTACTGCAGCCTAACTTCCATAGTTTCCAAATGGTGTTAATAGTGTCTGGATTAAGGCTCTGTATTGGGGAATAAAGAAGTGGCTGGAGCTTTAATCTCTTGTGTTGCTGAGGCAGAAGCTCGCCCTGGCTGAATCCAGATGAGCAGAGGTTGAAGCAACAGTCTTTAATTGCTGTGGTGGGAAAAAGGAGGAAGCATTTTCTCTGTCACTTACCAGGGGCTTCCCATTCAGGTTTCTTCTTTTCTTAGACTCACAGTGGTGGCGTGGTCCAGCTCAAGTGTGATAAACACTCTTCTTGGCACGGGAAGAGGCCTTATAAGCTTTTAATGTACCTATGTCTTCATCATGATGCCAAGCCCGGTTCCTCACCACGTTTGCATGCAAGCAGTGAGAGGCTTCTCTGCAAGCTTTGTCCTGCGTGCATGACTTTGGTGCATAGTTGGAAAATTTAAGCCTGGTATGAAATTGGTTTTTGAACATCTACGCAAAGATTTGATCCCTAAATACAGAATCCAGGTGCTGGACTTAAATGACGAAGCTTAGAGAAGGAAACCTTCATTTTATAAAAGCAGCCGTCTCTCTTGCCCGCAAACCATCACCCTGAGACCGCGTTTCAAGCATGCAGACCCCTTTGCTTAATTATTGTAACATCAAACGTCTTTGACATGAAAGGGACCCAGCAGTGGCTATGCAAGATAATGACTTGTTTATAAAAATAATTTAAACAGCATATGAAAAGGATAAACATGCGTGTCCTGCCAAAATTCACTGTATGTTCTGCAGGCTTTGGTGATTGTGAATCTCTTGGCTTGCCCTTGCAATTTCTTTTTTTTTTTTTTTAACCCACAGAGGAAAAAAAAAAAAGGCAGAGGGGGAAAGGAGGGAAGAAAAAAAGATGTAAAAAATAGTTCTTGTATTTAAGGGAGTTCCAACTTACTATGCTATGGATGATAGCTGGAGAGAAAATACAGTTGTTTAACACGCTACAGTAGAACTTTTCACTTTGAGATGTCTGTGTCTTGTCTCTCGCATGTGATAGTTTTTACACTTTAATGATTGTAGCAGCTGTCCTGCCCAAAAATGTTCCATTCTGCAGGATGTGTATTGCTCGTTACTTACTAGACAACCCGAGGATACTGCTCTGTCTCTTATTCAAGACCTCGGAACACTTCATAAGCATTGAAGTCTCACAGCGTGCTCTGACAAATGTAAATCACTGCAATACTCATTTTCCGACTGGTTAAGCCGAGGCTTGGAGGGCACGACTGGACTGGAGCTGTGATGAGGTCTCTGAAATCCTTGCTTCCAGGTCTGTGATCCAGCCGTGAAACTGTGTGCCACATCGCCATCCTCGCAGGTCCCCAGGTGGCTCGTGGAGTTGGTGGAACAGTAGAGTCTTACTTGGTGAAACGCATCCTTCTTCAGGTTACAGCATCAGTCAGCTGGAGACCACAGGTTCTTACTTGGCTTAAGCTTTAGTCCTTCCCAACTGTGAGTCTTGATCATCTGTTGATGCACAATCTGTGCCTTCTGCAACTATACTCCATTAGGGACGTGGCTTCTCAGGCATGCTTGCAAACACGTTGATATCAGCAACACCTCCAATCTCCATGGGTGCTACCCGAATGTGAGCATCCACCAGATGTCCATTTGTGTGAGATGTCTA
Organism: Eurystomus gularis; assembly: GCA_013400335.1. Lineage (NCBI taxonomy): Eukaryota > Metazoa > Chordata > Aves > Coraciiformes > Coraciidae > Eurystomus > Eurystomus gularis. The sequence goes on from VZZY01016156.1 coordinate 264,787, forward strand.
CTACTTGCCCTGGGTGACAGCAAGAGAACAGCTCTTCCTTTTGGGTCTCTGACCGAATGGTGCAGGAGACACATGGCCGATAGCAGGAGCAGTGTGGGCAGGCTCTGGTTTTATGTGTGTGGTGAAGTGCAGCTCTTATCCATGGACGTGAGCTGGAAAAAAGAAAGTGTGCTTTTCACTTGAACTATGGGAGAGTTTACTAAGGGTTTGGTTGACTTTTGGTAATGTCCGTGATAATGGTGAAGTCCATGCTGCAGGGTGGGAGTGTTTTAGTAACGTCCACGCTGCAGGGAATCTAATAGTAGGTGTTCTTCTGAGTTAACCGATAGTTTTGCTGAGAAACTCCAAATAAAAATACAGCGTAACGGCTGAAGTCGGTATAATGACTCCTTTATGCTTCAGCAGCTATTGGGATTGGGTCCGCCTGATACTTTTGCTATCGCTAGTCTCAGTAAAAACAATTTTATGGGGTCCCAAAACAGTCTGTTGCTTCTGGCAGCCAGAGAGCTGGCAGCTCCAGCTCACTGAGGCTTGAAGAGATAGTTCATTAATTCATGGCACTTTCCAGAATAAACATGGCAAACCTCCTCTGAAATAACAGACGGTAAATCCTCCTTGTCACTCAAGACTGCACATTTGTCTTCAGAAAGGGGCCGTGAAAGAAGCTGTCCGTCTCCTAATGAATGAGCAAATAAATAGAAGAAGAATTGTGCATTGTGTCGCGGTTGACATGGCGAAGCTTCGGGGCGGAATAACAACAAACCTTTTCCCGTGTCTTACCCCTGTTAAAGGTGGACCTAAACCAAGCAATGCCCACCAGGCAGGCTATCAGATGGCATAAACCATCATAGCTCTTCGGCAGGGATCCCCGGGGGGAACAACAGCCTCTTTTACTCTTGCTTGGACTTTCTGGGCAGGTAGATTTCAGCACCTCTCAGCTTCGGGTCCTCAGGGATGGGACCTTCTGGTTTCTCCACGCTGCCAGACTTCTGAAGGTTGCTCCAAGCCTGGGGTTGCTCGGAGCGCGCAGATGTTTTGTGCAGCTTGTTATTTTCTATGTTGGAGGTTATGAGTCAGATTACTGTTACCAAAATGTTTATGTGAAATCATTTCTGAGTCATATATTTGCATCATATACAACCTGTCTGACAATCAAAACATTCAGCGCTCAGCTAATGATTATACTAAGTTTTCCAACACTCTGCTCCAACATCACATAATTCCACAGCGAAGTGCCGTATATTACTTTGACAGGGTTCTTCATGCGTCCTGTGACGGCAGAACACCATCGCTGCTATCATCTGAAATTATTGGGGAAATACGGACTCGGTGGCACAAAGCAAAGTTAAAAATAGCGAGAGGCAGTCCCTCGGAAACGCAGCACCCTGGAAATGGGCTTTTTCTGTCCCCAAGAGCATGGAGATTTCGAGAAGTCAGCTGGTGCTTTTCACCTTGCTCTCTCCAGAGCCTGGTTAGGGTTTTATTGGTGAATTAATGGCCAGTTGTGGTCTTTGCCCGGGGAAATTTTGAATGCCAGGATGCAGGGGCTGCCCGGGAGGCTGTTGGCTGGTTTCTGTATGATATGGTTTGTAAGATGGAACCAAAGTATTTTTAGCAGCCTGGAAGACATAAACAGTCGGTAAACTACAACTTCATGCAGGCTGTGTTTATCTGTTGTGTGAGTTCTAGCGTAAATAGGGGCCGCTTACCAAAATATTGTGAGTAATTAGGGCAAACATTTAAGATTATATTTACCTTCAAGTGTGTGAGAACTAGGGCAGGAGCATTTGCTGCTATGTCCCTGGTGAGATAAGTAACTCCTCCTTAACTGAGTATTCTAAAAGCAGAGGGGGAGAAAGAAGTCACCCCCCAAATCTGTGCTAAAGACATGGTCAAGGAGGTGAAAAGTATCTAGGGGCAAAGAGCTGCTCTTTAGTTTGTTTTTAAATAACTGCCTGTGAAGAAGCACAGGGATATTGAAGTGGAAAATGATTTTTAGGGCTGAGTTGTCTGAATTTGGCTGTAGCCTTCTGGAATTGGCTTTGGGAGCTCGGTTACGAGTGTGAAGGGCACGGGCAGGTCCCTTGAAGGATAAAGTATCATTGCATTTCATCGCTTCAAGGCAAAGCGCAGGGTGGATTATGATGACTTTCTTTATGTTCCTTGTGAAAAAAAGTATGGGCAGTACAGTAGTGGACTTTCCTGGCTGCGAGGGTCTGAGCCACGCTTAATAATTAGGAAGCCCACGTCCGGGGAATAAAAAGCATCCCTGTGCGGTGTTAGCGAGCACCACCTTTGCTTGTGCACTCCCCTTGGCCGGTGTCGGTGACAAATGCATATATTGGTCCTCATAGTCCAATTATTGTGAAGTGTAGTGGAAAATGCCCCCCCCCATAAAGAAAAAAATTTCAGTTGGATGAAGTCCATTTGTCCTGTGCTAATTTCTAGCCCTGTAAACAAACACAGCTGCCGAGTGCAGAATCGGTGCTCCGAGTGCTTAAAAACAGTGATGCATTGCTGGTGAGGTCACGGCAGAAAACGTGTAACGTGTGAGGCTGCAGAAAGGATCAAGGCTATCCTCAGCTCTGATTAATTGTTTCTGTTTATATATTTTTGCCTATTGATGATGCCGTAGGGTGACTAGAATGTCAAGATGGCTTTAAAAGCGCCAGACCGTTCAGTTGAGACAGAGTTTTAAGTATTGACAAGGAAGTTCTCATGAACTTTTGCACGGTGTCCCAAGTCTTTATGTATACGTATGTCTTTTATATTTCTCTTTTTCATAGCAATATGTCGTTGCTTTGGTCCTCCAGGCTTTGCTGTTATTTGTTTATATATGTGTGCAGGTAGGTTTGCCTGTCACTTCATCTTTATTAAAATGTCTTTAGAAGTCCTGCGTTACTGAACCAGGGACACGAGGCTTCAGACATCAGAAGCCTCGGGGCCAAGCCTGCTAGGTCATTGGCAAAGCAGCAGCGCTTACGCCGTAATTTGTCTTGCAGACCAGTGATATGTTTTGACATCCCTGAGCTGACTAATTGCTCTGGGGAAAAAAAGAACTTAAAGAATCATCTTGGTTACTGCTGTAGAAAAGACAGCTTCCAACCTCTTCTGTCCATCACCTCAGTTATTTAGTGGCTACTGCGTGGTCATCCCCAGATCTAGCAGAGTAGGGCTCTAATGGCTCACCACAACGCTGTTAAGTAACGCGCTTGATGTCGTATTGTGTGTCACCTATCCCAACCGAGCGTTGAAGAGATTTCTTTTATCTCCTTGGCTTTGAGAAAAGGCTAAAGGAACTAAATAGTTCAGGTGGGAAGTAGCAGAGAGTGGATGAGATGGAATATACATCACCAAGCATGATTCATCATCAGAGGAGTTGTGAGGGAGTCCTTGAGCGCAACACACTCGTACGTAGGTTGTGTGTTGAGGCTGGATGAGGTAACAGGTCTACATGCTCCATGGGAGGGTTCCCTTTGGACAGAGCGGTGAAGGACTTTTGTCAGGTGATTTGCCTGGTCCTTGGCCAGCTTGGTTGCACGTGTGTTGCTGGAGAGTTGTGAAGCTGAGACAGATGTCCTGGCTCCTCGCAGTTTGCTTTGGGCTCTGTAGTTTTCAAGGAAGGTCTCTGTGAGCTCCTGGCTCTCTACCTCTCATCCTGTCCCAGGTGCCTTGACTAGAAGCCCCAAGAAAGGCATGTTCTCTCCTTGTGCAAATCTTTGTAATGCTAAAATCTTCTATGAGATAGACTTTTTCTCATGAACAGCTCTGGTTTGAAAGTTTTGGACGTTTCATAGCCATCTCCCATGGCACGTGGTGGTGCCACCCTCTTCAGAAGCCTCTTGGGGCTTGAGAAATAACGGGGTGCTTGAATTGCTGTGTACCCGACCATGCTATCTTGGCTTTTGTTGCAACTGGGGCCCATCAGTGGCCCAGGTTCTGGAAACTCTCCTTGCCTCTACCCCTACTCAACCATACGCTGGCATGGAGAGTTTAATACTCAAACTGTCAGTCTGGCACTTTCCATAAACACTAAATTGACTCAGAGTGGCTAGGTCGTCTAGTGCTATAAAACATACTGTTCAGCTCTTATTGCCAAGAAAAAAAAAATTACCTGTAAATAGCAGACTTACAGCATAGGGGCTTATTTCTGTGCTTATGCTTTTTACATTTCCATTTTTACACCAGCTTGGCAAGAAGTTAACTCGAATGTCAAAACTATTTTTATGTAAATATATGCATTATTGAATCTCTTACTCATAAAGCAAATAGTACTTTAAACCCACACAAAACAGCTGAAGCTATATATATTTTTCTCACTACTGAATTTGGCTTTTAATAACTCGGAGTGGACTGTCCAAAATAAAGTTAGGAATCAAGGGCACTTTATTTTCCAGCTAGCAACGTATATATTCTTAGCTTTGGACTGTCCCAGCTTGAGGTGGAAGAAAACTTGGATTTGTACTACAGGTCCTCGCAGCAATTAGAGAGACAGAGATATGGTTAAATGTGTTATTTTTAAATTAGAACATTTTTCTAAAATTCTACTGAAAAACATGAAGGGCTATTAGTAAACCTTGAAGGCTTTGATATCAAACAGTGCTTTTTTAAGTGTTTCTCCTGCTGAAAGTAGAGCCTCCTGCCAGATTCCGATCAATTCGCAAAGATAAGGAGGGAAGAGTCACTTCAGAAATTCCTGCAGACAAGTTGGGGTTGATCATCCAGGAGAAGAGAAGGCTCCGGGGAGACCTTCCTGTAGCCTTCCAGTACTTAAAGGGAGCCTGGAAGAAACTTGGGGGACAGTCTTTTCAGCAGGGCTGATGCTGTTCTTGCTTTTCTTGAGATGTCCTCTCCTAGGAAAACTGATCGTAATGTCCTTTGTTCCTTCCCATTGGATGCAGCGTGTGTTAGAAGGTTGCTGCGAGTAGGCTGCTCCGGGTTGTCTTTGAACGCAAGCCTGAAGGAAAAACTGAAACAACAGATGAATAAAATGGTTGTGGTTTAGCTTGCGCCATAACCACTGTTTTCCTTTTTAAATACATTTTTGGAAGGTGAGAGGAAACCAATTACAAGCGAGCTTAAAGCAAGCAGACTTTCCTTTATTTGACCGAGACGCGTGATTCATCTCGACGGGCTTTTTCTTCATTTTTAAGTCCTTCTGCTTGTGCTGCATCTGTTCCTTGAGCTTATTTTCTTAACCTTGCCATCTGAACGAATGAAGCGCGTGTTATCATGTGGCGTTCCCTTAATTATGTACGTGCTGGTCACAGTTGGGACACCTGTTTCTTCATCTGCTTGTCTACGTAGCTGGCGGACAATTCATCTTGCAGATTTTTTGTTTTTTTCCCAGCCTCTGAAAACTTTTTTTGGGTATTGTACAGAGTATGCAAATATGCTGAAATGTCCTTTTTTTTTTTTTTTTTTCACTGTTGCTGGTCTTACCCTCTGCAGGTGTTATCTTTGTGTGTGGGATTGTCAGTAACTCAGTAATTGGGTCCCAGAAGGGTCTTGGTGAGGTATTGAAGTTCTTTCTCTAGCTGGGGTCGATGTGTTCACATGACCACATGAAAAAAGGCTCAGACCATCGATATAAGGCTTTCATCGATGACTTGAGGGAACTGGGATTGTTTAGCTTGGTGAAGAGGAGGCTGAGAGGAGACCTCATTGCTTTCTACAGCTACCTAAAAGGAGGTTGCAGTGAGGCTGGTGCTGGTCTCTTCTCCCAAGTAACTATGACAGGACAAGAGGTAATGGCCTCAAGTTGCACCATGGGAGGTTAAGCTTGGATATTAGGAGGAAGTTCTTTACTGAAAGAGTAGATGTTGGAACAGGATGTCCAGGGAAGTGGTGAAGTCACCATCTGTGGAGGTGTTCAAAAAACAGGTAGATGTGGTGCTTTGGGACGTGGTCTAGTGATCATGGAGATGTTGGGATGAAGGTTGGACTTGATGATCCTAGAGGTCTTTTCCAACCTAAATGCTTCTATGATTCTAAGTCATGAAATGTGGGACCAATGCAGCACAACCATGGGCCAAATGGACACAGGGAAAACGATGATCACCTCCAACTTCTTTGTGCTCTGGAAGTATTGACAAATTTGACACCTCTGGCCTCAGTTTCCCAAGTTTCAGGTCCCCATTTCAGGAGCTGCAGGTTAAGCAGGACAAAGTACACCCCAACTCTTCTCCCATTTTTTCATGTGGATGTGTGTACACTGTGCTCACGCTCTCTTCAACTTCTGCTCAACACCATCAGCTTTCTCTAAGGAAAACCTAAAATTTGCAGCGAGGACGTGTTGGAGTTAACTTGTCAGAGATGGCTGCGGGGGGAGGATCTGCTTTTACTGAAATCTGGCTTTTTGGTCTGACTCCTGACATCTATACTGGTATAAAAGCACATGCATTAATATTTGTAGAAGCAGTGACTGGACATAGTTGGTCAACAAGTGCCCCAGACACGAGTGTTGGTTTAGGTAAAGTTTATATCCTTATAATATATATGATGGAGAACGAACTCAAAAGATCTCCAACTCCATGAGAAATGATTTCAAATGGTATGTGGCCGGTAGGTACCCTCTATCAGGGTAACTGGTTTAATTGGGATATTTTTTCAAGAAAATGAGACAGTTTTGCGATAATGGGGGGAAAAAAATAGAGTTTAACTGAAACAGCATGAACAGATTGTTTGTCTCTTGGACTGCAATCAGCAAGCAGTGAGGGCTGTTAAATAGACACCAAACTTAAGCGACCCCACTCTTCATAAAGAAGCAGCTAAATAAATATCTCAAGAAAACAGTGAAGCCAAATTGCAATAAATTTGATATTTAGTGCACTTTTAAGGCCCCAGGACAGGATTATATCTGCATTCAGGAAAGCACTTCAGCACGTGCTTTCCTGAGTAGGGACAGTCTAAGGCTTGTCCTTAAGTGCTTTCCTGAACGTGGGCCAGAGCCTGCGAAGAGTTTATTTTAAAGACGCTCTTCCCTTAATTAAAACACTTGGTCAAATTTAACAATTAGGTGTCAGCTCGCTTACTGTCACACAGCAACTTTCTGTAACAGCGGGCGGTAGCACTATACAATGACTGAGGTCGGGAAGTGAAGACTGCTTCATCGGTTGACACTAGGAGAGGAAGCTCCATTTTTATGGGCCTCCCAATTGTTCCCTCCGGCGAGTGCCGGCGATCTAAAATAAGTTGAAGAGCTCTGCCAAGAAGCGGCCCAAAACTGCTTACAGGGTCTACACTGGAAGCAGCCTGAGCTTGAGGCTTCTCCCCGCTGCAGGAGCTCGTGCTGGTGCTGCTGGTGCATGTGGCTGGACCACAGTCGTCCCACCAGATGTCTTATTCTGTTTATGCAGATGTTACATTTTTATTTGATCATTCCTCATGAGCATCTAGTTGCTCATGAGGCCACTTTGGTGGCTGCTTCTCCCCTCACTGGGATCCTGGCTGGTCCCTGTGGGTCTGAAACGTAGGATGGAGCACTGCTGGTTCCTCCTGCCCTTCCCTGAGTTTGGTGTTCGCTGCTTCCTACCTGGAGGAATGAGAGCTGCTGAAGCAGTTTGGAAGTTGCTTTACTGGGAGGGAGAGGTGGGACCTGGTCACACTAGCAATGGTGAAATTGAAGCTGTTCTGGAATGCAGTGTCAAGAAGTCCCTGTGGAGGAGGTGGCCTTCAAGCATCTCCTGCAGTGCCAGGAAATGTAGAAAAGTAATATTTTTATTTCTAGCAGCTTGGAGGCAGACAAGTAACTTTGATGGGAGGATGTCTACACAGACCCCATGTGAGGTCCTGTACTTTGGACATCCCTGTCCAGAAGCCACGTTGATGAAGTGCTGGAAGTGGTGTTGGTCTCCTGTCCTGTAGCAGCCCCAGCTGACCCATGGAGGAGGAAATTCACTCTCTGTTTTTTCTGAGGAGTTGGACTTTAAACAAGATGTATATGGTTTGAAAGCCTGTTGCATTTTCTTTCTCTCCTCTTACCTTTAGTGGACTGTCCCTTTGCCTCATAACTAAAGCATTTCAGTATCTTCCCCTCTCCTGCTGCCCAGACTTGGCTCCCTTGTTACCATGGTTGTCCCATCTCGCTTATTTTTGTCTTCTTTGCTCCGTAATTCAAGATCTGTAATTGCGGGATAGCTCACAGCAGTCTAAACCGTTGCCTTTGTGTGGATGGCTTCCTCTGAGTGACACCCGCGTGGGGTTTTCCTCAGGTTGCAGTAACCCTGATTTTTAAATCAGCATTTAATTTCTGAAGTTGATGGGCATTAACAGTGACCAGGCTTCTAAAGGCAAGGGGAAAGCAAGCCCATGCCACGTTCAAAACTGCACCTGAAAGATTTTCAGAGCTTCATGTGCTGTTGTCTCCTCCTTGTCCTTTTGGACCTGATTTCTACCTGAGCTTGGGAGGAACTAAGGCTTGCTCTCGGCTCCTCCTGGCAAGGAGGTGAGGAACAAAGGAGAAAATGATTTTTGTGAAAAAAGGTGAAGAAGGATGTAAGGTTTGGTAAGCAAAGACTGCAAATTGGATCCCCGATAGGTTGAATTTTCCATTTTATGGAGATTGTGCCAAAATACTACAATAAAATACGTAATGTGTTTCCTCCGCCTTCCCATTGTAAAACTTGAGAGCCATGGCGTATTAACCAAAACCAGATACATCCATCGAGTTTCCATACTCTGAAGCAGTATAGGGTGGGGTGAAGCTGGTATTAATAGGTCTATTCATCACAATAAATTTTCCTGGTAGATGTGGGTGGTTCAGACTCAGTGAAGAAATGGCTCAGAAGTGATCAGCCTCCACCCAGAGAAGCAGGAATTTGTAGCAGGGAGTGTCCCACATACCGGTAATAAAAAATGATGGCTAACTGAAGAGTCTTTGCTTCAAGGGTTTGATTTTTAAGCTCAGGTGAGATGAGGTTTAGTTAGCACCAGGGCTCATCTTGGTTCCCTGGGTGTTTCCTCACGTAGCTTGCTAATCATTGATCCATGCTCCATAGGTAAATCTGCATTTGATTAAGAGCTGGCTTTAGGCTGTCATCTTCTCACTTCTGTCCCAGCACACCACAAAAAGCCCTATAAAATACGGAGGTTCTCGAGGGAGTTGGCGTTTGCTGACCGACGCGAAGCCAGCATTTTTGTGAATTGGTGTCATTATGTAAATTGTACATTCTCTTCAGAAATGTATCTATTTCTTCACGGCTTTAATTGCCATTTCTTTTACAGCGGGGCTTGGAGATGGTAATGAGAAGCCTGTGCTGGGCGTTGGACCAATACATAGCAGAGAAGGCGGCTCTGCCCTTGACAGCTAAGAGGACTTGATGGGATGATAGGAGCAGCAGAAGGGGTGGAGGACACAGAGCAGCAAACTGCACCGAGATTAACAGATAAATTCGTGGCTTCCCACATGAAGCAAATAATTGGAAATATAGTTAGTTATGCATCAACATGCATTTTGCAGTATTTCATATCTCCTTTGGAGTTCTACATGGTTTTTCCTAAGGAAAAGTAAGGATTGGACAAAATTTATTTGTGTATAAAGCATGAGTACACAGAAATCCTTTTTAAGTTGGTGAAACTGAAACGGAAAATGAGGCACTGGTGATGTCTGGGTTTAGAACCTGGATATCTGATCACAAAGGGATGCTTTGAACTCTCTGCTCGGTGCAGAGCAGAGAGGTCAATTCTGGTGTGAAATGAGGGACCTGTATTAACAGGTTGATTGATGGTTGGTTGGTTTCAGCAGAATATACAGAATCACTGCTTTTTGGAGAAAATGAATGTAGGGACTGAGACAGGTCAACTGAACAAGAGGAGAGTGGAAAAATTTCACAGCAAAGTCCAAACACGGGCTTAAATTTAGTTTTTTTGGGAGGATGGCAAGAGTTCATGTGGGGTTCGTGACATGAAGGAGTCACTGAGGTAAAGGTAACCTGCCATTTCCTGCCCACGCCATTTGCTGTGATCATACGGATGGCCTTGCATTTGATAGTATACTCTGGAGGGTAGTTTATGGGCTCCCTATAGGTGAGGAGTACATCCTTCCTCAGTGCGAGAGGGATATGGACATGTTGGGGTGGGTCCAGAGCAGGCCACAAAAATGCTGCAAGGGCTGGAACCCCTCTGTAAGAGAGCTGGGGTTGTTCAGCCTGGAGAAGAGGCTCCAAGCTGACCTTTAAAGGTCCCCTCCAACCCAGACTGTTCCATGATTCTGTGGTTCTCGTGTCTGTTACATGGACTTCCTGTCCTTCCTCTTCTGAAGAGTCATTTTGATGTCCACACTGTGAAATCACTGAGACCAGGTGGGGTGAATGATGGACCAGAGTTGCCTGAGGAGATTGAAAAGGAAAATATGTTCCCATTTCTTACAGAAAAATTGATGTTTGTCTCAGCTCTGAGTTTCTTTGCTGTGGGCTATCTGCAGCAATTGAAGACAGTCCATGCCCGGGTGAAGGAACATTGACCGCTCAGTTGTGCAACAGCTCGTAATTTGATCAAGTAATTCTGAGATGGTCACATTTTTGTGGACGAGTGTGGGAGGGTGTGCGCCACGTTGCATCCTCACTGTCTTGGGTTTTACCGTTTAAGCCTCCTTGTTTGCTGGTTACGTAAACGCTGAGGTTTCATTCTTAGGGCTTTGTTTCTGGGGCTTCCTGTCCTTCGTTCTGAAGAAAGCAGCCACCTCCAGAAGGATGTGCCTTCAACGCTGGCTTCGTGCACCCTGTGGTTTGCACTGATGAACTGCTGGCCCTCGTGGGTGGAAGACAGTGGGTGCTGGGGCAAGTGTGGATGCTTATGGGCTCCTCTGAAATAACATGGCAGCGAAGAATTTGGACAGTAGACCAGGCCTCTGGTCAGTGGTGATGAGAAGACACCAGCCAGACTGGGGTGGAAAAAGTGGCCAGAGGCTGGCGACAGGCACCCATGTTGGTTGAAGATGGAGGGGAGAGACCCATGGGGCTGGTAAAACGGGTGAGTCGGCAAGCAGGAGGTGAGAACATTTCTGCGTGGATCCCTGGGTGGTTGAGTGAGTGCAGGAACAATCGAGGTGGTTCATCCGTGCGCTGTGTGAGCAGGTTGGGTTTCCAGGTTGTATGAAGGGTGCTGCTGTGCTTCTGGTGGTAGCAGAACTACAATGTGTTTTGTGGAAGGCTTCCTGCTGAAGGTTCGTGTTTCACCCTATCCTTGGCCGATCCTACTTGGGGGATGAGCTGTGTGCCAGCCTGGCCCCCTCCAATTCCCACCATCAACCTAGGCATCACTGTCATGGGTATAAAACCCTTCTACAGCCTACCTGATGGAGGGGGAGGGCTGCGTATGGCCTGTCCTTGCCCCTTCTTCTCCTACAGAGCCTTGGAGCCACTGGCTTGTGGTAGTTTTGGGGTCTGAGCTGGCAGTAGCTACCAGCAGTGAGAAGGTGCAACTTGAACTTAATGCTCCTAATTCCTACCTTCAGAGGTGGGAGGTGTCTTGCTGACTAGTTCTGGTAAATACTGGTTTTGGTATGCAGAAGTATGACTTGGCATGGGTTGCATTGCTGGATTTCAGCATTACTGTCGGTCATTTTTTTTTTGAAAAATTAGTATTTTTAGCTCTTTTTAACAAAAGAGCTGAAGTGTTATGGTTTGGGCTTATTAAGGACATTACTCATTTTCCTATTGAAATGGAAATGAAAAAGGGAAGGGGAAGAAAATGAAAAAATTAGAGTGTCTTTTCCATTAAGAAAGATTCTTTTTTCCATCCTTTTACTGTCATGTGGTGGATATCTCTAAAAGTTTCTTCCATTTTTATTTTTAAAAGCCCCCAGCCATTTTTTCTTGGAGAAAATATTTTAAATATGGGAAAACCTCATTTTTCATTTACTTCATTTTGGATGGTTTTGTTTTGTCTTGCTATGAGCTCAGTTTACCAATTGGAGCTACCTGGTTGGTATCTTGAATCCATTCTTGTCAGTGGATCTCTGCAGAAGTGTTGTCCTTTTGTGTTGGAGTAGAATTAAAGCCAAAAGATACAGAGTAGGCTTAGATTAAACTGTTTAGTCCAGACAAATTGTGCAGAAAACACGTATTTCATGCACTGTAAAAAACACTAGATGAGAAAAAGTATCATCTTTTGCAGGTTAGCTTGTAGAATTCAAAGAAAATAACCAGGTTGCTATATTTTGGAGCAATTTTTTTTTGCTTCCCTTTAAAAAGGAATTGAAAAATCAGGTTTTTTCATAGTATTTCTTTCACAGTGTTGCTCTTGCCTTTTCATAACTTTCTTGCACAGCATGTCAAAAATTCCTCTGCTGTCTTTCTCAGATTTTATCTCAGAACATGTGTTTTTGTCATTAATTTCGTTCTTGCGCGTTCTTTGTTTTACCAACTTTTGGTTGGCTTACAGTCTGTTTGCGGGCTGCGTGCGTCTTATTATCAGTCCCTGTTTGGTTTGTCCTGTAAGCGCGATTTCTTCCTCCAAAAGACTCCCTTTGTGGTGCATCAGTGTTGGATTATGGAAGCCATTGTCAAAGGGTTTTTGTGGAGGCCAAAGGTTATGACGTGTTCAAAAAAGGGTGGAGAGAATACATCTGTTGGTAACTGATAAGTGTGATGATCTTCATTTCCCAGGAGGCTGCTGAGCTTCTGATGGCTGGAAGACTGTGTCCCAGGGTACAGATCCTACTGTGTCATCTCTCACCTTATGATGGTCCCTAAACATTTCTTGCTGGCCACACTTCATAGAGTGGTTTGGGTTGGGAGAGACCGTTAAAGCTCATCTAGTCCAACTCGCCTGCAGTGAGCAGGGATATCTGCAACTAGAGCAGGTTGCTCAGAGCCCCATCCAACCTTTCCCATGTGAAAACTGCAGGGAGTGGGATCGTCAGGCCTTTTTTTGTGTGTATTTCTATTAAAAAATGAGCCACAACAATCAAATTCCTCAGGTTGTTGTCTTGCCTGAAGAGAACAAGATGTTTTAATATTTTTGTTCTTTGCTTTCAGATTTTTTTCTTCTGAGTCTTCCTGTAGAAGCCTAGAGAGATACCATTATATGTACAATATAACTCTAAAAGGAGTTGGCTTGTGTTTAGTGGCTGACTCAGAGGATTTTGAATATGTGAAAGCAAATCTAAGTGTATCATAAGACTCATGATAAAGCACCTCGATTTGGGAACGAGATGGAATGCAATATTGATGGTCCAAGGGCATCAGCTGCACTGTGGCTGCAGGAAACCCCTTCCTGATGGTCTGCTGGATGGATTCTGCACCAGGCGAGGGGTGTTACGCTGATGAGAAATATGTAGGTACCAGTACCCGCTATTTTGATTCTAGACCTATTCATTAATGGTTGGACTTGATGATCATAAAGATCCCTTCCAACCAAAAAGATTCTGTGATTCTATGATTAAACGTCCTTGAGCATATACCCAAGTGGTAGAGTATAGATAGACCTGTAAAAAAGGTAAACCCTCTATTAATATGAGCTTTATGTTACGAGAACATACACGAGTAGTAACTTTTTGAGGCAAGATTGTTTGGTTTGGACATACCTACAATTAGGAAAAAAAAAGTGCAAACAGCTGTTTCAAGGTTTGGTTTTGTTTTGAAGTCCTAGTCCAGGGGTTTTGTTTTGAAGTCCTAGTTGAGGAGTTGGGGTTTTTTTGCCAAGTTCTGGTTCAAGGCCGGAGGGAGATCTTACAACTGACTTAGAAAGTCCTGAAATCACTCTGAAGTGAGTGCCAGCACAAACTGTAATGGTACCCACGGACACTGCGGACCTAGGGATGTGGATGGAGATGGGGGAGCTGAGCCCCTGGCTGCACCACATGGTCCGACCACCTTTGCAACTGCCTCAGGACCTGTGATGGGACTGTTTTGACTGGCTCTGGTCCACGTGCTGTGCATTGTGTTTCTGTGTGGTTTTTGGATCCTGCAAGGATTTACTTGTTTTATGAGGGGTTTTTTGGGGGGGTCAAGTGAGTGGACAACTGGGAGTCTACCTATATGAGAGACAGATACTGATACTTGCATTGCTGGGACCTGGACTCTAAATATTTATCTTGGAAAATGTGAATCATGTTGATGCTAGCCATTACTAATAGGAGGACCTTTTAATTATGTTGAGAACAATTAAATAGAAGGACATGGAGCTGGGTAGAAGAAAAGTTTCACAGATCCTTGTTCTTGCAAAATAAATTTGTTTATTTGTGCCTCCTACATTGTCTGCAAACAAGTGAATATGTTGGTGGGGATGTAGGTAACGGGGTTAAAAAAAAACAGGTCTGAGGTGTTCACAAACTACTCCTTGACAACAGGCAAGTGGAGGCTATAGCATCTTTTGGCAGGTTGAGTCCTTGTAGGGTTAGTAACTCTGAGAACAGTAGCACGTGGTGGCGGGGAGCACTTCAAACTAAATAAGGAGTGTTAGTTCAAGAGATTGATTTTTTTTTTTTTTTTTTCTTTCATAAGTTAAAGTTCAGGGAGACACCTTTCACAGCACCTTCTAGGAGAGGTGGGTGTGATGCGAATCATCCTCCACCTCTCTGGTCCACCTGGGAGGTGTGTGCAGCCCAGCGCACATCGTTCCTCTTTGCTCTCTGTGCCGAAGGGTTTCCAAGAGGCAGGATTTGCTTCTTCCATACGCTTCTCTTAGGTGCTTCTGACAATTTATCTCGGGCCTCCAATTTTCTCGTGACCATTTATTCCTTCTGTGTGCTCAGAACATAGATGATAGAAGTTCGGTTTGCAGTTTGGGGGGATGCGAAAGGCACTTTGGAGAACTCAGCAGAGCCCTCCGCTGTGTTCAGGGGAGCAGGACTTTGCATATGGATAAATCCTCTGTAAATCAGGTGTATTAGCTCGAGGGAATACTTGTCAAGAGCGAGGAGGAAATGCCAGTAGCTAAGCCTAGATTGTTTCACTTGAAATACCTTGGGCTGTTGAGCTGAACCCAGAATCCAGGAGAAACGTGTTGCATGTGGCAGCCCTCCCCCGTGACAGGAGGTGCTGGCAGTTTTGGGGTCCCCAATCCCAGCGCAGGTATAACCAGAGGACCACGGACCCCAGCTGCAGAAAATAGACCTCCAATTGTGTCCAAAACTGTGCTCAAAGAAATGAAAATTTCCTGACAACTGGAAATCCCGTTTTTCCGCCAGCTCTATACCTGGCTCCGATTTCATCTCCTAATGGAAACAACCTGCAAGGTCCTAATTATTGGCTGACAGCTCGGGACAGCAGAGGTAACAGCACCGTTAAGTGCAGGAAGCAGATTTCATCAGGGCTTTGTCAACTGTCCTACCTACTCATTCAGTGACTCAGCCATGGATCCGGCACCAGGTCCCTGTCTCGGACCAGATCGCTCTGCAGTGCGGCTGGGATCTGGATCAGCTGTGAGCAGATAAGATGGGATTTAATGCTACCTCCGTGCTTTTATGTTGGCTTTATGTTGCCCGTGGGAGGCACAGCCTGACAGATGACTTGGCCAGGAGCCTGCCAATGTGAAGTCGAACAGGTAGCAGAGGCTGTAGGGCTTTTTTATGCTATCTTGATTCTTCATCCCTTTTTTTTTATTTGGTAGTAAGAGTTTTAAGGCTGGATTCAGCGTACCAGCGAACCACAGCATCAGCATTAATGCTGGTTTTCAACCCCTTTCCCTCTGTTTTATTAGATCGTTTTGCAGATCTGAGCTGGAGCTTGGCTCCACGGACACTCCACTCAGCACAATGAGAGGCCAACAACAGTCATTGGGGATGAGGAGATGTCTAAAATCTCCTCAAGATGGAAGCAGAAAGGCAGAGAGCAGCCTCTAAATTGTCTGCCACCAAAGGATGTGGGACATGGGACTCGGCTCTGAGCTAGCATCTACTATCCTGGCTCTCCAGGTGCCCTCAGAGGTGCTTCTTCTGGTGCTGGCTGTTATTCCTTTTAAAGTATGGCTTGTCTGTCCTCCTCTTTCTGTTTCTTTGGTTTGTTTTTGTTTTTGTTGTTTGTTTGCTTTTTTATTTCCCTCTTGGTGCGTCAAAACAGTTTTCCCTGAAATTCTTGACCGTTTACCATTAAGAGCACAACTTACATATTTCTTTTGAAGCCCACCTTATGGGCATTCTCTTGTTCTAATGAACCTGAAGAAGTTAAGTAGAACCTTGAAGGATACATGATTTCATTGCAGCTCTTGTAAGGTGACTGTCCCTTTTGCTTTCTGCGTTGCCAAAAAACCTCGTTGTTTTTGTCATTTTAGGATTACGTGTAGGTAACCTACTATTGCACATATGAATTCATGTATGTGTTAAAAAAAGCATGAAGTACAGCTGTGCAGAGGGAAGAGCCCTGTTTTTTCTCTTGGAAGGGCAACTACAGTATTATTACTATTACATTAAAAAAAAAAAACCACAACAAAAAAAACCCCAGAACAAAAAAACAACCCCCCCAAACCCTCTGTTTTTGTACCGTTGGAACTTTGCTCACATCTCATCTCCAGCTCTGGGTGAGAAGAAGCTCGGAGATTTGCTGTCTCTTAACTTCTTTTAAGAGGGTTTCCTTTAAAAATCTGTTTATGGTTGGGGAGGACATGCCTGAAAAAACATTTGCACATAAACCAGCTGTTAAGTGAATCTCCACACACTGAGATCAAGAGAACGTGAAGAAATATGTACTTCCAAGGACCTCTTTGCCAACTGGAGCCTCCTTCAGAAAATAAATACAGTCTCCCTGCAAGTCGCCGGTAACTTAGTTACTGAAAAATAAATTGAGCTACTTAGACCCTTGAACCTTTTTCCCCCTACTAAGGCTGAAGAAAATGCATAAAATTGTGTTGGAATGATAGGCGCCGGAGCCAAATAGATGGATTTTAGTGTTTCTTTGGTATGTTGTCAGCTAGTCAAGTGCAGGCAGTGACGGAGTGGGGCTGCGTGTGAACTAACCACTTCCAGTAGTGTGGTAAATCAAAACGTCGCGAAGCCTTCTCTAGACCTCCCCTCAACGCCAAAAAGAGCATCACCCCTGAGGGGCTGTCAGAGGTGTGTGAAGGACCTCTCCTTATTTATAGTTTTATTCCTCTCCCCTTCTTCTGCATAGCCCCAAAAGCAGAGGGCTCACGGCGGCGGCACAACTCGGGGTTTTTTTTTTCCTCTGTTTTTGTTAATTTGCTTTGTTTTGGGGTGCTGTTTGGTGGCAGCACCTCATCGCGGCTGCTGCAAAGTCCTAGTCCTGTGCTGCGAAATCGTGGCCCTTTAAAACCCTCTGTGGCCGCAGCCAGAGGCGGTCGGTGGTGTGCTACAGATGTTTTTACAGTTCGTTTCCAAACAGCTGCTTTTCGCTTTTTTTTTTGTCTGTTTTTCCTTTATTTATCAAGTCCCCGAGGAAGGCTGATGGCTCGCAACCCTGGCAGGGGCTCCCCGGGTGAAAGCCCTTGCATGGGGCCCTGGGGCGGACCCTTGGGTGGCCCCTGCTACTGAAGAGGGGGGTTTGCTTCAGCAGGTTGCAGTGAGCTTGGGCACAGGGACCCGCAGGCTTGGCCATGGATGGGCAAGCCAGCATACCTACATCTTTTCCTAAAATGACCTTGGAAAAAGATGGAAAAGCTCTTGAGATGAGGGTGGGTCATACCAAGGACCTTCTATGGGGTCAGAGCCATGCTCTACCTTGAGGGCACGCTGTTCAAAAAGTTGTTACCCTGCTTCTGGTGCTTAAATGATCTCCGTGGATGCAAATATCAAGGTATTGCTCACTCGCCTCCTGCTGCCGTCACCCCGTGTTCGCTGATGTGCCGAGATTTGTCCCCTACCGCTGTGAAATGTTTCGATCGCAGGTAACGCGAAGCAGGAAGAACGAAAATGAGCCAGAGCGCCCGATTTCACCAGCTGACAAAAATCCCCAGGCATTTGCGACTCAATCCTTGGCTCATGAGCCGGATTTTTTTCCCATTCATATTCCCTTTCAGCAGACAGATTTGT
>VZZY01016156.1:282758-329024 GCA_013400335.1 Eurystomus gularis
AACGAGGAATCCTTTCTCCACCCGCTCTGTAACAAAGTTGTTTGTTTCTTAACTTGTTCTCAGAATTGTGACTATGCTCCATCTGCTGCTTTTCCATTTAAGTTTTCTTTGTGGGAGTTCCTCATTTTGAAGGAGCGCAGGGCAAGCAAATGCTGGGGTTATTGCAGCCCTGTTGTGTGAGGTCAATAAACCCAAGGCCTCCTTTTTTCTACACAAGGTTTCAAATTTTGTAATGGTGGGTTTCAAATGCTGCCTGGACCCGAGGATGCTCGAGGAGTTGGTTGGTTGAGGGTCAGGTCCGGCTTTGTCAGCTTGGAGGGCCTGTCAACTCTCTCGTCATTGCGTTGTCAACTCTGGCCTGGGCAAATAATTACTTGTGACAACTTTACAACTCTGAGAAGCAAGGTTAATTTTTGCAGCGTGGACTCTTGGAGTGGATGCTGGAAGGTCGGGTGCCAAACCAACGGGTTTGCTAGATAAAGAAACGAGTGATAAAATAGAGTCATGGAATGGTTTGGGTTGGAAGGGACCTTAAAGATCATCCAGTTCCAACCACCCTCCATGGACAGGGATACCTCCCACTCAGTAGACCAGGTTGCTTCAAGCCCAGTCCAACCTGGTCTTGAGCACATCCAGTGCTGGAGCATCCACAAGTTCCCTGGGCAACCTGTGCCAGTGTCTCACCACCCTCAAATGATTTTGCATTATCTGTGATCTTTTTTTGTAGAATAGCTCAACTGGTCACCCCTCGTGCTGAGTTAAATGAACCATGTGGTCTTGCAAAACTGAATGCAAGACGCTGCCATTCTCTTTTAATTTATTTTGGCCACTGTGCTCTGGGTTCTTGCAGAGTGTTTGGAGTGGGGGCAGTGCTGAGATGGAAGGAAAATCTCTCAGAAATCAAATTTGAATAGAATAAATGTTATGCAAGCTGGCAGGGAGCCTGAAGGCTAGTCTCTGTCTTTCTGGAGATCCTCAGGAGGGGCTGTGGTGGAGGTTGCTTGTGACAGAGCAGCAGCAGTGCCAGAGGGATGCCTGCTTGGAGGGTTGAGGCAGGAACATGGTGGCACTCACCTTCTGGTCTGGGTTTCTCCTCTCACAGAGTTGTTATGGACTGACTTCAGTGGAAGATCTGTGCTAAGAAAGTTTGTCACCCATGATTGTTGCCTTTCAATGATATTTAAAAAAAAATATGGTGTGCAAATTCACCCTTAGAGAAGATGATGGGAGAGCAGCTAATTTCACTTCTGTTTAGCATTATTTTTGGCCATGTTTTTTTTACCAAAAAGGGCTTAGGTTCAGAATCCTAAATGTGAAAATCTGTACTGCATGACTTCAGTTATTAACAACAGAAAAACTGTCCCATATGTTTCACTGGCAGAGAAAACATATTTTTACATAATAGAATTAGAGCAGAAAATATTATTCCCTCTTGGAAGTATTATAGTATATTAAATATGAACTTGGAAGCAACGTTTCCAAACAGTTTGATTCCAAAAAGCTTATTAAAGTTTGATGTAGGCTCTAGTATCTCTGTTTTATGCTAGTTGTATGTGTCCTAATTAGCTGGGAAAGCATTGAGTGATGGCTGTGAAATTGTGAATGTGTATCGTACTGCTCCTGAGTCTTCAAGAGGTTCTCGGGGAACACCTTCACTTTTATGGGTCTTACAACTGGAAGTGCAGTTTTCCTGGCTAAATATGGGAAGAAAATGCATCTACAAGTGACTTTTGACTCCTTAAGAGCTGCTCTGTACCAGGGCAAGCGTGGACATGTATGAATATACCATTTTGTTCCTGTTATGGTGACATCTGGGAGCCTTGATCTGAGCTGGTCCTTTCCTAACGTGGTGAGAGCCTGGACAAGGGCAAGGCAAATAGAGGCACCTCTGCTGGAGTCTTGGACCTAAATACCACAGCCTCAACTGTTCTCAGCTCAGCCTGCAAAGAAACGCAGGCAGAGTGCTAATAAAAGTCTCTGCATTAATTACACTCCCACTGGGCATCCTTGACCAGGCGTTTAATATGTGCCTTGGTCTGTTGATGATTCCAGGTTTCTACTGATCCTCCCTCTGCCGTTGGTTAAAAGCAAGTTGCAACTCATGGCACTGGCAGGAGTGAGTTCTGTTGGAAAAAAAATGGGATCTTTGTAAAGCAGGAGGGTTAAACAACTGCCTGGTCCTCCTTAGCAATGGGCAGCAGCTATACATGCTTCACCATAGTGCTTCCACTGGTGTCCTCTCCTCCAGCTGGGGAGGTGGTAGCTGCACCCCTGTTGTCTATGTCCACAGGGATTGGCAGGAAGGACTCCATCTGAGATGGCTTCCAGATGTTGACATTTTTTCTGGAACCTAGACTGGGAACAACCCATCCCATCGCTGTCCCCTTCGTGAATGGTTGCAAATGTTTCAACAGGAGTTTATTCGTTCAGGGCACCTTTCAGTGCAGCAGTGCCAGTGAGGAGAAATCTTGGTGGAAAGTGCTGGAAGAGTCACCATTTTGGTAGCACACCTGCATCATAAGGAACTTACTGTCGTTAAGAAAAGGGAGAGATTTCTTGCAGCTCTGGGTACACGAACTAAATCTTATAGTCCGTCTTGGCTTCTTAAATAAACCACATTTTAACATAGGATGTTACTGGAGATGGGGAGGAAAGAACTCTCCGCTTCAGAGAGGTGCCTCCAGGCAGTAACTGGAGATCAGGAAAATATTTAAAGACCAGTGTAAGCACATTTTAACAATACTAAAAGAAAGCAAAGGCAAAAATTGTGGTGTTTCTTCTGTGACTGCTTTTCTTTTTTTGGTTGGTGTGTTAAGTGTGGGGCTTTGTTTTATCATCCTGACTGGTCAGAGAGCTTTTTATACACGTGCATTAGGCAGAGCAAGTTGGAGTAGAACTTCTTTTATCCTCTCTTGGTGTTGTATTGTGTGTGTTATGTTCGCATGTGCTTTCATGAGCATTGAAGTCAGTGTCTTGACTGGGACCACGAGTAATTTAGGATTTGATTTAAGATACTTGATGTGAAACATGAACAGATGAGGATGCCGCTGTCAGCTGGGATTGCAGGGACCTCCTTGAAAACGCTTCAGACACCCTTAAAAATCCCGCCCATAAATAACCCTGCAAAAAACCTCTTCCCTCTTTAACAGATCTAGAAAGTGGTCACAAAGCTGTTTCAGTCCCAGGTGCTCTGTGGCTATAGCAAGCTTGCAGGCAGATGGATGCTCCTTTGCTTTGCTCCACTTACCCCACCTCTACATGAGACTGTGTAGAGTGAGATTTAAGAGAACCAGAAACTGAGCCAATGTGGGGCTTGGTGTAGGCTTGACTTGAGGAGGTACTTGGCTTCTGTGACCATCCGTGGTGGTGGTAGGACCTGCAAGGGGCACCACTGGTGGGGAGCTGGCCAAAGTGTTTGTCATGAAGCCCTTGCTAAGGCTGCCGTCAGCATCTTTGGCTGGAAAAGCTTCTGTTGATTTTGTTGGCTTTTGGGTTAGACCCTGTGTTTGCAGCTGGTGCTTAATCATGCTGGCACCCAAGACTGGTGTATTTGTTCTTAACTGATCTTCCCATTACTACCTGTGTTTATGGACTGGTGGCCGGTGCCGTAGCCTGTTAGCTGCCTCACTGTGCCCACGCTGTCTTCATAACCAGATATTTCTGCAACAGAAAAGGGGATTAGTCACGGGAGGAAGCAGGTGGGTCACGTAGAGGAAAGAGTGTGATTAACCAGTGATATTTTCTGCTTAGGCTTCTCCAGTGAACTGAAGGAGTCATCCTCGGCTCAGCATCCTCTGTGGTTCAGCTGCAAGGTTCAGGGAAAGGAACACCCCCAGGCTAACACCTGGTGGGCTTCCAGCTGTGTTTGGTACAGCAGCATCCTGCCTGTCACTAACCCGCAGGGGGTTTTCTCCTTCCTGATTATGAACCTTCAGAGGAGGAGGGAAAACCCAATTACTTCTTCAATTCACGGCAAATATTAAGTGGTCATTCTTTTGTCAGCCTTTAGATGAAAGCTCTTTATGTCTTTCCCCAAGAAACTGTTGGGTTTGCCGAGTTTTGCCACCCCCAGGATGGGTGGGAATCTGGCTACCCCTGACTGAAGAAGGTGGTGTGAGGGGAAGAGGAGAAGTTTGGGCTTGCTGCTGTTGGTACCAACCAGAGCAGGAGGGAAAGTCTGCTCCTCCTGCTGCTCTCCCGTACCTGTGCCTGCCGTGCCATGTTTGTTCCTGGCTGTCTTGGTGGGACAGCAGCCAAACCTGGGTTTCCAGAGTGACAATGTAGTTACTGGGGTCATTTTTACTTTGCCTTGACCATGGCAGGCTCTTGCTTTAGAAGTTTTTCTCATGGGTCAGACTGCCGCCACTTGTGTGCCTTGACTGAGACTGCACCTTGGCATCCTTCTTTCTTTGCCCTGTGTCAATATGGCCCAAATATCTGGGATTTTCAAACCTAGGTTGCAATTGCTATGAAACACTTTGGGTTTGTGTTCTTAAATCTTTAAAAGTTTTAATTTTTTATCATTATGTTGCTAGACCTAAGTTCAGGTCTTTGTCATTGGTTTTTGGTATGTTGAAACCTGATAGAGAGATGCTTGCAAGAACTCGAACTGTGAAGTTGTTTTTTGCCTGGCTGGGTCTGAGTGCTTCTTCCTAAGGTGAAGCAAATCCAGGTGAAGGGAAAATTGTTGCCCTTTCATCAACATTTTTGGAGTAAATTTCACCTTCGGATGGTATCGAAGGTACCACAACTACCCATGGCAAAGAGGGGTGGCTGAATTTGGGGGTTGATGCTGTGATCTACTATGATTAAATACTGAGACAGGGTACAAATGGATTTTGCCAAGTCCTGTGTTGTCCATGTAGTAATCCTCTAACATACTCTCTCATAGTTTTAAGAAATGTCTGAGAAGGTCCAGCATGAAGCCAGAATGTAAGTTTATTGTTATGCTACTGTCGTTCACGCAATTTAGAGTAAACCACTACATATATTTTGGAAAAGCCACAATAAATATGAGGACTTTGTGCCTCGCTTTCCTTCCACAGTTGCTCTGCGGATCACCAGCAGTAGTGAAGGACTCAAACTTGCAGATAGTCACCTCCATGGGATGGGCTTCCAACATGGAAACAGAATTTATGGAGGTGGCTTGTTCAGAAAACTTATTTTTTCTGTGGCAGATACAGCAAGCAAGTTATTGGCAATATGTCACTGAAAATAATCCCTGTGTGTTTTGACGGCAGCTTCAGAAAACCCCTATCTAGTTGGAGGATTACCTTAATCTGGGTCAAGAGATACTGCTGAGAATTTACAGGAGGTAGAAGCATTTGAAGTGGCTTTGTTTACCTCAGACAGCTAAAGAGAGGTCATGGACAAATTCCAATGATAGTCTAATTACAGAGAGGATCCAAAATGAGTCAGTGCAGATGCTGTTTGGACTATGCACTGAGTCCTCTGATGCAAGTGGACGTGGCTAACAGGGTCACTTTTCTGTCCAGTGGCCATGCTGGGAGCACTCTTGTCACGCACCTAGGGAAAGAAAATGGTGGTAGAAACACCAGGGAAGCAGCACCTGGGGACAGAGTGATGTTAGGAGGTGCCGCTGTCTCTAACCCCCATGATTTGGAGATTGCATCGTGCAGTCGAGCCTACCACCTTCTTCTTACGTTCTTGTTGAGAGGAGCATGGGAAGGTGGTGGGCTCGGAGACCCGCATGTTGCTTCTGTCTTTAACCACCAGGGTTCAGAGGTTGTATCATGAGGATGCGGCCAAAATACCAGCTCATCAGCAAAGGAGAGATGGTGGTGAGGAGCGTGACAAGACACAAGTCATGGGGCGAGGCTTGAATGCAAGTAGCCTTTCAGATGCTAGTGCAGACTGATGGATTTTCTTCATAGGCAGAGCAGTAACTCATAGCCAGTCAGCAAGTGGGATGGACAGCATTCAAAGATGGTCCCAAAGTGGTTTTGTATTCTTTCTGTCGAGGCAGGAAGCAGATCTTCTCTGTCAGTAAACTTTTATTTGAGAAAGAGCCTTGTTCCAACTGGTGAAAGGGCCAGCATCGTCCTCCAGGTAATTGCATCCACCACAAAAGGGTTTTGTGTGTCAAAGGAGCCTGCCCCGATTCATCAGGTGGGTGAGGGGCTTCTTTAATTGGTCTGAAATGATGATGTCGGTGATAGACATGGAGAGCAACGCTGGTAGGCTTGGCTAATTGCAGGCTTTCTGAGCAGCAATTAAGATGTCAGAAATGTAGTTGTGCTTGAGGGAAACGCTGAAACTTTCCTTGCCTCCTATTAAAAAAACAACCCAACAAACCACAAATGGAAGTCTCCTTGTAAACTAATGCAAACAATCTGGTAATGCTTCGGGAACCTGTTTGTCAGTGGCGTGACCCCATCATTGCCTTTTGGGAGACGGCTGTAAAAGAGGCCTGCCAGCAGCAGCTCCAGGTTTTGCTCTTGCTGAAAGCGGAGGAGATCACGTTGTGCGTGTGAGGCTTGTTAATACCCCTGGCAGCTGTAAGAATTTCCAAGACTATAAAAGCAGCTTATCTCCTGAGGAGGAGAGTCCCCTCGCCACCCCCCCAGCTTCCAAAATTAGATTAACTTCCTAAGAAATGGAGAGTTTTTCCACCCCAAACCTACACTGCTCGTTGACGCTAATCTCTGGAGGGTTGAAAAGCCTCTTGTCTGTGATTGGAATCATATGATGAAGCCTTGCTTGCTTTCTCTTTTATTGTGCCAAAAAGTTTGTGTTGCTTTTGATCTAGCTGCGAGCTGAAGCGGCTTTTAGTGTGTTTGTGTGTGTCACACGGAGCGTTTGGAGAGAAGAATATTGGGTCTCGTCTCTGGGCTTCTGACCTGGTATCTCCTTGTACCCCGTGTGGTGCTCTCCTCAGGCATCAGCTGTACCTTCCCCTTCCTCGTGATGGCACCTCACAGGAGACTTCTCAGTGGGATTTGACAGACCTGGGGCAGAATGCAGACTGAACGGGATGGGGTAGGAAGTCATTATCTTAATTTGCACATTATATTCTGAGGAGAAGGGAACCCTGCAGACCACTGTGGTCATGCAGCCACTCCTGCGTCCTGGCCCCGTGCTGGGGATGGCACTTGCATCTGCCGCTGTGCTCAGGCAGGACCTGCGAGAATCCTGTTAGAAAACACTGAATTATACTATCATTATAGATATTATATTACAAGAGATGTAAGGAATAATCTCTGCGCTACTCCTCCCTATAATCTACTAATCCTTGCCTGATGGATGCTGAGTTTACTTCTGAAGAGGTCTAGCTTTGGCATAGACACTATGAAGGCTATAAATGTTATTTTCTTTTTCCCAAAAAAGACTAACTTTCCACTTTATTAAACGCTCGAGAGTCTTTTACATAAAAAATCTCTTACAGATTTTTTCCTACGAGCAGGCACTCTTTCCTCCTCCTACCCAAAAAAGCCCCAAGGAAAAAAAAGAAATCTTTCCAATGTTCAATACATCAGGGTTGTAAAAATGCAGCTAGCCTTCAGCACGGGGGTCAAGTTTATGCTTCCCAGGACTGGATCCTCATTGCTCTGCAAAGCTGCAGCAAATTTGCTTTGCTTGGGCAGGCAAAGATGGCATTTCAGAAGGAGGAAGTCTTCTTCAAGGCTGCATTTGCAGTGCTGATGCCAGATGCTGATGCGGAGGTGTCCCCTGTGCTGCTGCAGCTGTGGGTGGCTGTTGTAGGAACCTGTCTTCCCATGTTGGCATGAAGAACCTCATCAGTGAGCTGATGGCAGAGCCTGAGCGTGCTGGTGCTGGGGGAAGCTTAGGGAGATTGTGAGCTACAGACTCTCCCCACTTGGTGCTTTCCCAGGGTGCCGTAGGTTGGTACCACTCCAGCTTTATTTATTGCTGGTTGGGATTGAGGGTCCTGGGAAAAACTTGTGCCTGAAAGCCCTGAAGGGAGGAGGAAAAGAGGAGTTGAAGGGCATATGGCTAGTTGAGCAGATTTTAATTTGGGAACATCAAGGCAGGCTCCCAGGCTCTCTCTTCTGATAAGATGAAACACTCTAAACTGTGTCAAAAACTGAGATTTCCAAAACCCCCTGAATGTGGATCGCGGCTGGAACCGCCAAGCTCCCTTCTGACCTTACGTAAATCATGTAATCTCCCCTAAGAAACATAAGGGGCCTTGCCCTTTGAACTTGTGGTTCTTGGCTCATCCCTCTTCTGGCTTTCCCGTTCAGCTCCTGGAAGCCACTCTTGTTTGCCGATGGGTTAGGGAACTGGCTGCTCTCTTCAGAGCGTTTTGAAGAACAGTGCAGGGAGATTCATTCATTTCATCTGAAATATTGATCTTGTTTCTGTCACAATGAAGTTTTTGCCTTCTTAGCTTTTTTGTGTCTGTCTTGCTGGTCTCAAGCCTGAGTGGCAGTTCAAAGCCTGCTTAGCTAATGTCACGTGAGGAATTAAACATTCTTCACTATGAGAGCGGTGAGGCACTGGAACAGGTTGCCATAGAGGTGGTACATGCCCCATCCCTGGATGTCCAGGTCAGATTGGATGGGGCTCTGAGCAACCTGGTCTAGTGGGAGGTGTCCCTGCCCATGGCAGGGGGGTTGGAACTAGATGATCTTTAAGGTCCCTTCCAACCCAAACCATTCTATCATTCTATGATTTTAGATTAATGGATGGAGGATTGGTATTTTTTTCCTGCACCCTGGGAAGACACGATGCTCAGCACTGGGGAGCCTGTTTCCACCCACTGAGCATCCTCTCTGTACCAGGAGGAGAGCAGAGCATCTGCCTCTCTCGCTTCATTGGAAGGAAACAAAAATACAATGGAAAGGTTTTTGCACGGAGTCTGTGCTATGCCACAGGCACCTATTTGCGTCAGTGGCAAGCACTGTTTTTTAAAAATCTTCTCACTTTTCCATTGTCTGATGAGAAATATGGCAATGAGCTTTGCTTGCGCTGGATTTTGCTTCCTTCATAGCTTCTGTGACGGTCAACATGGACGTTGAGGTGGTTGCTGTAGTGGGAGCTGCCACTGAAGGCTTCTTTTTATTTTTCTTCTTTCTGTGATGATTGTAAAAGCTTCATGTTTGTTAAAACACCCATGGCATTTAATGCCCTGTTGTCTTCCTGCTTTGCAAGCAGGAAGGGAGAAACGTATATTTTCCTTTACCAACAAGCCACCCTTTGTCAGGTGCTGACCCTCTTGGCCTTGGTGTGCCCAACTGACACAAGTGAGTTTGTTGTAAATGTCTCTAACAATGCTTAGGTCGCACCTCATGTTTTTTGGGTTATGAAATCGTACACTGATGTACAGGTATGAGAAGGGCTCTGCAACCATTCCGCAGAGGTGGGATTGTTATCTGGGCAGTGATTAGCTTGAGCAGTAGACTGGATTTAACAGTTTCCCAAGGATAACTTTGCGCACTTCAGACACTGAGATGTGAATATTTTTGGCATTACGCAGGTTCCTTTTCTTCTCATAGCTTATCTCGGCTTGAAATGATTCAAAATAATGGCATTTGAATTGTGCAGATGCATCAGATCCTCTGGAATGAAAGATCTTTCCCAGGGAGGGTCATGCTGAAGTGTTCATGTGATGAGAATGACTATGAATCAATTACTCGGTGCTTCGTTATGACGAAAGAAAACAAACATGGCATCAACAGTGGGTTTCGCAGTCATTGTTTCAGAACTCACAAGACCATTTAAGGCAAAACAAAATCCCAGAGAAGATCATCAAAGGGCTCAAATGAGAGCATAAAATACTGTACAATGAAAAATGTCACAAAAGCTCCAACGCCTTGGAGATGTATGTGAAAAATTTCAGGCTGAGCCTTCCCACACTATGGGAGGTCATCGAGTAAAGCGGAGTTAGCTCTGTTTATCTCCAGTCAAAGCGGCACATGACTTCAGCTGGGTTTTAGTCTCATTACTGCTGAAGTGTGAAGTGTCAGGTTAAAAAGACTACACGCTTTTCACCCGTCGGGATTGCCCTGTCTGAATGGGTCAGGTCAGCGCCACGGCTCAAAGCATTGCGAGCGCTTAATGTTTAATACATTTTCATCTCAAGTCCTTGAGAACACAAAATTAACCCTGTGGCCGGCTGTGGCTGGGGCTTTCTGATATTCCCTTGTTTCGAGGCATACAGTTTGCCATCACAGCTGGCAGTGGAGAGCTGAAGCTAAAGCAGGGGAACATATTATTTTTACTCAAAATCCGTTGTTCTTCACAGAGGGGTCCTGGCAATCTCTGCTCTTGCATCCTCAAAGATTGCCAGGATGGTATATGGTATGCAAACACGTCAGTCTTGGACTGTGAGAGGAGAGCAAGTAGTCTAATCTAGGTCAAGCAAGAAAGCGCTGCTATTTTTCCCCCCAAGAGTTTCCCATTTCTGCCTTTACCTTCCACGTTCTTCATACCTCACGCTGAAACTTAAAAACAAACAAACAAACAAAAACCCACAAAACCAACCAACCAAAAAAAACACCTCCAAACAAAACCAACCTCCCCAAAAAGCCCTTATGCAGAAGGGTGGAGATTTCTACCTCATAATCTTGCAAAGTCGGTGGCCAAAATCAGCAGACAGAATGCCCTCCTAATGTCCACAGGTTAGAAACACTTGGTGAGGTTGTCCAGCATACCCACACAGCATCTCTGGTGGCTTTTGACACTGTAGCTGGAGTGGTGGGTGTCAAAAGTGAATAGTTGAGAAGAAATCGGTGTGTTCTTGTATCTTGTCAGCAATGCTACGTTTGTGGTGGTTTATCATGCCTCGAGTGCTGAATATTAATAATTCAGAAAATAATGGCTAAGAAACTGCTTAATATACTGCCTTTTTTGGAGTGGCATGAGGACAATGTGCCTCAGTCATAATTTTAAAGGAATGTGATAGTCTCTGCAGTATAAAAATCTAAGAGGAATAAATTTTTATGGTGGTAATGTTCTTCATTCAGACCTTTGGGATTTTTTTTTTTTAAGCCTGGAGTACTGACACATTTATTTCAGAAAAGCATAGATAATTATCAGCGTTGAGTTCTGTGGCTGTATAAAACAGTGGGATGACGAGTTAAATTAGTGTATATTGATTTGTGGCTTACTTTTTATATGGTTTAGTAAAAGCATGATTAATTAAATGTCTTAAAATTTAAGATTAATGTTCTTCTTCAGATCTGTCGAGGTCCTCTCATGGCTTTTGTTGTTGCTGTGTTGAGTGCCAGGGGAAAAATTCTGATCAGCAAGGCCTAATGGAGGGATGTTTCTAAAATGGCTTTATGAAATCTCATAAATCTTTATTTCAGAGACCTTCTCAGTGTCTTCACACTGAAGCCAGCGTGTCACAATCTGCTGCTCTAAACTTAATGTAACAAAATGAGATTTTGGTTTTGAAATTCTATTTTAATTTTTTTTTTTTTTAATTGAACATTTCTTCTTAGGAAACAGCCTGAGAAGGAGGTTGATATTTCCCCCTCAACGCTGGCATTAGAGCTGTCTACTTTTATTGGCTCTGAGAGACAGGGAGAATTGGACAATTGGCCGAACCACAGTAACCAGCATCACCCGCTTCTTGTTATTTCTGATGCTTCCTTAAACTTCTGAAATCCTGAGACCATAAAGAAAGCGTAGAGTCATTTCGTTTGCAAACCACACAGAATCTGGCAAAAATTCCAGTGCTTTCAGACAATGACGGGGGATACACTGCCTCTGATCCATACACTGGGATGGGTTTGCCCCCTACCCCATCCCCGCCCTCCTCCTCTTTGCAGTTACACTTGGGCTGTCAGAAGTGGTTTCAGCGTATAACCCTTTGCAGACAGAAGTAGAGGAGCATCCCCACAAGCATTAATTTGGCTGGTAGTCCCCAAAAAACCATGCTGGAGGTCCTGGCGTTTGCATCCCGGCTTATCTTGCTAGGCTGTGAGATGAAGCGCTTTGCGGCAGATGAGCTGCCCTGAGGAGAAGTGGGCGAGCAGCTCTCGAGTTGCGAAAAGAATGCGCAGCGTAGATGTCGTTTGTCTTTGTGGTTGGGTGCAGGCAGAAAAAGGATGAAAATGTGGTTTGGGAACCAAATGCAGGCAACCCCTGTTGTCCTCGGAGGGCTGCACAGAAAGCCTGTATGCGCAGGAGATGCTGCTGACCGCTGACCACGTCCCACTCACCACCCATTAGGGATTTTCGGAATCCATAAGCAAGCCGATGGCAGGAGATTTTTATCTTTCTTTTCTTTTCCTGAGGGGGGATTTATTGTGAGTGTATCCCTTTTAAGCTTTTGCAGCTGGCGAGTTGGGTTTGTGTCTGAACTCGAGGCTTCGTCTGGGCTGGGAGGGGGTGGGAATATTGGGAAAAGGTTCAGTAGGCAAAGAATGGGGAATTTATGCTGGGCATTTGCAGGCTCTTCTGGGGATTTAAACTATTTGTACTGTACTACTGTATGGAATTCAGTCTTAAAAGGCTTTATTTCAAAGAGTGTGTCTAGGCAGGTGGCTTAACCCTGGTTCAACGCGTCCGCTGTACGAGTGTGTGTCTAACTTGCTCCAAACTTGACTGGGAGGTTGAGCTCTTGTTCCCCTGGGAACTGCTCCCATGCTCCCAGCCCATGTCCTGGAACTTGTGGCATGCCCTGGGGTTGCACAGAGTTGGCAGAGCCTGAGCACCTGCCAATCACCTTGAGCTTGCCCACATGTAAAAGAAGCCAAAATTCCCATTTTTCGCTCTCAGAAGCTTTTCACAGCTCTACAGATTCTGTTTGGTGTGCTTTTCAACCAGCTTTATATATGACGTAGAAAACCTTTTCTCCTCGTCCCACTGTTCAAAGCTAGGTCTAACATGCAGAAGTTCATGTTTCCAAAACTCTCATTGCACTGAGGAACCTTTTGGTAGGAAAAAGCCAGGACCTTGCCGCCGCTCTCCTGGTGCCGCAGGGAACAAGAAGGAAGATTTAACTTTATGTAAACTTAATTTTTAAACTGTTATCTTAATGTCTTATTTGAAGAGATGAGAGAAGTGGATGGGGGATATCTGTCATGGAGACACCTCTTGCTTCCTGATGGAGGCAAGCATCTATTGCCTGGAGTTAGTGTAGCACTGTTTGCCAACTGGATGCAAAGCCATGTCCCTTCCTGGATAATAACCAGTGGTATGGAGGATCTAAGAGCTCTGTGATGTGGATTCAAACTCCACGTGCAGGAAAACAGTGAATCTGAACCTCTGTGTAGACACCAGGATGAACATAAGCATTTATACCCCGTCCCATTGCTGTTGGTTTAGCAAGCACGTGTAAGAGAGCAAGGGATGGCAGGCTTGGAAGGGATCAACTCGGTTGGAGGGTAGGAGAACCACGTGCGTTAAGGTCCACTGAGATAAGAAATTAGAGGCAGGAGCATGAATGTCTGCGTATGCAGGCAAATGTGGTCATGGGTCCTGTCCAAAAGGAAGTGGCATGGCAAGGATTTTCTGGGAAGTGTTGAAGGCACTTTAATTGTGCTTCAGCAGCTCATTTTGGAAGGGATGGTACCAGTGGCGCTTGCAAGGGAACTGCAAGTACTTGTGGCATTTCCCAGAATGGAATCAAACCAAGCGCTGGTTGGCTCTACTGTGCCCTGGCAGGTTACGTGAGGGAAGGCAGTCGTACAATCAGAGTCATAGAATTGTTTTGGTTGGAAGAGACATTTAAGATCATCAAGTCCAACCGTTAACCCAGCACTGCCAGGTCACCACTAAACCATGTCCCTCAGCACCACACCTCCACGGCTTGGAAACCCCTCCAGGGATGGGGACTCCACCACTTTTCAGGCAAGCCCATTCCAGGGCTTGACAACCCCTTTCAGGGATTTCCTGAGTTCCTCAAGTCCAAGTTGTTCCTCATGTCCAACCTAAACATCAGCTGGTGCAACTTGAGGCCATTTCCTCTTGTCCTATTACTTGTTCCTTGGGAGATGAGACGGATCCCCACCTCTCTCCAACCTCCTTTCAGGGAGGTGTAGTCACTCCCTACATGCAGGGATGCATGCAGCCAGGCAGGCAGGAGAAAGAACCGTAAGAGCCACAGTCCATCTGTGGTTGAGTGATTGCATCAGGTGATCAAATGAGAGGGAGGGTTTCCTTCCTTTATTAATGCACCTACACCAATGCTTGGTGACACCATCTGCTTCTGAGCTCTTTCCTCGTAAAAAAACACAGTTACCTCTACAGTAAAAATTAGGAAATGGCCTGCAAACACTTTTTTTACACTGTTACGTATTTAACATAGATAAAAGCTTAGCAAGTGCATGTACATATCCTAAATGAGCAATAGAGAGTGGATTTTTAAGAGGTTAAATGGATTTTGAGCTGAATAGACTGTGGTATTTAATGACTATTTTCTAGTCTTTCTGAATGCCTGCTCCTGTCCCTTGTGCTGCGAATGCTATTTCCCACACATGCAAAATTCTGTTACAGTTTTCTGCTCCCTATAGGAATGCAAAATGAACGCTAAATAGATGGAAACTTTCTATTACCTACACAGACCAAAAAGCAGATGTCAGTCTTTAGCTGGTGGAGGTGAACAGCCAAATAAAGTTCAGCCAATTTTATTGGGAAATGAGGAAAATCAAGGAGAATATTTTCCAGCTTTAAATTGCCTTGCTTGTCCCGCATGCTACTGGTATTAAAAATATAGATTTGTTACAGGTGCCAGCAAAACATTTTATCTGGTAGAGAGAAGAGTGTTGTGAGGAAAGCTGCGAAATAATTTACATTCTAGTTTCCCAAGGTCTTTCCAAGGCATTTACAAAAAAAACCCCAACAAACCCAAAGCAAAGAGGCTTGTGTTTATGTCAGAAGTAAATACCTGCAATTGGTTAATGACTTGGAGAGAGGTTGTTGTGTGGAAAGGGGTTTTCACGAGACTCTTAATGGTGACTTAACAGTAGAGAAGGTTTTTTCACAAGGCTCTTAACAATGGCTTAAGAGTGGAAAGGGGTTTTCATGAGACTCTTAACCTACCTATTGCAGGTTTGTGGAAAGCGTGGTCATTACATCAGTCAATAATTTGTCCGGCAGAGCTTTTAGTTGAGGGACTGTTTTGACTGCAGTACTTCAGATAACTCAAGCGTGTTAGGTTTTGGTTTTGGTTGAGCCTTCTTGCCCAAGCAGAAGCAAGACCTTCTGGATTTCTGATGTGTTTTACCTCAGCTGAGCTCTTTGTGAATTTCCTGAAGTGGCTTACGTGTCCTTTTGGATTCTACCTGATAAAGGTTGCCCAGAGAGGTGGTGGAGGCCCCATCTCTGGAGACACTGAAGGTGGTCAGGCTTGGTGGGGTTCTGAGCAACCTGACCTAGTTTGAGATGTCCCTGCTTATTGTAGGGGGGTTGGACTAGATGGCCTTCTAACCCAGTACATTCTATGATTCTATAGAGCAGCAGTCTTTGGTGAAACCAGAGAGATTTACCTGTGCTCCTCCTCTTTGCATGCTCTGACCTCTATTATGGGCAGTTCAATGAGATGGGATGCAACTACTGTGATCCATACCTGTATCATCCAAGATTTGTGTAAAGTTTGGCTTCAGTCACTGAAGGAATTCCACCTGTGTCTCTGGAAGGGACTCTTTTGAGTGTATCCATAAGAGGAAACATGTATGGTGCTTCATGCATCTCCGCGTAGAGGACTAACCTGTCCTAGTGGTGGTGATGGTGTTTCTACCTGTTGTGATGTCAGTGCCTCTGGACCTGCTCCAGCAATCCCACGGTGCCCAAACAGGATTTGTTTGTGATAGACTGAGCCAAATCAAATATAGGACTGTGGTAAACCACAGGTGGTCATGACCTTATCTCAGGTCACTTGGGCTGTTAGTTATTGGACCCCTGCCCATGCCCAGCTCCTTTTTGGGTGAGATGTGACGGGGGTGGGTCCTATGGCAGACGATGCATTGGAGGCGGGGTAGCTACCCCAGCTGCTGGTGCTGCTTTGATGCTGCTCTTACCACCATGAACCACTACAAAGGAACAGCAGAAAGACGATGCCTGAGAAAAAAAAACCTTTTCATAACATTGAGCTAGAAATATGAGGTTAAAATACATACTCAGGAAGGTCTGTATCAGCTTTGCTGTTGTTGGGCATTAGCTTTATTAAAAATTATAATAAAACTTTGTCTTTGAACATAAGTATTTCTTCCCATTTAATACACCTCGTTGTGGGTTTTTTGTTTTCCCTAATTGAAAAAAATAAACCCACCAACCCCAGATCATAGAATGTTGGATTGGAAATTCAAAATATTAAGAGGATAATAATGAGAAGACAATTTCTAATGGAAATAGTTATGAGAAAATATATTGTATTTACCAGTCTATTTTTTTATATCCCTGGCCTTATCTCAGTGCCTGCAGTAGGAGCCGAGAGTTCTGTTTCTGGCTCAGCCCAAAGCAGAGTTGCTCAACCTTTTGATTTTTTTCCACATGGTAAAGGCAGAAACTTTGTCTTCATCCCATATAAAAGGTTTTCTACTGCTGGATGGAAAGATCTTCTAACGCTTTGAGTGGATGCTACCCCCGGTAAGATAAATCTTCTATCGAAAATATTTTCCAGCTCAGATTTTCCTCTGATGGAAAGATATCGAGTGATTCTTTCCATGCGTTTGGGTAGCAGGGTGGGAAATAATGTTGCTAGAAACTCTTCGGGATCTTGAAATACAAAGGCGTTATTATTTGGGTTGGGTTTTTTGTTGGTTTTTTTTTTTTTTAATGTCTTGGGATGAAAAGCGTGGGTCAGAAGGAGCCTACGAGGTTATATACATCAACACCTCGCCCAGACATCAAGCGTGTGGAATTCTATATGCAGTGATTAGCCTGTAAAGAATGCCCGAAAGAATTCTCCGCGGCTCCCCAAGCAAGTGCACGTACACCGGGTAGTCACAGGTCTTCAGAAAACAAACTGAAAATCCACCAAAAAACCCCTTCCTCGGAGCTGGCCCCGTTTCTTGTAATTTCTGCACCGGCGTAAGGTAGCCAAAATCTGTGGTCTAGCCTGGTTCGTTCTGCAGATTTTTGAATTTTTATTCTTTTTTTTTTTTCTTGAGGATTTACAAACCGCAGAGGGTTGGAATGGATCAGGATAAATATTTGCTCACACACCTACTGATTAGAGCTTTCAAAGCCCCCCCGGTCACGTTACAACACCCGTGTGAGTGTTGGCATCGCCGTAGGTCAGGTAAATCCTGGGGGGCTCCTCTCCACCCGTGTCCCCCCCCTCAATTTTAGTTCAATGGAGACAACACTTCCAATGTGGTGTGTTTTTTTCTGGTGGGATCCCGCTGTGTTTTCCGCCTGGCAATGCTCTGAGAGAGTGATGGTGTACCAGAAAGCACATTTTTTAGGAACGTTTTTATCCCCATCCCTTAATATCGAGCAGATTCTTACTCGTCTTGGAGCTCTTCGTCGTCGCTGCTGTTTCTGAGCTGCAGATTTCTCCAAGCGTGATAGCAGCTGCGGCTAAAAAACATCAATTATACAACATTTAGGTTCCTGCTCTCTGGTTTTGACTGGAGGAGGCTCTTTCCGAGGACGTGCCATATAATTAATTACTTTTTTTTCTGCATGCAAACATATAGAGCTTTAGCTCTGCTGTCTCCACACAAGAAGTAAGAACATTTGACTCACACCAGCCACAACCCCACTTGGTAGGGTGGTTTAGTGTGCAGCGGGGGAAATGATTTAGTAAATGTGCATTTAAAAGGAGTTTTCTTTTTGGATCACCTTCCTGTCTATGTGTTTGCAAAGAGAGTGCGTTGAGGTGCTAGCCTGGTCCAAAATTTCTAAGAGTTAATGGTTTTCTTATTAAAAAAAAAAAAGAAAATCAACTAGGTGTGGCAGCTGTCTCCTGAAGTCTTGCTAACGCTGTCAGATCTATCTGCTGTAACTTTAAAAACAGTTAAAAAAAAAAAAGATCTAAAGAGACTTATTAAAAAAATAAAGGCAAGTTTTTTGGTAACCGATGTGCTTGCCACTGAGTCATACACTAAAATCTGTGTCCTGGCAATTCAGCTGCTCGACAACATGAAGAGCGCTTCAGGCATGACAAAAGACAAATGAGATATTTTAAGACCAAAATTTGAAATTGGGTTGTGGATATTTATTTAAATCGATCTCTCTCTCGCTATTTATCTTTACTAAAAATTGGAAGAGTATTGATGTTTTTCTTCAAGAATGGCATGTGACCAGTCAAGGCAAGAGAGGAGGAGGGCATTACTAAGAGAGAAGGAGCGGAAAAATAAAATCAGTGATGACAAGGCTGGGTTGGGTGGGGCAGGGAAATGCCGGCAGAGCCAAACAGCCAGGACGTGAATCCCAACGAGTGCAGCTAGAGATGCCAAATGTCGGAAAATTAATTTGTGGCAATCCTGCCGAGAATTTTAATGCCTTGCGTTCATTCTAAATTCTGTCTCCGGGCACCTGATAATTTAAGGGAAAAGGGTCAAGATAAAGTGAAAGCCAGAAATGTCTACATTAATTTATAAACCAGCGAGGTTTATTAATTTCCTATTTGTTAACCCCGAGGACTTTTGGAGCCAATTTGCTTGCTGTTGCTTTAAGACCACTTGTACGTCACTTTGATTTTTAAATGCCTAAAGCCCAAGGGTTGCTTTGTGCATTTGGTGAAAGTGAGAAAGAAGGAAAAAAAAAACCCAGAAGGAAAAAAACTAAAACACCAAACCCAACCGTAGAACTTGGCAGAGGTTGTCCCTTTTCCTGCTGGATGTTTTTCAGGTGAACTACCCAGCTATGCTACTGTATTAAAGTCAGGCCAACTATGTGGAACTACGGATTATTCCACAAATCCTCTTTTAGTAGTGCTTTTAATGGTGTTTTCCCTCAAGTCTTACTTTTTCCCTAGGATTTCCCACCCTGACTGGGACTCTCCCATCTTTCCCAAAGCCTTGCATCTCCCTGGCTTTTGACCGGGCTGGGCATCGTGCTCGGCAGCCGGGAAGAGGAGCTTTGTCCCCTGTGGACCCGCTGATGGCTTTATCAGATGGACAGAGACATTCCAAGTATGCTTCTGGTCACTGGGGGATATGGGAATATAAAAAATAATGAAAAAGGAAGGCTTAGAGAAAAGCTGTTAGGCAAACTGGGGCTTTTTGTCAAGTCTTTTTTTTTCCTAGTTAATTTTTTTTTTAAGGGTAAAATTCTTCACCCTTCCACAGGTCGTTAAAGCTGTGTGATGTCATTTTCTTTTCTTTTTCTTTTTCTTTTTAAAGCCGTGTTTTGAGAAGCTGGAAGGCTGCAGGTTAGGTAAAAGTATTAATGACCATTTTTTGACCTCTGCTCCAACCGCCCACAGCGGCTGCAAATTTTGACCTGTCTGACGGCTGCTTGGCTCTCTGCAGCATCATTATATTGGCCCACAGCAGAAGAGATTTCAGAGGTAAAAAAAGTCACCTCCCAAAGTGCACCCTGCTGCTGGCGTGGCCAGTGGGTGGATTAAAATATGGGATTTCAGTGGTTTGGTAGGGCAGGAGACCTCCCCTGATTCTCATTTTCTCCAGGCTTAACAACCCCAGGTCCCTCAGCTGCTCCTCACCAGCCTTGTGCTCTAGACCCTTCCCCAGCTTTGTTGCCCTTCTTTGGACATGCTCCTTCTTGGAGTGAGGGGCCCAAAACTGACCCCGAGATTTAGCTCAAATGTGCAAGTGAATTGGCTCAGAGTGCCTTAAATTCCTCCAGAAGGGCAGATAATTTTGAGAGACGATGCGAGATAAGCCAGGCAACTGCTACACCATTTAAAAAATCCTGAAAACATTTCCAGACCCGGTCGGCACAGCTGCACGCTTCCAGGAAGCTGTGTGCCAGGGCCCATGCCAGCAGGAAATGTGGCATGACCCGTGGAGAGCCTGGATGGTGGGAAACACCATGAGGAGACAATTTCCATGGGTGGCTCGAGGTGTCCCAGGCAGTTACTGTGTGGACATGGACACAGGAGCAAATATAAAGCCAAGGGAGCAGACAGGAGTAGTAGGAGCATCTTCTTCCCTCCACGTGCCTTGCTGGGAAGCGTTTCCTATCGCGTGTCCATGCCTGAAGCATCGTCGTCTTCTCCGAGCGCCGGGTCTGCACGCATGAAACCTGGCTCTGAAGCAGGAATGGTTTTTGGAAAGCACAATATTATTTTAATCATAAATTATTTGGGAAGGCAGTACAGAAATAGCTCCAGATCGCTTCTTCCAGAGGGGTGCTTTTGCCGGCAGCGTCTTTATCAGTGTCTCAGTGGGAGCCGCGTTGATGTTGCCACAAAAATGCAAACAGTAGCGCCTTTGATAAGGCGATTTGGCATCTCCTAGGCAGAAAGATGTTTTGTTTCCCTGAGATACGGCACTGTTTTCAGCGCAGGGACCTGCCGTATGTGCCAGCATGTGGAAGGAAAATACTGGTTTTGTTAGTGCTCGTGTTGGGAAGCCCAGTGAAGGAGGGGGTGAAGGAGGTGGCTGCCTTTGCGGTTGCAAAGCCATCTCCATTATTGCACAGGAAGCTCAGAAGTGAGTGCTGGTGGCCTGCAGTCATCCTCCCGGGCTCGGTTCTACCAAGGGCTCTACTCCTCCTCCTCCTCCTCCTCCTCCTCCTCCTCACCTTTGCTTTATGCTACCCATCACGTGCCGGAGCCAGGCTGGTCCCTGCTGCCGCCTGCCTCCCAGCACAGGGTGGAAAAGCTTTCCTGGCCATACACTAGGCATCTTTGTGGACACTGTGAAAATGCCTTTTACTACTTTCTGGTGTCCCACGGGTATCATATATTTGGTTGCTGCATTATTTTGATTTTTAGACTGCCTTCGGTTCAAGAATCCTGAAAGGAAGCTGTTGTGCAACTGTTTTAATCTGATTTTACAAGCTGATTCCAGCACAAAGAAACAAAGAAGAGCTCAGATGTTTTGGGGTTTTTTTTTTGTCCAAAAGGCCCTCCTCCTTTGAAGATCTTCTGTAGAGTGTTATGTTTAG
Source organism: Eurystomus gularis (assembly GCA_013400335.1). Taxonomy (NCBI): domain Eukaryota; kingdom Metazoa; phylum Chordata; class Aves; order Coraciiformes; family Coraciidae; genus Eurystomus; species Eurystomus gularis. The sequence continues at coordinate 303,717 of VZZY01016156.1, forward strand.
AGAGCGATTTGCTATTGTTTAAATTTAATCTCCGTAATCACGTTGGGATTGGATTAGTGATGGGTTATTTTTCTGAGTCATTATTTTCTGGCACTTGCAGCCATCGAGCATAAAGCCAGGTCTTCATCAGATGTAAACTGACATTGCTCCACTGAATTTACTGGAATAATTCCACTTTATATTGTGGTGACCCAGATGTGATATTAGAGCTGTTGCGAAGAAAGCACCCTTTGGGACTTGGTGGCCTTGAATCATCTTCTTATTTTTAAGCTGTCTAGGCATTAACGTCCACTTGCATTGTATTTATGGCAGCTGGACCCGGAGGGATCCTTTTTTGAAATTACTTATTTTTGCTCATTCTGCTTTTTGGAAGCAGGTGAAGAGGGAGGGACCTGGGGAGACCTGGCATGTAGGAGAGTGGCAGCGGGAGCAGTAGGCAACATGCTTGATGTAGGGGATGGTTCACCACAATCAGGGTGGTGGAAAGAAACAGTCTTTTCTTAGAGATCTTGAGGGGCTGCGGAGAGTTGCTGTGATCAAGGAAGGTATTTGAAGTCGCTGGACTGAGAGCAAGGTGGGAAGAAAGGATCTCCCTCACCCTTAAATGTGTTGGACAGGAGAGGATTTGCTTTCAGAACTTTTATTTTTAATGTCTCACTTGGGTTTCTTCTTTTGAAGAATATTCTTGCTCGCTACTTATGAAATGGCATGCTAATAAGTCTTAGTTTGGAGAATGGGAAGGTTTTGCTTTCTTTTGGGTCCTTACTGTAGAGACAAAGTGGTTAGTCCTATCTCCGAGCAGTCGTGGATTGAGGATGTCACTGCAGTGGGTCACACCACATGTGTATCCAAGCCTGGTGCCCAGCTGACAGTGGCATGTGCTACATGTAAGTGTGACAACCAAACAGCAGCAATCCTTCCCCTGATGCATCCTCAGGACTTCCAGGAGCCATCTGGTTTTGCTGGTGCACCTTGCAGGGTCCACTTGGTACAACTTAACTCCCGTTTCCTTGTTAAACTGCAGGAAAGCAGCCGTGAAGCCTTTTAGTCTTCTGTTCTTCCCATATTAAGATGTTAAACTGAGACTTTGTAGGTGGTACTCCTTGCTCTTTTTTACACTATATTTAGGAAATACTGCTTATTTTAGTAATAAAGGTCAGCTTTAATCTTTAATAGTGACCCTGCTTCAACAGTTGTGATCATCTGCCAGTGAGGCAGGACACTTGCTGTCTTGACTTGATAGAGTTGGAAAATACAGACAAGACTTTTTTTGAGAAACAGGAGGCAAATTGTAAGACCCAGATGAAGACTGAGTCTTGCACGAAGTTGGACATCCCTCAGCTTGGGTGTACAAAGGCTTGCATGCCTGAAAGCTTGTCTTCTGTCCTCCTCCATCATGTGTCCTTCTTATAAAAGTGCTGCTAATGTCTGTAGTAATCCTACTTCGATTCTTACTGCCTTTTGCTGCTTTTTCTAGCAGCTGTGGCCAAGGTTGAGGGTTGGTTTTTTTTTAAGCTTACATAGTTTTTTTCTTGTGTGAACTATTGACAGCTAATATTGAAGAAATTCTGGTGATGCAGCTGTAAGGTTGGGGCAGTAGATTGGTCATATACGTACGTGGCCCTTTTATTAGAGGGGACTGCTGGAGCTGTGGTCATGCTGAAAGTATTTGAAGCCTAATCCGCTGCTTCATTGCTCCAGATGTGATAAATGCTGTTGACTTCAGGCAGAAATCGGTTGCATAAGATGGAGAAATTGCCTCTGTGCTTCTTGTGTAGCTGTGGTGGTGACTCTCCTGTTAACAGCTCCGCTTTTCAAGGGCTTTCTCATTTTATTAGGGATATAGACTCATAGTCATAGAACGGTTTGGCTTGGAAGGGACCTCAAAGATCATCTAGTTCCAAGCCCCTGCCATGCCAGGGACACCTCCCACTAGACCAGGTTGCTCGAGGCCCCATCCCACCTGGGTCACGTGTGAGGGCTGAGAAGAAATGAGTAGGAATAGCTTTTTATTTGTGCTCAAATTCCTGGACACTTGTGCAAAACACTTATGCAGGCTATAAATACTGCTTGCTTTTGCTGGAACGTGGTTGCAGCAGCCCTGCAAAACCGAGTCATTATTGAAGATCTTGAGGTGCAAAAAATTCTTCGGAAGTTTCCCTTGCTGGGAACAGGACAGAAACACTGAAAATTCCTACCCATGAGGAGAATTTATTTCCATGACTTCTATTTCATTTTCTTTGGTCCAAGGTGTATGTGACACAGTCAAATGGCAGTGGGATAGTTTAGTTACCAAAATAGATGCATTGTGTTAATTTCTTGTTTAGTTGTTTTCTTTTTTTTGTGTGCAGTGTTTTTAAACTAAGAAGTATTGTAAGTAGTATGTTATTTTTAAACTAAGGACATTTTGTGCTGAAATTGGCTATTGCAACACTGGGTTAGAATTAGAATACACGAAATTCAAAACCACAGCAACCCTAATTTTGCCATTCTTGCCTTTCTAGCTGCTCAACAATAGTGTTGTGTTTGTATAGGATTTAAAAATATTTGTTAAGGGGGATGTAAAGAGCTACTGGCAGGCGGCTTTGTTAACTGTTTGTGCAAGCTCAGCACAGTCCCTTTGGCTCAGAGGACCAAAAAATCATAGAATCGTTTTGGTTGGAAGAGACCTTTAAGATCACTGAGTCCAACCATTCCCCCAGCACTGCCAGGTCACCACTAAACCATGTCCCTCAGCACCACATCTCCATGGCTTTGAAACCCCTCCAGGGATGGGGACTCCACCACTGCCCTGGGCAGCCTGGGCCAGCCCTTGTCAACCCTTTTGGGGAAGAAGTTTTTCCTAATATCCAACCTAAACCTCCCCCAGTGCAACTTGAGGCCATTTCCTCTTGTCCTGTTGCTTTTTCCTTGGGAGAAGAGCCCTACCCCACCTTGCTCCAACCTCCTTTCAGGGAGTTGTCAAGAGTGAGAAGGTCTCCCCTGAGCCTCCTGTTCTCCAGGCTCAACACCCCCAGGTCCCTCAGCTGCTCCTCACCAGCCTTGTGCTCTAGACCCTTCCCCAGCTTTGTTGCCCTTCTCTGGACACGCTCCAGCCCCTCAATGTCCTTCTTGGAGTGCGGGTCCCAAAACTGAATCCAGGATTTGAGGTGCAGCCTCACCACAGGGGGATGATCCCCGCCCTGGTCCTGCTGGNCTGAGCTTCATCCCATTGGCCTTGGCCCATCGATCCAGCCTGGCCAGACCCCTCTGTAGAGCCTCCTTGCCCTGAGGAAGATCAATACTCCCACCCAACTTGGTGTCATCTGCAAACTTACTGAGGATGCCCTCAGTGTCCTCATCCAGCTCACTGATAAAGTTGTTAAAGAGAACAAGCCCCAGCAGTGAGCCCTGGGGACATCACTGGTGACCAGCCGCCAACTAGATTTAACTCCATTCACCACAACTCGCCCGCCTTACCCTGGTACATGCATGCCTGCATCTGTAGTCTCCAAGGAGCTCCAAAATAATAATTGGAATGCAGCTTGAGAAATGGTTTCTCCTTTTTGCTGTCACCTTGCATTTTGAATGCGAGGTCATTTGGCGCATTGTAACAGGAGAGCAATAGAGGCTGGGCAGTCCTGGGAACCAGCAGCTCCCATCCTGCCTTTCCAAATTTTACTGCTCTAAAACTTGACTTCTTTGTTAAAAATGAACAGTTTCCAGGGGGTAAAAAGCCCCCAGAGAAGAACTGTTGGCATTTTATATTTTTAAGCTGTCTTGCTGAATGAAAACAGTTGATTATTAACTTGATGGGGTGACAATGAGTATATAGAACTTAAATATCTCACCACTCCCACAAAGAAAAAAAAAAAACCAACCACCCTCCATTGTGTCATGACAAGATACATAGCCAGAAAAACTTTCCAACTCATTAAACTTTTATTCTTGCTTCTTACAAGCTTAATGTAGCCCTTTTTTCATCCTGTGATGTTGTAGGGATGCTTCTGAATGCAGCTGAGGAGGACACCATCAACTTTAACCATATTTCTTTCTGAACGCGTCTTTCTGGTAACAGAAAAAGCTGAATTGCTTAAGCTGAAGGATTCAAAAAAGGTTTTCTTGTTTGTGTGTCTTGGGTTGTTCATCCTGCCAAGCCTGATAACGAAATCAGCCTGGACGTTTCCCCTGCAATCAGTGTAGTCAGCTTCTGTGATTGTGTGGGGTATTGGGACAAGGGCAGGGATAAAGGAAGAAAGTTTTAAAAAACAGGAAAATACTATTGTAAGTATATCGGGCAAGTCACAAGCTGGGAAAGGGTACTCGGAGTCAAGCATCGGACCTGCTGCTGCTTTCCATGCTGCTCTGAGGTAGATGTTTCGGTGGGGTTTTTTTCCTCCTGGGGCTTCTGTTTGACTTTCTAGAAGACGGTTATAGGAAAAAACTGATTTAAAGGGCTAGAATCTGGGTCTATTGCTTTTAAACTGTGTATTTGTAGTGGAGGTGAGTGGAGGTCAGGCCACCATAGCCTGAGGTGAAAGGAACAACAAAAAGTGATGTTTGGGCTCATTTTGAGCCCGGTGGGACAGCTCCACACTCTCCATCATGTGCTTTGAGAGACCACGTCACGTCTTGATGTGTGGCCATAGCTGGCAGGAAGCATCGAGTATTCCCTTTGCTGTCTCTCTCCAGTGTAATTTTAGTTTTCCGGCACCCTGATGGAGTTGTGCAGCTCATCCTGGTTGTGTCCTTCCCCTTGCTCTTCCTGATCCTCCTTTATCATCCCCAGCCACGAGCCCGGGTGAAAGCCACCTCGCTGCATCTCGCTCACAGGTCAGCCTGTCCACAGGAGAGGACGTGGGTTTTGCCTGGTCATTGCACCCGCAAGCAAGGACTGAGCAAGTTCTAAATTGAGAATCCTTGCTTCATACATCAATCTCTCCAAACCCATGGATTTAGACATTCCCTCACCATTAATTACATCCTCTCGTCTTGTAGCAGCAAGTAAAAAGGCCAAGTTGGGCACGTCATCCTGCTGCAAAGAGCCAAACGCGGGTTCTTTTTGGTTGTAGGCTTGCAAGTTTCTGGAAGTACATGGCTACTGTTTTTGGAGGTGCATCCTGTGAGGCTCACCTTGGGTTGGGGAGTAACTGAACAGCTTGGGCTCCTTCTCAGAGGGTGTACACGCAAGTGATGCCAACCAGTCCAGGGCTGCCAGTGTCATTCCCAATTAAAAGCAAGGGCAAGTGCTTCAAAGGGAAGCCCAGATCGCCAGTCACTGATGGCCAGCGAGGTAACTCCTAGGTGGCACTGGAAGCGAGCAGCACCGTCGTTTGTCTTGCTGCAACCTGTGATGGAGATGCTGGGCATCACCACCTCATTTCTGGAAGCCGTAGGGTCCTGTCACCCACGTTTGTCAGTCATTTGACATCTAAACTGCTCAGACCAAGGCAAGGCGAGACTGCCAAAATTGGCAGCGGCATCCAACTCTGGCTGCAGTTTGAGTTTGCCCCATGGCAGCTCTTAACGCAGCATCTCTAAGCGTCGCGTCCCACCAAATGCTTGGCGGCGGTCATGCGGAGGTGAAAAGATTTCCAGGCGAGCATCAAAGAGAAGGATGTGAGTAACTGTCTCGCAAGGAGCCAGGACGTGGTCCCAGCCAGATGAGGCAGCTCACATCAATAGGCTGCCAAAGGAAAGGGAGAGGACACAGACAGAACTGGGATGGGGGGATGAGGAGGAACAGGCAGTTGGGGAAGGTAGAGGGGAAAATCTCCATTTCAGCGGCCAGGAGACATATCTGCTCTCTGGGGTGGTAACCTGTGGGTGAAGTGACGAACCTCAACCATGTTGGCCATTGTTCCTGGCTCTGCCGTGAGCCTCCGCTGCTTGTCCTTGGACAAGTCACTCTCCTGGTGACTCAGTATCCCAGCTGTAAGACAGAAATTGGTGCTTACCTCATGGGATGTTGGGAGAGTGGGCTCCTGAACGCCTTTGTGGTTTGATGTCTTAAGGTGGAGGGAGCAACAAAAAGGGAGCACAAAGACAAACCTGAGAAGGGAACTGTGCTTCCCTCGCCACCTTCTCTGACTGTAATCATGTCCCTAATGATAATATATAGTGGTCATGTATTCGTCATTGATGTATGCTTCTTCAGTCACACTGGTGGGAACAGCTTTTTGGTCTTATTTTTTTTTCCCCTCAGGGTTTTGCAGAAGTGATTTGGTATGTTTATATAATGTGATAATGTTTTAAGAGATTTCTACAGAAAATGAGAAGAAATAACGAACAATAAATCAAAGTCAGGCTAAACCGAGATGTAATCCAGTAATACAAGAGCGGGATTAGAAGTGGAGTTTGCGAAGAGAGCCTCAAACAGAAAACACAAATCCTGAGGTCTGAAGAGGGAAGGGTTCTGGTTTGTGTCTATATAAACCCTACACCTGATAGTGTACCTGAGGAGGGGAAGAGCAGAAAGCCAAGGGAGTCACTCCTTCTCAGCTCTGTCATTCCATGTAAGCTTCTGCAGAAGAAAGGGAAGCTCTACTTGACTTGAACCCTTGAAATAAATGTCATGTTAACCTTATTCTGCTCACAAGACAAGTCTGATGGCTAACATGAACCCAGGAGCCAGAAAACCAGCAGTTTTTAGGACAGTTAGGGAATTAGTTGACCTGCTGTTAACACTGAGTTCTGCCTGTGCGTTTAGATGCAAAAGCAAATTGGAACTAATTGTCTCCTGTGCTGGAAGAAGGGTTTGAGGCTTGAGGAAATGCTGTGAAGAACGTGGAGATCCACCAGTGAAAAGTGCTGGGGCGGTCACAGCTTCAGGGCTTTACACAGGAGCAAAAGGCATGGTCATATTTCACCTGTCAAAGCTGGCTTTTCTTTAAAAAATAGGAAATCTCAAAGTCATTGGCTAGAGAAGAGGAACATCCATCTTTTCTTAGTACTATATTTGAAAGGGTTGAGCTGCATAAGCTTTCCTGGTACTTGCCAAGGAAAAAAAAAACAGGATTCTTGGGTTGTTTTTTTTTTTTTTTCTGAAGGAACAGGTGGCAGCATGTGGAAACCTTTTGTTGTTAAATTTTAGTCATAGTTCCTTTTTTCCTTTTCTTCCCATCTGCAGTTGAGTATGACAAGGAGTTCACGCCTCACCAGCGGCATCACAAGGAGTTCAAATTTAATTTGTCCCAGATTCCTGAGGGCGAGGCCGTCACAGCCGCTGAGTTTCGGATCTACAAGGACTGCGTTGTGGGGAGCTTTAAAAACCAAACCTTCCTTATCAGCATCTACCAAGTGCTGCAGGAACATCAGAACAGGTATGCAGGAGGGGGAGCTCGTGCTGGTGACCTGCTCTCAGCTGGACTTACATACGTAAATAAAGCAGAAGGAAATGCAGCGTGCTGGCCACAGGTACAGAATCGCTCCTGGGCTTTCAGCGGCAACGAGGCAGGCAGAAGAGAGGAGCACGGTAGAAACCCTGGCACAAAAATCCAAACAAGTGTAAATGGAGTGATTAATTAAAAAAGGGTCAAGTTTCAGGTGGGGGAATTGCGTAGGGGTAAAAGATGGAAATACACGGTCAATTAAATGTCAGAGTAACGCTCACAAAAGTGTTTCATTAGTTCTGCCGAAACGTGTCGGGACTGGAAGCGTTCCTCTGCTGCAAGCAGAACAAACTAAATCAGGAACAGCAGTGTTTAAAAAAAGCTCCATTTCTTTTCTCTGTGAAGGTTTCATGAGTGTTTTCCTTTCTGGTCCTTCTTTCTCCAGCCTTTCCACTGATATCAGTTGTGCGAGATCTGCCCTTGATGATTTGCTGTTGCGAGGGCAACATCAAACAGCTACAGGGAGTGAGGCCACTGGGGAAATGGAGAGGAAAATTTAGGTATATAGTTGATGGGGAAGGAGGTGTTAGTTTTAGAAGATCAGTGTTCCCTTGGTGCTTTGGGTTGCTGGAGTGTGTCCTGGAGTAGCGTGCTTGCTGGTTAGGATGTGACATCAATGCCCAATGGAAGAGCTGATGGGAGGCCAGACGGTCACGCAGATTTCACGGATGTTAGCTGCATTGTTCATTTAGAGGCACATTGAAAGAGAAATGGCGAGTGTTGGCCTGGTTTAGATTTTGTGAGTAGAGGTCCCACCTCTGGAAAACTTCTGCCGAGTGTCTGTGGAAGCGATTGATGCACTGCTCTGTGGTGGTCACCAAGGCAGGGCACAGAGAAGGAGAACTGCCAGCTTTTATGTTTACATAACATTTTTTAGAGTAAACTGAGCAAGCAAGTAAAGCCTGGCAGGAAGGAGGATCGTGTACAGGCTATGGCCCCTGACATGCCCCATTCCTAACTAATTTGCAAACCCTGTTCAGAAAGTGACTGTGTCCAGCAACGATGCTGGCGCCTCGTGTCTTTGTTTGAAATAACATGCCAAAATCAGATTGTGCCGTGAAGCTGCCACACGTGTCCCCTGGCGCAGGGCCCTTTGGCATCTGCTCGTGCTGGGCATCACTGGGTGCTGCAGACCTCCCTGTGGATGGAGCAGAGGCAGCAGCTTGGCCAGGGATCTCCAGGGTGGTCTCTCTTGAGAGCTGGCGAGTATTTCAGGTCTTTCAGTTGCCTTCCATCGTGTTCCTCACACCGTTGCTGGCGGCCGTGCCGAGGGGATCCCGCCGTTGGGACTGGGAATCGTAGAGCGGCTTTCTCCAGGTCCAGCCTGCCAGCAATTCTCCGTCCCTCCCGACAGGGCTAGGCGTGAACGGCTGACCCAGGGATGAGTGTCTGTAGTTCATTGCTAACCTCTGACTCATCCTGTCCCTCAAGGCTGCCTTTTTGTTTCTTTTTCTCCTTTCTTTATTTATTTTTACCGGTGGGAAGGAGGGAGAGGTCTGGCTAAAGAAATTGGCACTTTGGTTGAGTCTGTGGGACTTGTCCCATCGTCCGTGCAGAGGTGGACGAAAATGTATATCTATATTAGTTGCCATCTATATTAATTGTTCTCTATATATGAAAAATGTGCAGATGTTAAAAGACAGAATAAAATATTAGAACCTGCTTGCCACACTTCAGCATTACCTTCAGCTGAGGTTCTGACTCCACCAGCTACTGCTGCTGCAGATTCCAGCACGCAGCCACGTTGGTGACCTGGGTGGACTTTGGCCTGTAAACATTCTTGGAAATAAATACTAAAAAGTTGTGTTTAGCTGTTCGCCAGTATCTCTGCGTGGAGGAGAGAAAAGCCTCAGATTCTTCTGGTATGCCCTAAGGAGCTGTATTCTTTGAGTGGTTTTGGTTTTTAATCATCAATTCGCTCACTTGCTTTTACTGGAGGGGAAAAGAAAATCCAAAGTGTTTTTTTTTCCTCCTCTTTTTGTCTCGGTGGCTTAATTTGGAATATAATGGTTTTTTTTCCTATTGAGAACACTAGAAGGTTAAATTACAAGAAAAAAAACCCCACTGCTTTTTGAAGGAAGTTGCTAAATATTTGTAAGACTTCTGTTGCATTTTAGCAGATGTGTTATGAGCCAGAAAATAACAGCTGTCTTTGACTTAAAAAAAAAAAAAAAACAAACTAAAAAAAGTTGTGTCACACTTCCTCTGGACTAATAGTTTGAATAACAGCCTGATATTTCCTGGCATTTTATGACATTTTATTGCATAAGGAAGAGTTTGTATAGATCTTGAAGTCTGGCTGGTGAGCTAGCAGGTGAAACAGGAGTTGATGTAGCACCTCTTTTCATCTTGTTCTGCTGACAAATATTTCTTCTGGTCAGGAAAATTCATCTCTGAAGGCCACAGAAGGTGCCTGTTCAGTCAACACTGAGGAAGTTCTGAGAAATCCAGAGAAAGTTCAAAGGCACCATGTTGAGCTTGGCTTTTATGCAGTTAACAGTTGTCTGAGGTGATTTTACGTAGCTAATAAAATACTTTTGGATGCAAATAATTTCTAACAGGGCAGCTGGCACGTATGGATTTAAACTAGCCGCCTGCAAGAGAACAGGTTTCCATCTATGAGGGGAAAAAAATAGAAAGAAAAAGAAACCTGCCCACTCCTCTCAAAGAAATGAGTTTGGGAGCGCAGGAGGTAAGGGAAAGCTTCAGTAAATACAGATCTTCGCCAAAGCCGGGAAATATCCCTTGGCTCCAGTTAAGTGTAACGAAGTGGCTTAATTCAGTATTACTTGAGCAAAGGAAAGAAAAGAATTTAAAAAGGGCTCATCTGGACAGTAACAGCGGGAGCGTGTGACTGCAGCCCAGATGTGCGGAATCACAAGGCACTGCTGGCTGCTCCCTGATGGCTAAAAACAAAACCGAGCCTGAGGCTAAAGTTTCTACCCGTTACCGAGCTATCAAACTGATTTTTGCTCAAAGCGAGGATTATACGGACCCATCTGTCTCCTAGATAGGGATGTGTGCGCAGAGCGCGCGAACGATTGGAGGTCAAGGCTGATTGAAGTAGCATAAAACCTTCGGGGAGAAATTTGACCCTCTCCTCATTCAAAGCCACCAGAAATACGAAAACCGTGGAGGCTCCAGGCAGCGGAACGCGCGTTGAGGACAGTGTGGTCTAAGTGCATTCTCTCTTGAAGAAGAAAACATTTTTAATGCTGACTCACTTGTGTCAGTAATGTTTTCAGCTCCCCATTCCTTCCAGCCTTTCGTAAGGTTGAAAAAATAGTGCCTAGAAACCAGGCTTTTGTTTTCTAACCAAACTGCAGTTAGCGGCCGCGCTTCGTCGCAGCATGAACGGCTGGAGTTCAGTGAGATGCTGCAAAGGGGTTAATGAAGTCCTAGAATCATTAAGCTTGGAAAAGACCTCTAAGAGCATCAAGTCCAACCGTCAGTGCAACACTGCCATGACCGCTAGACCGTGTCCTGAAGTGCCATGTCTATCATGTTTTTTGAACGCCTCCAGGGATGGTGACTCCACCACTTCGCTGGGCAGCCTGTTCAAGTCCTCAGGATGGGTCAGGCTTGTGGGCAACCGTCAGCAGCGTGCATTTTGGGTTGTGTGGAGAAGAGGCTTCACCAAACAGGGCTGAGGTGATGTCTAGTTTGCTCTGAGGGGGGGCTGATGTTGGGAGAGGGAATGGGCGATACATCTGCTGGATGCTGCGGCTCTTCAGCTTTGGACCCATCAGAGTTGATGAGACTGTGCTGTTTGAAGGCTAGGCTGGGATTTTTTTTTTCTTTCTTTCTTTCCTTCGGTATGTGCAAAAACCAGGGAGGTTTTGTGGGAGGACCAGCAAAGCCCTCTATGACTTCTGATACCCCTCGGGAGTGGATTGCCGTGTAAGCGAGACCTTTGCAAGGGAAGGGGTGAGCTTGTCCCTGGAAACAGCTCATTAATTTCTTCTTTCTCAAAACTTCCTTGCTGTCACCCGGAGAGGTGTCAGGTCAGGACTAGGGAAGGCAGTTTACGGTTGATCAAAGATGTTAGTCCTTGGTTTGGATCACCAGCATGTTTTCAAGTGTAAATATCCTGCTTATGCAGACCTCAAAACACTCCCACACTGTCCAAACAACTGATCTATGAAAAACACAGCGACCTGTGTTAGTGATCAAAGGAAGATAGGGTACCTTAATGGCCAGAGTTGATTAAACAGTTTCGTTTGCACCCAGAATGAAATATGAGGACTTGATGTGCAGAAGGATTCCTCCTAGATGATAAGACACATGTGGACGTAGGTGTGCCCTGCAGAACGACCGGCTGGGGAGAACGTCCTCCTACTGAACACAATTCCTTAAGGGTTAAGGCTCTCGTTGGTTTTCAGCTGCCAGTGACAGTGGTAATAAAGTCTTCCTCTTTGCAACAGGATATTTATACAAATGCGATCCGAGCTTCTAATCTAAAGGGCAAATTGATTTGCCGGCAGTGTTTATAGCTTAGAAAATAAATAACCGTCCTCAGCCGGGTTTTGGAATGGGTTGTGTAATACAAATGACAACGCTAGCATCAATCTGTTCCAAGCTGGGGTCAGATTTGTATATAGTGTGCATATATTTGTATATGATAGAGCTGTTTCCATGATGCTATAGAGAAGCGTCTGTCCGCGTTTGAGTTCAGCTCCCACCGTGGAGATGCGATTTGTTGTGTTTCGGGGCGGTTGGTTTTTACTAGTTTAAAAGTCAAAGTTATTCTGGGTGAAACTTACTGGTTCCATCACCAGCTGGCTTTTTCTACCAAAACTACAGGATAACATATCACTGCCTTACTTCTTTTCTTAAAGGACAAAGATAAATACCACCCCATTGCCCTTTCCCCCAGCTTCATGCCTCAAACTGCATTTAAACTGAGGTGTAGCAGTGTAGCCATCACTACAGCTAGAATACTTCTTAGGCTCATTAAGTCATAGTCAAGGAAAGGAGAAATACATCTCCTGTCCCTGTGATTTTTTATTTTTATTTTTTCACTTTTTCTGTTGGTAAAATGCTCCTTCCTCAGAGCTATGAAGCTCAAGACCTCGAGCTGGATGTGGGGGGACACCTTTGCACTCAAATATCAGTGTTGGCTTTGCTGGAGATTCATGGACCTGTAAGCTGAGCTTCCCACAATCTCGAAGTGATGAGACCATGTCTTCTAGCTCTAGGCTCTGATCTTCCCCTCTTTTCCAGCTGCAGTCTTGAAACCAACGTTTCACCCTGCTGCTCTTCCAGCGATCCTACAAAACTTTACTCCCTGCCCTGGCAGACTTTCCCACTGGGGTGATGTCTGCAGTAGGACATCCTTTTCGGCACAGGGGACCTCTTTTCAGACAGAGCAGTGGTGGTGTGAGGCTGAGCTTACCTGTCCCTTCTACTGTGACCCCACATCTGGATGTGTCCAGGGTGGCTCTTCTCTCCATGCACTGAATTGCAGACCCTCTCCAGAGTGTCCCAGCATCTCTGTTCTGGTTTTTTATCTCCTTTGGCTGTCAATCCCTGTGAATTAGTGCCCAGTTGCTGGTCTTCTATTTCACCTTGGAAGTAACTCCATTCGCAGCTTGACAGCTCTCAATATTTCCTTCCTTATTTCTAAGGAGGAAATCTCTTGATGTGCATGTCTCTCCTGGTCCTCTGGCCCACAGAAGGTCTAGCTTCTCCAAGACAGTTAAACTGACCCTTACTTCTTCTCATTAAACGATCAAGACTGCCTTTGCTTTCCACAGCAGCTCATTCTGGGTGCTGGCATTCCCCTGCCTGAGGTTCTCTGTACGAGCGGATTGATTAAATTTTGTACTACTGCGAGGTGGTGGACCTACAGGTTTGGAAAGGCTGTGATTTCAAAGTTTTATCTCTGTGGAGCTCCGGTCAGCTGCCTAAGATTAAGTCACTTGTGAGTGAGGTTCTTAGCCCGTCGTTAGAGGATAAGAGCAAATAATCTTGCTGGTTTGCTATACGAAGGATAATTTTTACAGAAGGTTGATGTCACTGCAAGCTGAAGACTCAGATCCTGAGATAGGCAGGAGAGGAGGGTGTTTAGAAAGCGCGTTAATTAAAACGTAAATCCCACACACTTGGGTGCAAAATTCCCTTTTGAGAAACTGCTGCTAGGCAGTCTAGACTATTATGTCAACTTGCCTTTGAAGAAAAGTAAACAAAAAGGTTCAGCCGAGGAAAGTTTTAGAGAGTCGTAGTAATTAATGCTTTGGTAAATGGCTGTTGATGCGTAACAATCCTTTAAACACCTGGGTAATTGCGAGCTTTGAAGCTGGGCCAAAAATGTTGTTCTGAGATCTGTAATTAAAAAAAGAGACCTTTCACTTGGTCATTCCGAAGGTGAGATTTCTGTTTGTTCTCACTGTCTCCCTGGTGAAACTTCTGCCTGGTCGGGGAAAGAAGGCCAGGGAGGGTGGGAAAACTTAAAGAAAAAAAAAAAAACACCACCAAAACAACAGTTCAACAGATGCTTCTTTAAATTTAGCTTTTTATAGCTTTTGGTGTTTTTCCTGTAGCAAAGTTCCATGTTGTAATGTGTACCCAGAACAGAGAAATTATTTTAATGTGGATGTTTCACTAAGTATAGTAACTAAGATCAACCACTTGACCTGGTTACTAACTTGCCTAAATTCTAATCTAATTAGTGTTCAATTAAAGAGAATTAACACCCAGAGACATTTGGCTGAGAGGTTTACACGGAGGTTTCAGTTAACAAAATATTTATCCTACGGGGGGAAAAGCGCTGCAGTTTAAACGCAAGCTGCTTCTCCTGTACATGCCCTTGAGTACATGGTTGGGATGCCGGCGTTAAGAATAGTAGCTAGATTTGATATTTATATCTGGCAAATCAGCTCGCTCTCTGAGGACGCCGGAGCTAAATCCTGCCTTCTGAATTACCCAGGCCACATTTCTCCGGTAAACTCTGTGCTTCTTTCTGTTTGCTGCAGCCACTTGTGATTCCTCTGTTGACCTTTGTGTCTCCAGCCTCCTCCAGAGTCTTCTGAAGGCCGTGGAAACGCTCCCATTTATTTCTTGAGTCTTAAGACCATACTTTAGGGCCCTGATCCAGAACAAAGAGCTGTTTCAGGTTGGGAATCTCTAGTTCGCATCTTCGCATTCGATGTCCTCTGTTGTCTTGGGAAAGTTGTTTCAGCTCATTGCCTCGGTTTCCCCTGTTCACCTCCTTCCCCTTAATAACCTAAGGCTAATACATAGTATGCCTGCAGCAGCCTTAGTATGGAAATCATTAACTGAACTCATCCAGACGGTTAAGCATGCTGAAAATAAAGATGAGACTGTTGGGCACTGTAGAGTAGCTGTATAAAAGCCCAGAGGAGGTTTAGGCAGAGAAGATGGTGAGAAACAGCCTGTTTTGGCGATGAAATTTCTCTTCTGAATTTGGAAGTCCTGCTGTGCAAGTGCCAGAGGTCCTGTGATTTCCTCGACCAGCAAGGTTGCTTGGGCATGAAACCTCTGGGCCAACCCTGCTTTCTTCAGCCCATGCTGAGAGCTTCCTCTCCACTCAACGATGCTGGCTCATGCATTTCTTCCTGCCTTTCTTTTTATAGTTTTTCCCCTTCTTTACGCTCCCTTCCTGCTTCCCTCAGGTCCCGTCTTGCCTCAAATGCTGAAGTTTTCAGATACTCTTCCGTTAATGTGACCACGTACACGGTCACAACGCTAGTGGCGTTGTTCTCGTCACGCAGATGAGAAGCTGATCACAGCTTGGTAGGGATTGGAAGGGACCTCTGGAGATCATCTTGTCCAAACCTGCTGCTAGAGCAGGCTGCTCAGGATCACGTCCAGGCAGGTTCTTTTAGGTTTAGTTGCCACTTTCAGATGTTTTTTCCTTTCTCCAGCACTGCCCTTTGACTTTCTGGAGTGCCCTGCTCATCTGCTGTGTGCTCTCCACCTTTTCCAACAGGTAGGACCATAGAGTGTGGACCTGCTAAGCAAACACCCATGGCAATAATGGTCCCTGTGGGGTGAACCTTCAGCGTTGGCTTCATCCAGTTGAACAATGCAGAAGTCAGTTGAATAGCAGACTTGACTGAAAACCGGTTCTGTATCAAACACTTTGCAAAGAGTGAACTGGACTGGAGAGCCTACTTGTCTATTTTTCTGCATTTTAAAAAAGGAATTGAAATCTTTCCAAAGTGAGTGTGACATAGGGGATAAAGTGGAGCGTTCTCGTTGGGTAGAATTGTACCTTGGTCAGGCAGCTTGCTTCTTACATTTGTGGAGGACACAAAGATGGGCGAGACCCACTGGAAGGCAAATCCGTATTTTAAGTTATCTAATAATGATGGAGGTTCAACCTGGGGGAAAGAAGTGTGATTCAGCAGGAAGAAGAATTTCATTTAGACATGAAAAATCAAGGAAGTAAATACTCCCTGGGAAGTGACTGGGACCTTTGCGGTTCAGCAGCGTGAATCTAAGGATTATGGTGGATCACAAGGTGAGCATGAGTTAGCAGTGTGAGTTTTGTGAGGGAGCCAAAAGTCATATTCTGAGATGTACGAGTAGAGGCATAGCCTGTGAGACGCATCAAGATTATCCTTCCACTGTACTCAGCATCAGCGAGATCTTCCTCTGAGTTGAGTCTATAAAGAGCAGTGGGAATAGTCAAAGTCTATGAAACGTAGCTTGCGAGGAAAGACTGAAGATCTTGCTTTAATAAGAAAGGGAGGTTGTCGTGGCATTTAAATTAGATATTATGGGGAAAAGCAAAAATTAATAAAAAGTGCTTCAAGTGAAACCCATTAAATATCCAGAAAAGACAGTGGAGTTCCTCAGGCTGGAAATCTGTGAGATCAGGCCAGGCAAACATCTCTCAGGAGTGATGTGGATATAGTTGATCCTGCCCAGAGTTCAGAGGAGTGGACTAGATGATGCCATGTGGTCCTTTCAGGCTTTACAGCTCTCTGTTGCCCAAGTGTCTTCCCAATATATATACCCTGCCTGGGAAAGCCCAAATCTTTCAACCTGAAGGTTTCCAAAACACGTAGCAGCTGGCCAGCCTCAGCCAGGTCAGAGCTGTTCTTGAACCCTCTTTCCCTTGGAGGAGCGGTGGAAAAGACTTCTGTGGGAAAGGCTGCTGAGTCAACCAGAGAGCATGTGGCTACCAGCGAGTCAGGGAAAGCCTCTGCCGTAAAAATAGCTGCTCTAGGAGCCCTAATATACTTAAGTGCTTGTTTTTCCATGTGTGATCTCATGCAGACCGAGCTGCTGGGCAGTATGACATAGCAGTTGGCCAAAAATAAAATGTAACTTGATCAAAATGTTTGGGGGTTTATTTTCCTGAAGTTAAGCTCGGAAGGGTGGAAGGGACAGGTACCCTGCTCTCTCATTTCCATTGAGTTATTGTTAGGGAAAAAGAAATCTGGGTGGGAAAGACAGATGAAGATGGGATTGATACCAGGTCTCTGTTTTGTGGTGATGGCCACAGGTTAAGGGTAGGAATCGTAGCTCTCTTGCACAGCGAAGTTCTGCCTATAATACACTGAGAACACGTACATGGGCTTTCTCTGGTGGTTCTCCAGCTGATTTCATTGAACTGAGCTTTGGTGGGTGTTTGATGCTGCAAAAAAGGTATAGACTTGATAGCATTTGAAGCTGAAGCCCATGAAGGAGACCTGGTGCCGAGAGCCTTGGAACACGGTGCTCTAATCCCTATTAATAAGGCTCAGAAAAATGTCTTTAGAGGCCTTTAGAGGTTCATTTTCCTTCACTGTTTAATGCTTGGCCTGTTGGTTGATTTTTATTTTTTATTTTGGTCAGTTGTGGTAGGTCAGTGTTGTAGAAGGTGGGCTGGAACCATGAAACCCCTTTGACAAAAGCCATTGAAAGCCTGGAAAGTGCTGGTAGTTTGACCACTGTCCTGCCAGGACTAGCATGACGCTCTCCAGGAAGAAGAATGCTTTACTAGTCCCTTGCTGGTGGAGAAATGGACAGACCTGAGGAACAGGATTGTCTTCCTCCAGCCTAGAAAATGGTGAAAAACCTTTGTTGTCCTGTATTTCACATGGGGAAGCATGTGCATCTCGTGGTGAAACTCTGGATACAGATTTTGGGCATTGGGGTTTTTTTCTAGCTATTAACATCACTTTCAACGATTTCAGGTTTTGTTTCTGTAACAGCACAAGCCAGGGAGAAGATCCCAGACATCACAATCTCGTCATTATGCTTCTCCTCTGCAGGGCCTCTGACCTGTTTCTGCTGGACACGCGGGCGGTGTGGGCCTCAGAGGAGGGCTGGCTGGAGTTTGATGTCACTGCCACCAGCAACATGTGGGTGATGAACCCACAGCACAACATGGGACTGCAGCTGAGCGTGGTGACCCGAGATGGTAGGTAATGGGCCAGTTAATGCGAGTCGCCTCACGAGTCTCTTGGATGCTGTCTAGAAGTGGTGCTAGCAGAGTCCAGTTGTGATGTGGCCACCCTACCTTTGTAGGCAGCTGTAGCCAACACCATGAGCAAGGTGTCTGAGGACACAGACTGAGGGCTGCCAGTTCTTGGTTGTCCCATGGTGGATGTGTCTTTCCACATGGAAGACAGCAGGTGTCTTTGAACAGTACCAGGATGAGCTGGTGGAGGTGGAACCAGTCTCCAACCTTATGTGTTCTTCTTATTGCTTAATGCTAGAGTTGGGTACACACAAGTAAGACCAGAGGGGTTGTCCGTTGTTCTCCCTGAGGACATGTTAGTGCCAGCCTCTACCTCCCAAAATGGGCTGAGACCCCGCCCCTGTGCTCCTGATAAAAACACCTCATCTCTTTGGTGTGTTGATCCCACCTCTGCTTCTTGTGATTTGAGGTCAGCAGAACTAATTTAATGAATCCTCTGGGCTTCGTGTTTTATGTATCTATTTTCTATACATCTTCAATGCCTAAACCGGAGTAGAGATACCATAGGGGTACCAAAGAGCCGGGTCCTGTGGTGGAGCCTCTTCTCTAGGATGAATGGGGTGCTGTCATTAAAATGTCCATAGGTCATGGTGGCAGGAGGTGAGTGTTTAGTGATTAAAGAAGAAGAGTGTGAACAGTGACAGGACAAGAGGAAACAGCCTCAGGTTGCGCCGGGAGAGGTTTAGGTTGGATATTAGGAAAAATCTCTTCATGGAAAGGGTTGTCAAGCCCTGGCCCAGGCTGCCCAGGGCAGTGGTGGAGTCCCCATCCCTGGAGGGGTTTCAAAGCCATGTAGATGTGGTGCTGAGGAACATGGTTTAGTGGTGCCCTGGCAGTGCTGGGTTAATGGTTGGACTCTATGATCTTAAAGGTCTCTTCCAACCAAAACAATTCTGTGTTTCTAAGAAGAAAGGACACACTGCTTGTGGGGATGCTGTGATGCTGGAAGGAGCAATCCAACTGCACCAGTTCTCTAACGCTCACTCTTCTATTTGGTTTGAAGGTTTCAGCGTAAATCCTAGGGAAGCAGGTCTTATAGGCCGAGATGGCCCTTACGACAAGCAGCCTTTCATGGTGGCCTTCTTCAAAGTGAGTGAAGTTCACGTACGGACTACAAGGTCGGCAACGAGCAGGCGCAGGCAGCAGAGTCGAAACCGCTCCACCCAGGCTCAGGATGTTTCCAGGGTGTCTAGTGTCACAGGTAATCGTGAAACACGCGTGATCGTGCAACACATGCTGAGATGATTTCTTGTAATGTTTCTATTTGCTTTGGAGTTCAAAAGCAAGAAGGGGGGGGGGCGCGGTATGAGGTGGGATGATCTTCCTTTGGGGAACAAGTTACATCTGCAAGGAGATGGAAGAGGAGGTCTCACCTAGTAAGGCCTACAGGAGTCCTCTTGAATGCAGGGTGGAGTCCAGACGCCCATGTGAAGTTGCGACCATTGAATTCAGGGGGGAGAGGTGTTTTAACCCTGGTTCTTATGCTTGTAGGTTGCTTGCTACGTAGTATTTGCCTAGAATTATGCCATGTGAAATGTAATATTTAAAAGATTCCATCTCTGCATACACTGAGATTTATGATGTCGCACATTCGCATTTCCAGCAGAGTCCTCTTTCGGTTTTCTTTGGAAAAACCCTGGTTGAACAGCCAGAGATCTTTTATTTTTCCCTTTAAGTGTATAAACAGTGAGGTGCATTTCCAGGCGGGCTGGGAGGCTTGCCTCTTTGCTGTGGAGATATTGTCTGTCGCCGGTGTTGTAGAGCAGCAGCTCCTGCGGGCTGGTGGCACACCAAGATAACTCTGAAATGCTGCCAAAGATTGAGTGTCCTGTCTTCTAAGGCTTGTCTGTTTTCGAGCTGCTCTCCCCTGCCTCACAGTGCTGTTCGTTGAGGTCCTTCTTTCCTCTCAAATGTTTCAGCCCTTTCCAAGTTCCGAGTTTCTTGATTAATTTGCCTGTGCTGCCCCCTTCATTTCCAAGAGGATTCCTGCTTTTCCCATGTCTAGAAATGACGATACCCCAAGGAAGAGTTTGTGTAGTCTACGTCCAGACACAGCATAAGGAGATGAGCCAGAATTGCTGAAGCTTGGCTGGTGTGACTCCGTAGGCTGTCCCCTCCTCTTGCATGCTCAGGTTATGGGTGAGCTGTGCTGCACCCGAGATGTCTCTGCACTGGCCATGGCACTGGAAACCTGCAGGGAGCCAGAGCCACGTTGGGAGCACCTCCAGGGCTGGTGGCCAAGCTTTGGGCATGGCCATGTGCCAGTGCAACCCTAGTGCTCCAGCCCAGCATGGTGATGACTTGCTCTTTGGTCCACCACCACATGTCTGGTGGTGTGTGCCTCTGGGTTCCCATGGGAAGAAATTTTTGACGCTGAGGGTGGTGAGATCCTGGCCCAGGTTGCCCAGAGAGGTGGTCACTGCCCCATCCCTGGCACCATTGCAGGTGAGGTTGGCCGGGGCTCTGAGCAACCTGCTCTAGTTGCAGATGTCCCTGCTCCCTGCAGGGGGGTTGGACCAGATGGCCTTTAAAGGTCCCTTCCAACCCAAACCATTTTACGATGTAATCTGGTGTGCAAGCCCTCTGCCAGCCCCGCAGGTCAAGCTGTCTCTTGATCCCAGTTGCTGGAATCTGCTTTGGTCCTGGTTTCCCTTGGGGGCCTCCAAACTGCAGTTCTCAAGGCAGGTGTCACAGCTGCTCCCTGGGTTACGTTCCCTTGGGGTGGGCTTGGCAAGGGCATGGGTGGTTTCTTGGTCTGGGCATTACAAGCAGCAAGCCCAGGTTTTACACGGGCAGCGTGCAGTTCTCCCACGCGGGTGGACTCGGTTGCCACACTCCCTTCATCACTAGAGCTGATTTTTTTAAATGCATCTACAGCACTTTGGGAAAGTTATTCGCTGTCTTGATCTTCTGTGGTGCTGGTAGCAGAGTCAGGATAGGCTCCAATGTTCCCGCTGCTCCACAAGCTTTGCCGGTGCTAAAAACAAGTTTTTACTACTATTAAATCAGGCGACACGACTCGAAGCTCCAGAGGGAGCAGATATATTGGGCAAAAAGGGCCATTTTTACATCGCTGCTTTCTTGACTGTGCCACGCGTCGGGCCATAAAATTATAAAATGACAAAAAGGGAGAAAATAGCTGGTCGTTCTGTGGTCTCAAAGGGCTGTTTTGAGCTCTTCTGGCTCAAAGGCAGCTTTAATTTAAACCCTGGAATTTGGCAGTTCAGTAGTCAACAAGGTATAGTTGAGCCTCTGTGGATTTAGGGCGGGGGAAAGGAGGGGAATTTAAAGTAAGGATGTATGTTCGGTTGGTTTCCTTGTTTAGAAAAGAGAGACTAAATCAGCTTATTTTCCTTTCTAAGTGTGACACTCTCGGGCTCCGTTCTCCTTAAGAAGCGGTTGATTTAATAGCCCAGGAGGCACCAATGACCGATGCGTGTTTTTGGTGTTAAAGAGATCACAGGGGTTTTTTTCTTTTTTAGTCGTGAGGGTTCCTACGTCCATGCCCCGATGATGGGTTCAGCCCAGGATGAAGCAGGAGGTGAGCCTGGGGATTACCCTGAGTGCTGCCAGGGGCTTCTGAGGGTGCCCTGATGCATCTGGACCCAAAGCAGGTGCAGACCTGGGATGCTGCAGTCCCCTCCTGTGCACCTCCCCGCCTGCGCAGCTTCCTCTGTCGCTGTGTCTTATGTCCTGTCAGATTTTTGGGCTGTGAGCTTCCCAGGAGAAGATGAACAGGAATAAAAGGAAGTATTTTTGTCTGTTGAGGCAGATCATACACCAGCTCTGGCCCAGGACATGGAGGAACGAGGTGGGTAGGAGAAGCCTGCGGGTGTTTCTCTGTTGCCTGCAAGCTACGGAGGCCCTGGCTCCACTGTGTCTTGTGGTGGGTTTAGCTTATGCTCTAAGACTCGAGACTAACCCTCTAGTTAAGCTGAAGAGATGGGGTTTAAACATAACAGTGACTCGCAAGCCTGAGGACTTTGCTGCCATACCGCCAGCTCCTCTGTGAGTTACGGTGTTTGTACAGGGCTGTCTCCTTGTCCAGTGGTCATAACCCTCCCCTTCTAGATGACTTTTATAGATGACTTTCTAGAGGACTAGATGACCTTTAAAGGTCCCTTCCAAGCCAAACCATTCTGTGATCCTGCGACTCATCCTTCAGGCACATCCCTTCCCATCAGCCCCGCCTTATGTTGCATTTCAGCATCTGACTTTGGGCTGCACGTGCTGTGAGTCAAACTCAAGCAGCACCCCTTTTTGGGTCCTTCTCTTCAGATACTCTGAGGCCTCCAGGACTGCTGTGAGGTGCTCCTTGAAAAACGGAGGGACCCTCCAAGTGGCCTTTCCTTCCGTGCACAGCACCAGGCAGATTTCCCCACGTGTATAGGAACCAGCGAAGGTTGGACTTGATGATCCTAGAGGTCTTTTCCAACCTAAATGATTCTGTGATTCCAAATACCACAAAGGGCAACACGCACAAACACTGGAGGTAAATAAGGCCAAATGCTTTCATGGTGGGAAGAGTCTTGTTCATAAACATCATTATCTGGCAGCTGATCTTCCCTTTAGTAGAGCACTTGGATGCTGACCGGAGCGGCGTGGCCGGTGTTTCTGTATGTGCCTTCACATGCAGGTCCACATCAGCCCGACATCTCCCCATCTTCCCACCCAAGGAGATCGCTTTCATGTGAAGTGAGCCGTTCTTAACGGTGTGATCAGTTTACACCAGCTTTATCCGGACAAATCCCCAAAGTCAAACACCAAGAAGAAGGGGCTGGCCTCAGGAGACCTCTGTCAAAGCTATTCTGAATCACAGAAGCAATTAATTACCGTGTGGAATTTGGTAAGCTGGCACCTTGGGAGCAGCAAGGGTGTTCTCAGATGGATCAACCTCAGTAAATATTTATATATTCCTTGCCAGCGCTGAACGTGGGAGAGGCTGTAGGAAATCTAAGGTGGGTGCAGAAGTATCTGTAGGAGGAAGACCGTGAGGGTCAGGCTGTTCTCCGAGCAGCAACACAGATGCCAGTGTCCGGCCTTAAGAGAAACATCTGTGCTCGCAGAAAGTCAGACGTGGGTTCTGGGGAAGGCAAACAACGTTCCCGCAGGGACGAGCCACCTTAACTGTGCTGCTTTAACTGCGCTGCCCTGGGAGTTATTTTTAGGCACTGAACTAGGGGTTTGGGGTTAGTGGTTTGTTTTTTTTTTTTAAATCTCTGTTTTAGGTAAAATAGTGGCGTGATTAAATGCCGTGCCTTGTAAATGCCAAGCTCCTGTTTCTGAATTGCGACATTGAGGGGGAAAAAAAAAAAAGAGAGGATTTTGCTAAACCCACGAGTCGATCGGAGCTCCCAAAGCAATATCTCAGTGAGCTTTAGCTCACCACCAAAACCCCTTTACTGTGTGGATTCCTCTTTTTTCAGGCCCAGGATTGGATGTACGTCCAACATAGGTGGCTCTAGGGCGTATGCTGTGGTTTTTTCCCCAGTTCAGAAAGCTACTGCTAACTGGTTTGTAGCATCTCTAAAGTAGATTCCACGAAGTAGACGTGGCAGGCAAGCCTGAGACAAGAAGAGGGTGTGGAGCTTGGCGTGAGGGTTAAACAGGGGAGAGTGCAGATCCCAGGAGAGGGGATGTTTGTCGTGTGGACATTTAGGGAAGCAAAGACCGAGTTTAGGCAAGTGAGGAGGTCTGTAGAGCATCTGCCTTGAATGGAGAGTATAGGGCCATAGAATCCTAGAATGATTTGGGTTGGAAGGGACCTCAAAGATCATCTAGTTCCAGCCTGTAGCCAGCACTCAATGCAGGCTGTCAATCGGGTGACTCCAGCCAGGGAGCTGAGGCTCATTTTTGGGGCCAATTTCAGGCAGTGTGAGAGAGGACACGTTCAGAGCATGTTCTACTTCATGTAGCTGGTTAAGCAGCTCTGGTTTTTTCCTCTGTGTTTTCTTAAAGCTGTGATTGCTCGCAGCCTTCCTTCCCACTCCGGTTTCCTCTGCCTCCCTTGCCTTCTCCCCTTCCCCATCACCAGTTTGGGGAGTTTGTAGCAGATTTGGAACCTAGCGTCGTTCTGCCTGGTTGTGAGTAGATCAACTCCACCATAACTCCTTATCAAACACAGATGGTTTTTCTCCTAAGCAAACCACCTATTCCCCACTGAAGAGCAATGAAGCTGTGTTTTAAGGTACTTAACTTTGACCTTTGACCATTGAAAGTATCTTCTGCTCATTTTCTTTCTGTTTACAACCAGAGAATTTAGAAACAGGCTAGAAATTTGCTCCTGGGCTGAGCCAGGGATTGAAAAACTTCATCTGAAAAAAAAAAATCCCACCCCCCACCCTGGTTTCTACTGGGTACGTCTGGTTGGGAAATGGAAAGCTTGAATAGAGAGACTCGTCCCATCCTTGGGCTCCTGAAAGAGCGAATGTTTGTGCTGCAGGTCACCAGCTCTGCTCGCCTGATTCCATCCGAGATTGCAGCGAAGCTATGGAAAGGCTGAAACGCAATCCTTCCAGTTTAAAACCCAGACTGCTTCTAAAAACACCCCTCTGATCTTTGGTGGTTTGGGGGCTGGGCTTGAGGTGGAGGGTTTTCTTCAGGCCTGGGTGTTAACTGTGCCCAGCTGTCCTGCTGAGCTGCCCCTCCTGTCAGTGGGATGTGCTTTGAGTATTATAGTTTTTCTTTTGGGTAAATATTTGCATTTGTAGTTCCCAAACTTTTTTTTTTTTTTTTGGGGGGGGGGGGGGGGGGGGGGGGGNTGTGGGGGGGGGGGTGGTGGAGGGAGGAAAAAGAAAGGCTTGTTCAGAGCCAAGGAAAAAGTCACTACAAATATTTTTCTATCCCAGCTGCCGCGTTTGGGGAAGGCTACGCTGGGAGAGAGCCCTTTCAAGCCGCGTTAGGGGGGTGCGAGGGGGGGTTAGCCCCAAAGGCCCAGGGCGGCGGGAGGCGGGAGCATCAGCCTGTGCCATCTGCCTGCTGGTGGAAGCGCCTTCACTTGCGGATGAGGCCTGGGAGAGCAGAGGAGAGGAGGCCCCTGTGGGCAAGGCACCGCAGGAGAACATGGCCAGCCTGGGTCCAGCTCTGGGGTGAGCACACACGTGTCACTGCGTGGAGGGGACCTGGGTTCCCGGCTGGATTTGTTGCCATCTGTCAAGGGTTGGGGCTGGGCTGGTCACTAGGTGGGTGACAGATGCTCTCTATTCACCCCTCTCCCTTCCCAAAGGGGAAAGAAAAGGAATAAGGGAGATGTATGGATTGGGAAAGAAAACTCAAATAGCTTGAATGAAATTAGTAACAATATATATACTATATATATATATATATATGAAATATGTACAATACATACAAATCCAACCCCCCTGATGGCCATTACATCACTGTCACCGCTGATGGTGTGGAACAGGCACTGAGGAATTCCCAAACTGGATCCAGAGGCAGATGGGAACTGGATTTGGGAGTTGGAGGCTGGAACTGGATTCAGGAACACATGGATCAGGATTG
>VZZY01016156.1:329195-355594 GCA_013400335.1 Eurystomus gularis
GGAGCGTCATCACTGCTGGGAGCAGACGCTGCCTGTGAAAATCTGCCGTGAACTTCAGACAGCGCAGTTAGAGACTGAGCTGGAAAGCAGAAACACCGACCAGAATTAGTTCTGTTCTAGCTCAAACCAGGACACCATGTCTTCCTCTCGTGCTTCCCATTGGGTGCGAAGGGCAACTTCAGCAGCAGTAGCTGATGGCCAGGCCGTCCCGCTGCGAAGGTGGTTTCCGTGGCTGCTGTGCTGAGGTCCAGCAGCCACCCGAGGCGTGACGAAACCAGCCCCGATCCATCAAGGAGGGTTTGTGCAACCACCCGGGGGTGAAAGGCCCCTCTGTCACGGCTCAGCTCCTCTGCTGGCTGTGGTTCCAGGTGTTCGCGTGCCGAGCCGCCTCTCTTTCCAAATATAAATGGGAAATTCCACTCGCTATCAAAAGCTGCATTTTGTCAGGCCGTTGGGAGCAGCTCCTGCGTGGTTGAAATGTCCTCCTACATTGACCCACAGAAAGGGGGAAGGTGTCTGGTCAGGGCTTCGCACCCTGCATCCTCACTCTTCTGGCTCGAAGGAGCAAGTTAATGTTGAGAGCGGGTCAAATCTGGTGTCATCTGGGTTATGGGAAGGAGAAACTGGGTTTTAGAGCATGGCTTGTCCAGGTGATACATGGAGCTGTGTGTGATGTCCTAGGGGTGAGGCATAAAGAGGGACACAGCTTCACTGCCTGTGGGACATCTTAGCTGCTTAAGGACTTCTGCTAACCAGTGGAGGGGCACAAGGTGATGATTGACCTTCCTGGGGTTGTAGTTCTCATGGTAGGTGTGCGCATTTTGAGCTTCCCACCTAGGGCAGCACACATCAGGAACCACGGCCGAGGAAGTGAGGTGAGTCCACGCACCCAGCAGTGATGGAGCCTGTGCTGGCCTTGAAGCAGGAGGCTTATTTTTAAGAAGTCCTTTTGCTGGAGGTGTTTTACAAGCCCTGTTTGTCAAGCTATTAAAAGCAGCTGAAGGAATTACAACCCAGTCACTGTTGCTTGGTGAGCATCTTAAAAGCTTCAGCTCTGCTCTGGATGTCCCTCAACACCCTTCTCCTTTGGGCTGCTGAGGGGGTTCGCCATTCCCCGCTGCTGAGCCCACAGTGTGCACACATCTGGCCAGCTGTGCCCTCAGGGCTGCTCTGCCTCTTTTACTCTCTAAATTCCCGTTTTGCTCTTTTTTCTTTCCACAGATTACAACAGCAGTGACTTAAAGACGGCGTGCAGAAAGCATGAGCTTTACGTGAGCTTCCAAGACTTGGGATGGCAGGTGTGTGATGTTTCTCCTTGGGTAAACGAGACGTTTTGTTATGAAATGTTATCTAAACAGTGTCACGGGAACTCCACTCGAGGCTGCCACGAGGCTTTGAAATGTCCCTTGTGCCTCCTCCCTCAAACCAGTCACGGGGAAGGACAAATAAATATTGATAGTTGTGACATGTGATAAGATCCAGAGGAAGAGAGGTGCTTTATGAGAGCCAAGGGTACAGTCATTCTCTGTCACTCGTGGGAGTCACGGTGCGGGCAAGGGCGCGTATCTGTGTGCCTCTAGTGATAAGCAAAAGAAAATCTGATGTTAAGCAGTGATTTTCACCTTGGCCATTGTGTTGAAATCCTCCCCCTCTGCCCCACAGTTAGGGTTTAGTTGCAACGGCATGAGGCCAGGGAGTTGTTTAGAGGACGTTACTGAGGACCAGGCCATGGTGTCATCAAACGCCACGTTTCCAAAGATGCCCTCATCTTTGCTTTTGAACTTTTTGAAGTTTTTTGTTACGGTTCTTTCATGCGGCGCTTTTATGAGGGAGGTCCCGTTTCCATCAGCTAATGCTTTTACCAGGGTATCATTCAGGATGCTGCCCCTGCTGCTTCTGTAACACCCTACACATGAACGTCTTCTCCCAGCTACTGGGACAGCAGCATTTTTGTGTAGCTTATGTCAGCTCCACCCCACTGGCCACAACTGTGGCTACGTGCTGACTCCGTTCCCTGCTACTTGTTAGTGGCTTTTCCTTTTACTTGCGCACAATCTTTCCACCACCTCCTTGGCTCGCTCGCCAAGCAGGAAGCGTGTTCCAGTTGTGAAGTTCATGGTCTCGAAGGCACTGCCTTCACCTTTCCATGGCAGGCTTGAGCAGAGAGGTAAGATGCTGCCAAGGGAAGGCCACAGCCCAGCAGGCTCTTTGCAGGAGTTGGAATCCAGATCCTGCTGGAGCAGGGCCAGAGGAGGCCACAAAAATGAGCTGAGGTCTGGCACCCCGCTGCTGGGAGGCCAGGCTGAGAGTTGGGCTTGTTCAGCCTGGAGAAGAGAAGGCTCCAGGGAGACCTTCTGGTGGCCTTGCAGGACTTAAAGGGGGCCTAGGAGAAAGATGGGGAGGGACTTTTTAGCAGAGTCTGTTGCAACAGGAGAAGGGGTGATGGTTTTAAACTAAAAGAGAGATTTAGACTGGAGAGAAGGAAGAAATTTTTGCTGCTGAGGGTGGTGAGAGCCTGGCCCAGGTTGCCCAGAGAGGTGGTGGCTGCCCCATCCCTGGCACCATTGCAGGTGAGGTTGGCCGGGGCTCTGAGCAACCTGCTCTAGTTGCAGATGTCCCTGCTCCGTGCAGGGGGGTTGGACTAGATGAGCTTTAAAGGTCTCTTCCCACCCAAACCAGTCTGTGATTCTACGATCCTACTTGTTGTAGGGAGATGATGGATGCGGAGCAGCAGCCCTTGCAGTTGTTGGGCACTGCTGTTTCCTTCAGAACATCCATCAATTTCTTTTAGCATCAATTTTTTGTGTAGCAGAGTGCTTGCCTTGCTCTTACACCGCATTAAACCAAAAATGTAATGGCATCTGTAGCAGGAGAGTGACTGTCTTATGAGAAGAGCTTGGTTCACCAGGAGCAAACTGATGGGGTGGCTTTGCTATGCCCAGGTACCCTCATGTTGGCAATCAAACAGCAAACTCGGCTGGCAAAGCCGCAGCAGCAGCCTCAGGCTGCTCAGACCTGCTGTAGCAAAATTGGAAGTTAACCCAAGTAAAGGGGGAAGTCATCTAAGAATTCTGTGAATGACGGGTGCCAGCACGTCCTCCTGCAGGGTCACCTGCAGAGCTTGACACCAAGGCAGGCAAAATGCCCCCTGCTAATTGGCGATGCTTTTACCTTTGGTCTTCTGCGGCAGCGGCAGAGAAGCTGTGATTTTTAATTAGCCCTTTGGTGAAGAATCACCTTCTTCCACAGTGTGGTTCTCAGATGGCCACCTGCTATGCCCATGCAGCTCTGGCTGGCTCTCCTGCCCCGCCTCGAGGAGCCTGGCAGAGATGGAGAAGAAAACTTCCCACAGTGGCCTTAGGAGAGTGTAAGAGTTTATGAAGGATCTAGAAGGTCTGTGAGGCACCACCCCAGGGTTTGCTATTCCCATTTTGCAGCTCCCTGGTTGAATTGTGTGTGTGTGGACAACTCTCCATGGTTTTCTCCAGGAGGGGACACCAGCTGGGGCTGTGACTCGGCCTAGGAAAGGTAGTTCAGCTGAACTGGCAGGAAATGTTGGACCATAAAGGTGTCCAAACCACAAGCCCCACAAGGCAGCAACCCAGCAAGAGGTTTAGGGATAAAACTCCTTAAATCCGTGGCAGTTAAGCTGTGCAGAGAGGTGCACCATTCTTTGGATGTTAAAATCAGTGTGTCCATGGAAAAGTCATGGCTCACATAAAAAAAAACCAACAAAAAACCACCAACCCAAAACCAACAACCCAAACCCTAAAGAGTTTCAGTGAAAACACATTTTTCACCCCCAAGAAAAGAGTTAGTGGAAAATTTTCAGCGGCTCTTAATTACTTGCAGTTGTCTGGGCAAGTTGGCAGCTTTTTTAATTGGCCTCACGTTCTGTTTGTTTCCTAAAAAGGACTGGATCATCGCTCCGAAGGGCTACGCAGCCAACTACTGTGACGGGGAGTGCTCCTTCCCACTCAACGCCCACATGAACGCGACCAATCACGCCATCGTGCAAACGCTGGTGAGTCTCCAAGCAGCTCGACGCCCAAGCCAGAGGTGAGTTCGTAAGCGGCGGGACCACCCTCTCAGTTGTGTTTTCTTTTTGGCGCCAGGTTCATCTGATGAATCCCGATTACGTTCCCAAACCGTGCTGCGCACCCACCAAACTGAACGCCATATCTGTGCTTTATTTTGATGATAATTCGAACGTCATCTTGAAGAAATACAGGAATATGGTAGTAAGAGCTTGTGGATGTCACTGACAAACAGTCTTCACACGGACTCTGTGGCTCTACCATGAACTTCCATAGTACCTTCCGTGCTTTCATGAACTACCTGACCTTGGAGGAAAAAGAAAATGCATTGATGACGAACCTTTTAGAACACCAAGTATGTGCCTTGTGGGAGGAAGGGCTGGGGGGACCACCAGCAAGCCCCTGGGACCTCTTGCAGACTGACCCTGTGCTGTGGTGGGTGCTCAGCTCTGCACAAAGCAGCTTTGGTGGGCTGGGATGGTCTGAATCTTACGGAGCAGCTTGGTCTTGGATGAGAGCTGCTGTTTTAGCAGAGGGGCACCCAACATCTAAAAGAAGTACGGTTGTTTTGGAGGGAGAAGACGAGGGGAGAGACAGGGAAGCTAAAAAAAGTGGTGTTAGTACTTCAGACTTAAAGCATACATACAAAAATTATTCCTGCGGTTAAGAATTGCCTTTTGTCTAGGGCTAGATACTACACCTGGACTTAGTGTCCTCCTGCAACCTCTCATGACAATCAGCATCTTAAATTGTGCCAAAGCAAATGGTTCAGGCCTCTTACCTCCAAGCACAGTTTAAATCTGATGCTGCAGGCGTCAGCTGACCGGGCTGTGGAGCCTGCGTTAGAAACACCAGCGTGAACTCAAGACCCTGGCTGGTCTTTCCAGTTCACTAGTTGACCAAGCAATACAACTTCAGCCACTTGTTCTTACACAACTTCCTTCTACTCCCCACGCGAAGCTGCCTCATCTACTACCACTTGCCCGGGAAGGAAGGCGGGCTGCTTCTACAGCTGGAATTCAGACGTAAAAGTCGAGGGGCTGTTCATTCTGGAAGCCGGACAATTTATTTACAGGAAGACTGAAGGTCAACACCATGTGGAAGCCTTGGGCCAACCTTTCCCCTTGGACTCACGCAATTAACAGCCCGGTAGAAAGGACACACCCGCAGCGTAGCCACGGTTTGTCTAGCAGAAGCTAATAGCAAATTGTTTTGATCCATATTAAACTCGTATTAAAATGCACTTACCTCTAATTCTCGCATTTAAAGGGCTTCTTGTAAATACGAGCTATAATTTATTGCACTCGACACTGTATATTCCTTGTGCTGTACCATTTATAGAAAGACTGCTTTTTAAAAAAAGTTTTTTTATTTAGAAAAAAAAAAAAAGGAAATTCTCAGTGTAAACAATTGTACCACTTGGATTTTATACAAGAAACTCATGAGATTGTGCTTCACTAGAAAGTTGTTAAAAACGTGGTAATAAAGGCTTCCTTTAAGGCAGAAGCATATCCATTGAGCTAATACATCTGCCAGTAGAACACTCGGCTCTCACCCTTACACAGTTTTAGCGTGAACGGAATCAAAAGTTCTGCACGGACAGTGAAGTACCAGGAGAAATTCACTGATTTAAAAGTTCATTGCTGGTTTGCCCTTTTTTTTTCGAAAAAAACCCAACCAACCAAGAAACAACCCAACCTACTCCATATGATGGACAAAAAAAAATAAAAATCAGCATCTTGACAGATAAATCAGGTTAGCCTGTAGCCGTCCTCATTCCATGAGTTTCTGTGCAGGCCGGATGGTGGAATTCAGTCCTTGGTTTGCCGCTGGCTTTGTGGCGCGGCAGTCTCTGCAGCGAGAATCCTTTGGCTTTCGGTTACGTGCAACGTGGACCATCTCACGCACCAAAGAACAGATCCGTGTCGTAATCCTGGAATTCAGACTTACCGACAGCCTGGGGAAAGGTTAAGGCTCTAGAAGAGTGGGGAGCTATTTTACGCTACTGTAGAACAGCTGAATGGAGGAAAAACAATAATTGTTCTACTACTCGTTGCTCTCCAAGTACGGAGCAGGTTTGGACGCAGGCGAGGGGAGGAAACACGCATCGCCAGCTCTGGAGTCTAACGGGGCAGTTAGTGTTACCAACGGAGCAGTGACAACAGCTCTAGCACTTACTTTGGCTCTAAGTAGAGCGCAGTTACTCCTCCAGAGCTGGACGGGAGCAGCCTACGGAAGTCCACCTGCCTCACGCACTGGGTGGCATCAGCAATGCTGAGGCACGTGTTACGGTACCATCGCTTTCGCTAGGGCGAGACCTCCCACACCGACACCAGGAACAAGGGGCTCGTGGGGGCTGGTATCTTCCAAAGGGGGGTGTGTGTGTGTGTATGTTTTCAACCTCTCAATTCTCAACCAGCAGCTACAGTAAGACAAAGAGGGTTTAAGTACAGTTGTAGAGGCAAAAGTGACTCAAGGCGGCTGCAGCTTTTACCTTTCTAGTGATGGCGGGCAGTTTTTAAAGATTATTTTTTAAGTTAATCTAACCTGAAGACAAAAATAGTCTACTGGTGCCCTTAAGCAGGTTTTCTTCAGGTATTTTAGTCTCAAAGGAACCCATTTACACTTCGTAGTGGGAACGCAGAACTGCAGCGATACTCCCAATGCCCAAAATACTCTGATTTGCACAGTAACTACTTGTCAGTTTTCCTTCACACACAGGGTAGCGTGGCTTGAACACACACACACACAGAGGGAAGATACCAATGTTTAGTACATTCAATTTCCTAAAAACAAATGAACAAAGGAAAAAAAAAANATACACTATTTGAAAATTAGCAATGATTGAAATCCCTCAGCTACTGTACGGAGGCAGCCGGGGACAGAGCATCCAGACTTTTATTACAATTCATCCCTTGCCTGACGCAAGACAAAGCTATGCAGCGATTCCAGGTCTCTCGTTCCGTTGTGTTCGCTGACTTTCTTGCCACCTCGGAAAAGCAGCAGCGTCGGGTAACCGCGTACCTTCAAAAGACACACAAAAAGAAACATGTTAGGGACATCTGAACGCCCTGGTATCCCTCATTTGTAGTTATGTGACTGTGAAAAGCCACCAAATTCCCCCCCAAAACAATAAGCCAGTTTTAATTTTTAAAAAACCCAACAAAACTCAAACACCACCCCAGAACTTCCAATGCCAGCTTCCGATTTCATAGAATCATAGAATGGTTTGGGTTGGAAAGGACCTCAAAGATCATCTAGTTCAATCTCCCAACATTTTTAAGTGTGTGGGATGATCCATGGTCTTCTCGGCTCCTGGAATGGCAGCTCCAGCTCTGGGTTTGGTTGTCCACCTACCAGCACCAAAAGGTGGGGGGTTTTTCGGTCGGTCGTTTGGGTTTTTTTCTCTAGGAACAGAACTTTGCGATGACCATCACAAGACTGCTTTGGTGCTTTCTTCACAGAGGAAGGCTTCTTAAATTAGGAATTCCCTCAACTTTAACCACAAATCATAGAAGGGACCTTTAAAGGTCATCTAGTCCATGATGCGCATCTGCAACTAGAGCAGCTTACTCAGAGCCCCATCCACGCTTACCTGGAATGATTCCAGGGATGAGGCCTCCACTTCTCTGGGCAACCTGGGCCAGGCTCTCACCACCTTCAGCGTCAACCATCTCTTCCTTCTCTCTAGTCTAAACCTCCCTCTTTTAGTTTAAACCATCACCCCTTGTCCTGTCACAACAGGCCCTGCTAAAAAAAGTCCCACCTTTCTTCTAGACCCCCCCCCCCTTAAAGTACAGAAAGGCCACAATAAGGTCTCCCCAACAACGACCAAAACTGAACAAACAGTCCAGGAAGAACCAGTGTCACCAGGCGCCGTTCTGCACGACCTCTCTTCTGGCTGCCAGCGTGCCCAGCCTCTGCCCTTCGGTGCCCAACACGCCCCGAGACCTTCACACTTACCGAAAATCTGCTGCAGACGTTACGTTCCACCGTGCAGTCTACTTCTGCTATTTTGACATCAGTCAAACCTGGAAATTGCTCTTTGGCAAGGTTCTCCCAAGTGGGAGCCAAGTTCTTACAGTGGCCACACCTAGAAACAAAAGAGGGAGATGTGTTTAGCAGAGCGACTTCCCGGTTTATCTCTGCTGTCTGTAAGTTTAACTGGCTGCCTTTCCCAGCCCCTAATGATTTTCCCCCCCCCCTCCAACTCCCTTGCGCTATTATGTCAGTAAACGAGCTACAAAAACGAGTGATTTTATTGAAGTGAAGCACTGAAGTAGTTTCTGGCCTTCGCTGGGCTCATATGGAATGTCTGGATGCCACAGCATTAACATTTTCTCTTACAGAGGCCTATGAAGTGCAGAAGATGAGCACAGGGAATATTTACCTTTAAAAAAATCTAATAATTAAAAAAAAAGACACTTAAAAACAAACCTAAGTAAGGCAGAAAATGTCTGTAGTGCAAATGATGTTTTCAGGTGGCATATGCCAGTTATGCTAAAGCTGCATAGCCCAAGTGTGATTGAAATGCGATTTAATTTAAACGATATTTAATTTAACCGAGATGTAATTTAAATGAGATTTTCATTTCCCTATTGAATTTCTTCCCCTCCCTAAGGGCCTCCTTGACCAACGTGGCACTGCCCAATGCTGGAAACTCAGTGTTCACAGCGGCATCTGTCAACAGAGATTCTAATGAAACACTCCGGTAGCTTAATATTTACTTAATTTTTTTTTTTTTTCCACCAAAGGTACTTTGGCGTTTAATTACAACCCCTTTGCTTCAGGTAGGTCCACAGTGGAATTGTCTGATAGTCAAGACGCTTCACTTAGCGGATGGAAAAAAAATAAATAAATCAAGCCCTGTTCTGCGCTGCATTAAATAGAGAATAATTCCATTCTACCATCAATATTGATGATATTTTACTCCCCTTTGTCTCCACAGCGATGTGAGAAGGCGGCTCACAATGAAACACTAGTGTCAAGAGAGCCAATGATACTGTAAAATGGCAGGAACTATAGCAAGGTATTAATTCTGTTTATATTTTGGACTTGGCCGAGTTCATACCTTGAACTTCCCACTGCCTTCAAGAAGAATTCCCCAAGCGCTTCAGACTCTAAAGCCGCATTGCTCGTTCTGCTCCGAGCCAGGTGCCCCTTAATTGGGTTATTAAAACAGCCCCGTAATTGCCTTGGGGCTGGATCGGGGCATTCACAAAAACAACGAAAGATGCCCCTGTGAAAGTGTTCTTAATCCAAACCAGTGTGTTTTTAACCCACCTTGTTAATGCGCAGTGACGGGATAAAAGCCTTTCTGACCGTGCACAAAATCGACTAGAAGAGGAGGATTTTATGCTTACTGTGGAAGCGAACATTAATATTTATCCACAACTAACTGGAAGGCAGAGGTAGCAAGCAACAGAACGGTGTTTGCTGAGCTCTACATACATTAAGCCACTTGGCAGAGAAAAAAAAAGGTCGTTTATATGCAGAGCACTACAACTGTATACATCCCTCGGAGCTAAAAATAGACAATACCAGCTACATAAATAGAGGAAGTATTTGCCTAAATGGTGGCTTTTGGAACACTGCATCCTGATCCACCGTTCCTCAGCCTGCTGGCCAACACTGATCATAGCTGTGAGATCCAGCAGCACGCCATTGGGCTCTCACCAGATGAGGAGATGGGTAAAGTCCACTATTAATAGTAAGAAAAATTAATTAAAATAACTGGCTGTGCCAGCAATGGCAGATGCCAGCTAGGACATCACTTTTTTATCCCCTCGGTGCTACCCATTGGGTGGCTACACTGTCTGCGTTGGACATTTCTGCCTTGGGTTGCTGGAAGAACATCTTACATGGCCCATGGGGATCCTGGTGGACAACAAGTTGCCCATGAGTCAGCCATGGGCCCTGGTGGCCAAGAAGGCCAATGGTCTGCTGGGGAGCATTAAGAAGAGTGTGGCCAGCAGGTTGGAGGTGGTTCTTTCTTTCTTGGCATCCCAAGAAAGCTAAAACAGACTGAGAATTTTTGCTGTAGCTCTTGCCAACACATACATTCCTCAGGTAATTCACATTTTTAGATTTAGGCAACAAATACAGTCCTACACGCAACTCAGAGACCGTCAGCAACTAATGCGCTGATGGCTTAGACCAGTGATAAGCCTGAACTTCTTACCACGGAGCGTAGAATTTAATAAAGGTGATCCCCCTGGCAATGGTGGCATCAAAGTCTTTTTCAGAGAGAGAGAGCACTGCAGCCTGTTCGAAAGAAAGAAAGAAAGGAACCAAAGAGTTACAACTTCTCGTATAAGAGATTTTAGCTCCTGAAAGGGAGGCTCAAACTGGACAAGATCTTATTGGTAATAGAAAGACGAGCAGCAGCAGCACACCTTTTTACCCCTCAGCTACTTCCCTCCCTTAAAGAGGTGTAGAAAAATGCGTATTTCATGCTGAACCTCATCCGTAACTGGAGAAACAAAACACCTCTACTTTCAGGAGGTTGCCTGTAGCCAAATTTTGTGTTGTTGGGGGGGGGAAAAAAAAACTTTAAAAATCACCTTCATTTTAATACAGTGTCAGGCAAATGTTTCAAGTAACCCTGAGAGGTGTTGGCTTAAAGCAAGAAGGGCCATCTGAGAGCTGAATGAGGTAGTCAAGGCATAGCAGGGATGTCCTGGCAAGCTGGGCTCCCTCTGCTACATCCCTGTGTCGCATACAGAGAAAAAACTGTTCCCAGAAACACTCATTTGCCTGTCGGGAGGACATCACCACACTCACGTGGACTCCAGGAGGCATTTTCCCTCCCGATAAGTGATGGGAGAAAAGCACTTTCCTCACAGATAGTCTCATACAGAACACAGAACCCTAACAAGCTTTCTGTTTTGTGTGACTCCCTCACGGGTGGGAGGGATTTAAAATAAATCACTACATCTCACGCCTATAAAAGCTTCAAATTCAAATGAAAGCAAAGAAAAAACAAGAGCGCGACCGACGGTCTTATCAATTCTACTTTAAACCCAGTAGGAGTTTCGTAAGAGAAGCCAAGAAGAAACTTGGAATTACAAATTCTCCAGTACTTTTAAGCATGTCTGTAAATAACTTCATGAAGTTATTTCATTAAGTTGAAGCGTTATTACCTCTAAAGAACTATTTAGAGATTAGATTTCCACATTATTAAATAATTACAATTAAATGAAGAAAAAATGAGCAGCAAATACCTAGCTGCCTATTCTGAATTTCCTAAATGGACTGTTAGGATCTTTCAGATTTAATTTAATGAAAAGATAGTTATATTTAATAAAATAATCAATTTAATAAAAAAAATAAAATTTGAGTGGTATGAAAATTGCCAATCTATGTTGTCTGTGATGTTTGGCAGGTGACTTTATGAATGATGAGTAATGCTGCTGGGAAAGGAAATATTCTCCTGTGAGAGGCTGCATATAAACTGCACTTTTATTAATAATATCGATGCTTTTTAATTACCTAAGTTCAGTCCACATCACAAGGGAGTGTAACTCACCGTCCCAGATTTTTCTAGGCAGAAGTATGTTTTTCCTTGAAAAAAAATCCCTGCAACCCATCCCTAACTTCTCAACCTCACCAATTT
Source organism: Eurystomus gularis (assembly GCA_013400335.1). Lineage (NCBI taxonomy): Eukaryota > Metazoa > Chordata > Aves > Coraciiformes > Coraciidae > Eurystomus > Eurystomus gularis. The sequence continues at coordinate 340,848 of VZZY01016156.1, forward strand.
TCCATGCAGCTACAAGGAAAACAGCAGATGAAATGCTGAGGTGATGAAAAAAAGACAGGAAAAAACCAAATGACACAAAGTACAACTACACAGAGGTGATAAAGTAATTCCTGCCCATTCCTCGGCAACATTCACAACCCCTGTAGCTCCAACAGCCAGGATCAGGATAAAGCTCCAAAATCGAGGTGCCTTCTTGTCGCAGGACATGTCACCTTGGCATGTTTAGCTCGATTTTCAAAATCTTTGCTTGTTTGTTGTCTCTGCGGGTAGTTCCTAAGTACAGGAGCCTGGCTTTGGGGATTTTGAGGGCTTAGCAGCATGCGCCATCCTCTTGGGTTCAGTCTTGCAAGAAACATTCATCTCCACAGTGATTCAAGGTGGGCTGAGGTGCCAGCAGTGCCGCAGACCAAAAGACCCCATTTATGCCACTCGATCTAAACAACTTCTTGCAACCATCAAAAAGGAGCCAGATTTTTTTCATTTTCCTTCTCCATCACGTTAGTAAAATGATCACTAGGATTTATGGTCTGATTCCACTCATTAATTACTAAAAAAAATTACCAGCAAAGTATTTCATAGAATCATAGAAAGTTTTAGGCTGGAAGGGACCTCCAGAGGTCATCTAGTCCAACCTTGCTACACAAGTAGGGACATCTACTTAGGTCAGGTTACTCAAAGCCTCATCAAGCCTGACCTTGAATGACTCTTGGTGGAGTTGTTGACATCTAGAAATTGTCAAGCTGTCAGAGAAACGCAGAGACGACTCAGCCAGGCTGCTGGAACAATTTGAGGAGCTCAGGAGCACTCACCTCAACATGGGTGGGTTCCGGGGGTGGCTGCGGGGCTTCGGTGGGATGATCTTCTTGGGGCTCCTTCCCAGCGCTCTGCAGTTGGGAATCCACGTATTCCTTCAAGGAATCAAAGTCCCGCTTCCCTTTGTACTGGTCACCCTACAATTAGCAAATAGCTCGTGTGAATTTGTATATGCAGTTATTCTAGCAAATAAATAATTAGCAGAAAATTGTCAGATTGCCAAGAGTTAAGCATATTCATAATAAATATGATTATCTAGTCGTTAAACCTCCCTATGGCATTCCATTGACTCCGTGTCTTCAGGATTTGCCATGGATTCTTCTGTACCAAAAGGAAACAAGCTGAAATCTTGAAATTAGAGGTATTTTAGCAATGTAGAAGCAAACTGCAGGAGCTTTTCCACTCTGCCCTTCATATCTCACTCTAGTCAGGTTTTATTTTTCTCAAGGTTTCTTTTTTTTTGGACCTCAAGCTACTGTGAGGAACGCTAGAAGACCCATCACTTTTTGGGGGGGGTCTCTGTTACCGTGAGAGCTCTGTCTGGTGCTTTGACAGGGCTGAAAGGCTTGACTTGTGTTGCCCCTGACTACTCAGTTGCTCCTCTAACCCACGCACTTGTCACATGTCCTCGGAAAATCCAGATGCTCTCGTGGTGCCCAAGTTCAGGAGCCAAGAGCAGCACTGCTCTCATGGAAGTTCAATCACATTTTTTTGAACCTGCACATAAAGCCCTCAACCAGCTATATCTTTGAGAAGCCACCATTTGCCTTAGATGCGTCCCCATATCTCAGGTACTTCCACAACTCTGCAGAACAAGCACCTCTGAGCAGTTTCTAGTCTCAAATCCACTGTTGGTCAACTCCAAACTGGCTCTTGCGTTGTTGCCCTCAGCGCTCTCTGTGACAATTAGTACTAATTTGTCTGCTTGAAAGAGAGATCATCTCCAAGACGCTACATATCCATTTTAGATAAGAATTCTTGAGTTTTGATCCCATGAGGTGTAGGCTACAAGATTGTATCTCCTCTCACAGATGAGGAATACGCTTCAGGAAACAGCATAAAATCTTCCGTACATGAAGGAAGAAGAGACACCTCTTCAACTCAACAACCTCTTCTACATCTTTTGGGCTCCTTCTACACATTTTCCCTCTTTGGCCATTGATAATGTTACTTGTAATTACAGCCCCTTACCCCACACCGGGCCTAAATCATGAGGGAATTAATCTAAGATGATGCAAGAAGCCTCCACCTGCTTGTTTGTAGTCATTTCACCAGTGCAGGGTCAGCACCCACTCGTTCCTCCCAGGGTTTCTGCTGCATCTAACCAAGAGGGATGCTGTGATGCCAGACTCTAGTTACGACACCAGGCATCAGTTATGACAAAGATGATGGTATTATGGGCAACAAAGCTGGGTGGCTGAAGCAGTTCTCCTCCTCCTCCTCCCCTTAATGAGTAGTACTCAATAATTACTACAATTACAAAGGGTCAAAAAAACCCCCAACCCCATTGATGTGTCCTGTCAAAAAAAATGGTGCTTACACCAACCCTCACCTGCACTGGTCTGTACTTATGGCCACTTACTCTTTGGAGTGCCAGAAAACTGCCACGAAACTGGCTTGAGTAGCAAAACTTACATCTCTGCCACTGCAGATGTGCAAAAAGGAACGCAAGATAAATGAAAACCCTCCAAAACTCAGTGGGCAAGAGCTGCAAGAGGAGTCCTGGGTTCTCTGCTCGCAGATCTATTTTTAACATTCATTTAATACATTTAATTTATCTTGAAAGTGTGAAACCTATGATAAGTAACACTACTACTTAAACTTATTTGCTGCTGTTCATGTAGGTGGCATTTATAAATATTTTACTTCCCCATCGCTTCAGAATATTGTAATTCTTCAAATTGCTATGAGGAAAAATGTCAGCTGGGCCCACAGGACTCTCGCTCCCAGTGTCATAAGACGATTTATAGGCAGGAAAATTTGCACCACTCAGGCATCACTCAGCAGATAAGCACCACTTACAGCACTCTCCCAGTACCTGACTGAACCTCCAACATCTTTTCTCTCACAAGCAGATTTTTGTATATGCCCACTTGATCTTTTTACCCCAGGATGCAGGCGCAGTCCAAGTACAACTCAATAAAAAAAGAAAAAGCTCTGAGCTGAGCTTGCAGACTCACCTTTTCACCATTCCTAAACCAGAGGAGCGTGGGGTAGCCGCGAACTTGGGTTTCAGAGCAGACTTCGTAATGCTGGGTACAGTCAACCTACGTTTTGAAAAAAAAAAACAGAAAGCATTCAGGGCATAAAAGAACCATACACCGAGTGTCACAGCCTCCCTTACGTTTAAAAGCTCAGAAAAACACAGGGACAAGCAGTATGTGGCTTGGCAAAAGTCAGTACCAAGTATTGTCTTGAGAATGGTTACGGCTGCCTTCCAAACAGTGGTTTGCTTGTATAATTGGGAGGCTGTGTGTGAGTGTTGGATTTTTTTGGTGTTGGGGAGATAGAAGGAAGCAGTAACAGTTACAAAGTACAATGAAGACATAATTAAATAGTCTAATTTAAAAGTACTTGGTATTCCCAATAAATACAATTACTGCAGGGACAATAAGACACAAAACGCTAATGGGAGAGCGCGTTAAAATGAAGATATATTGGCTCATCCATTTCTTTAGAAGACTACTCATTAAAGACTTCGGAAGATGTGTCAACAGCTAGCAAGTTAACTTTACTCCAAGGACAGTTCCAAGCGTGGAGCAACGTTCAATTTTCATAGATCATAAACCAATCTGGAGAGTTAGCAGTTTATAATCTTTTTTGAAGAAAAAAAATAAAAGTCACTTCAGCATTGGAGCCTTTGCTTGACACAGCACTTGGATTTTTAATTTTACGTTAGCAACACTTTGCCCCAGATCACTGAAGACTAGTGCTAAAGACGAACCAGCATCTTCCCAGTAGGTAGCATGGCTGTTAAGACACTATTTCCCCAGCTTACATGAAGGTCGTGGTTCAACCCTCTTGTTTCAAGTAGTTTCCACAAGATGACCAGTTACACAAAACCAGACGAATCTGAGTGGCTTTATTACGTAGCAACTACCAGTAATAGTAACTGCAAACACGACAGACAACTGAATAAACCAGAAATCTGGGAAATATTGTGTTCGTTTTTCTCAGGGTGTCAGAGAATGGTAACTTCAAGAAGTTACTTAAGGAAAGGTGTTATCAGCCAGCAAGCAAGGTTCTCCAAACGTACATCAGCAGATGCAACATTTGGTGCAGCCAGCATCAAAGGAGCAGGAGCCTCCTGTGTTTTATTATATGGGCTAATAGTTGGACTTGATGATCTTAAAGGTCTCTTCCAACCAAAATGATGCAATGATTCTCAGAAGGAATTTAACTTTCTATCCACCAGCTCTCAAAATTATATATATTTATGTCATCTCTGAAGTTCAGCTACGCTGACCTGCTCTGTACATCTATGGCGTACCTGAATTAGGAGATTTTTTTCAAAAGCATTAAAAATAATTTAGAAAAAAATAAAGGGAAGAAAAAGTCGAGCTCATCATCCCTGTGAACAGCTGCAAGCGCTCTGAGGGCAGAGGCGGGAGGAGAGCTGGGTTTTGTCCTGACACCTCTGCTAACTGTTACGCAGGCTTTCAGCTTGGCGGAACCGTTCTGAAAGCTGAAGGACACGGAAGATGAGCCTGCCCAGTTTTTCCACCGTTGGAAAATACAGAGGGATTCCCATCATGAGCCACTGGGACTTGGGCATGGGTCAGCAAATCAAGCCAGTAACTGCAATTGCCAGACCACCTCCGTACCTCCGCACAGCAGTCACTCCACGTACAAGTAACAAGCTCCCATGGTAAATACACCACAGAACCTGGTTATCAGCCCTAAGGGAAATAGTAAAAGCAGGACAAGAGATCAGTTTTTAAGGTGGAAGACTCCCTGAAACCTTCAGAAAGTTCTGTGAGGGTAAAGAGGATAAAAAAAAAACCCCAAATAATGAAGGAATAATTCATCATAAGGAGGAGGTCTTAAGCTTGCTAAGGAATTCAGTGCTGTAAAGAGCAGCTTAGAAGTCACTTTCCCACTCGAAATAAATAGTGACATCTATCAAGTGCTGACAAAGGGGAAGCATAATAAAAACAAATCTCAAAATATTATTAAAGACTTATTCCCAGCTCTCTCTGAAACACAGGGAGCCAGTCGTGCCTCTAACAAGTCCTTGCTTAAACCGAGCGAGTCCTGTCAACGGCGGATGCGCGAAGAAAAAGAAATAACTGTCCCAAAACTAAAATAGAAACTGTGACTACAAAAGGATTTCAGAGGTGACAAACAAAGCAACTGTCATTTGCGAATCGCAGCACGAAAAGCCTGACGCTTGGCTGAAATGTTCATCACACAAAACACATTTTCAGACTAAGAGCACCTCACCCACCTTGCCAATCTTGACAGCTTCCGAATGCTCGAAGGCTTGAGCCAGTTGCTCCCAGGTTGGGGCCAAAGCCTTGCAATGACCACACCAAGGGGCGAAGAATTTGATGAAGTGATTACCTTTTAATTCAAAGAGGCAAAAAAAAAAGGGGGGATTTAATTCATTCGGAATGAATTTGGCTGCACTTAAAGACGAGGTACTAATCTCAGCCTGCAAATTTATCACGGTATTTCCTGAGTTGAAGATAGGAAACGCTGCGAATCAAAGGCCAGGACAGAATACTTGAGCAATTAGGTTTTCAGGTTTCCAGTGCTCTGTGCAGTCCCACAGTGATGCCAATTTCCCTGAAAACCCAGCCAGCTTCACAACCTCAGGCCAACAAATGAGATATTAAACCTGATATTTTGAACCGAGCCATTTGCTGCCGTGTTTCTACCGTGTCAATCCCTTGCCTTACTACAAAGAACCACCGAGGAACATGTATTTATAACAGCATAAATAAAAGTGCAAGACTTCAACTTAAACATCTCTTAGGAAACACCACTGCATTAAGCCCATGAACGACCTAAATAATTCTGTTCAGCTTTCCAGTCTCCTTTTTCTACCCCGCTCTCTGTATTTTCATTGCAACTATTCAGAAATCACTGCCTTTTGTAGATTTGTGCAGTGGTTTATAGCCTCTGGACTATCTCCTGCTAATGTTTAGTTAAAAAAAATCATCTTAAATATAATCTCCATGACAAATTAAGAGTACTAGAATGAAAAATTAAAGCGTACTAGAATATGTAATTTCCTTTAGGTATTATTAATTCGAGATGCTGCACATTTTTGCACACATCAATGCAAGGCTCCATTAATAGGAGGTAGAAATGAACTTCATTAAAAGAAGGAAAAAAAAAAAAAAAAAATCAAATTCATTTGAAGGGAACACCAGCAAGTGGAGAAAAGCTCTTTTTAACAATATCCTTTGAAGACTGCTTTGGGGCTGATACCATCAGATACGACCATGAGAATGTCTCCTCTATGAATGCAAATGGATACAGAATAAATATATTACTATAAAAATACTGATTTTATACATACACTAAATTATCTCCTCAGTTGTTTAATGCTTAGCACCTCCCTGATGGCTTAGAGAAGAATTACATCAAGAATTTTGATGTAATTCTACGTTAAACCACGCAGGCTGGGAAATATTAGGTTAGCTGCACAAAACGCTTTGTTACACTTGAAAATATTTCTGATCGGTTCATGGTTACTTTAAGAAGCTCTGGTATCTGCCTCACTGGTGGCATCACATGGGCACAGACAGTCAATTTAATCTGGCCTTTGGGGTTTTTTGGGGGAAAGCAGATAGAGATGGTAGGATCACTTGTTACAACAGCCCAAAGTCTTGTCAGATTTTGCTCATTCTCTAAAAAAAAACCAAACCACCACGTGGCAGGTGAAATTCCCCATGTTAAGTATCACTCCTGGCATTAATTTTAAAGCTTCCAGACAAAATATTTTTTACAATGGCCAAACAGATGAAGTGTTTTGCCTACATTAAATTCTGGAGGAAGGAAGCTAAACAATATCAGTTAAGAGGTGAGACTGGAGGGCAGTAAGGAGGAAGCGAGTGGATTAAATTTATCCACACCAGCAGCCTGGGAGTAAGAACAAGCCAGCACCTCGGGAAGGAGGAAACGGGACTTGCAAAACCACCAAGTGAGAGGCAAGGCTGGGACTGAGCAAGAAACTCAGAGACAGAGGCAGTTTAGTCAAGCAAACCCCACTAGCATGTTCCATGGGATTAGGGGCCTTAATTTCACTGCCCTCTGAGCGGAGTGCTTCTCTTGAAACTTCGTCTTGGTGTGTGCACGATGTAATTAAACTACTGCATTTTTACACAGTCTGTAGTTTCACTACTGGAAAATAAAAGTGGGAAAGAGGTACCTTGAAAACTAATATTTGTGTTGCAAGCTTCCCACTACTGTTGTCTCTGTAAGAAGTCATCTCTTGCTTATGAGGAAAAAAAAAACTATTTACCTTGTGCTATGTCTTATTTGAAGTTGTTTGCTGAGAGTTCGTACATTCCCTGCTTCGGTTCAGGGGCTTTTGGCGGTTCCACATCAGATTCTGAATCCTGGGCATGAGAAAAATGAACTTTCATTTGCCTTGTACAGTAAGTACACGACATTTGATTCCTGTATCACGGCATTCTGTGGTAGCATTGTAAACCCTGCGCCCCGAAGTTTTAAATCCCTAAAGCGATGCTCTTCTTTAGCTATACAGTATTTTCTACTTATTTTGAAAGCAAAATGGGAAAAGGACTGCGACACAGCAAAGAGCTGCCAGACTCACCGGAGCAACGGAGTCTTCCACCTATAGCATTAATATTAATACACTTAGATTAACAGTCCCGCCACAGCATCACACACCAGCCTCATCTGCCACCGCACCAGTTTCGGTGGTCTTTGGGCTATTTAAAAATAGCTAGTGAAAAAGCTATTTTCTGCTCCCCTAACGCCCCAAAGAGGGACCTGATGGCGCCATGAAGGCAGCAATGGGGTGAAAAGAGCAAACGCTTTAGAGGTGTAACGTGCAGCAAACCCACTTTGCAAAAAACAAGTGACTGGACTAGTAGTAATTCTTGTACTTCGTGCTCTAGTATCTTTCTAAATACCAGAGTCAGAGCTGGAAAGAATTTTTTAAGAGCCTCAAAGTATATTTCTTTAAAAAGTTTAGCCTTTAATGTTTAATTATTAAAAATACCATGTTTGTTTAAATACAGTCACGTTCTAACACGGGTTCAGCAATCACTAAAAGCTCTGTCTTGATCAGAAACAGCAATCTCAAGTTTAATTTTAGGCAAGGCTTGGCTCCTCTACATAGCTACCCCTAAATTCAAGGGTTTCCCTAGCGATGGTATTAGCTTAATTGCAGGAAACAAAGGGGAGGTCACAGGATGACAGTTTTAATCACTGTTCTGCCTTCTGTGGAAGCTGTTCCATATTGTTACTGCCACCTGACTTTTACTCTCAGGAGCAGATTTCCTCCTGGAAAATGAAACCTAACCTATAGAAATGATAGATGAGCAAGTCTGCAGAAAAGAATATTTCCTTTTCTTATTTCCTCTTCACTTACAGATGGTTCCTCATTTAGTTTCTCCAACATCCAGTTTTCCAGTGCCTGGAAGTCCCTAGGGCCTTGGTATTTCAGAGGTTCTTGTCCTGGTTTAAGCAGCTTTAGGCTAGAAGATCAGAAAGCAGAAAAGAGTGAGGCAAAAATATTTCCACACAGGAAAGCCAACACGCTTTGCTAATGCACAGCAACGCAGCTCTTGACTATTCACATCAGCATCAGGCATCTCCCTCAACTTCAAGGGTCATGGCTAGGACTTAGGACACTTTTTCATTCCCATTTTAAAAGAGATTTTTAAAATAGCGAAAAGAAATGCCACGTTAAACACCAACATAGCCTAATATTCCTTTTGTCAATAAGCATGAGCAAATAATAAACGGTTAACCCTAGAACTGAGTGTTTTATGCCTATGAATCCTATTTCAGCTTGTCAAAAAGCATCAGTTGTGTTTTGTTCATCCCCCTCCATCACTAAAGGAAAAATACCCAGTGCTTACGTTCCCAGGAATTTTTCTCACGTTTCATTCCCTGACTGCTCTTGGAATGTGGGATTTTTTCACATGGTATTAAACTAATTAAAAACCTGCTGGAACAAGTCAACAGGACAAGGAGACAAGTGCAGGGATTCAAGACTTTGTGACTATCACACTTAATCATTGCTATCAACATTTTTCCACAAATTACCTAAAGTTTCTCCTATTATAAACATTGAAGTTAAAATTGGAAATATATTTGGCAAAGGGGCAACATCGCCTCCTGACCTAGTCCTGTTTTCTAAAGCAAACCATAGTTTAATTACTCCTGTCACCCAGCCCTTGCCAAGCTGTCACTTTGTACGGCTTTTTTCTTTTCCTTAAAATGTTTTTCTCTCTCTTCTTGTTCCACATTTGGAAAAAAAAATGAACATATGAAAGCGCTGAAAAACCACATAATGCAAATATATTCAGAAGAGATAGAGCTCCCTCTGATTTTTTCTATTTAAGGTGTTCTTGAATGTGCCTTGTGATGACAGAATTTTTTTTTTGAGGAACAAAAAAAAAAAAGCAACTTTGTAATGAGAAGGAAACAATCAAAATGAAACCTAACATCTAAAATGCACCTCATGGCAATACTCTGAAGAGTAAAAAAAGGAAAGTATCAGCTTAAAGAGCCAGAGGCACCTTTTTTCTCTCGTTCAGCTGAGTGGGTATTTTGCAGCACCAAATAACCCTGAGACAACTGTACTAAGGAGCCCGGGGACCTGCCCTTTTTAGGGGGGGTGGAAAGAGGATGAAGCCTTTCCTCTGGAAAACCAGCACATCCTGGACTTGTGACAATCCCTCTGTGCACAGGGAGCTGTGAAATTTCCCTTGCTGGAGGGTTTTAGGCTAGTTAAAAACTGACTCAGACAGAGAATCGGTATCACGAATTCCTCCTCATCTCTGTATTTCTATAACTAGCAGGTGCCTGCCTTATAATTTTTATTTTTCAAGCAGAGGAAAGCAAGCACTAACTATTCCTAGATATTCACCGAGCTTAAAGAGACAGGGGGGGAGGCATGAAAAAAAAGCAATTCCACATCCATTAATTTGTTTTTTATTCCAAATTTCCGCCACTCTTTCTACTTTACGAGGAACAGCACCACAATATAACCTATTCCAATATGCAAAGATGACCGACACCAATGCTTATTTTTGGCGATATTAAAATAGATTTGCAATATTCATTGTTTCTCGGTATTTCTAGTGGAACTGAGCCACAAACTGCCCTTAAGGAGAACTCCTGCTTCAACAAGGACTTTGCTATTTATAACTCTCAACTTCTACTCGGTCGCGCTCATCTGCTACGCTAAGTGATACTATTAATACATCATTTTGTACAGAGCGTGTTCACTCTGAAACTTAGGAGCCGATCTGTAGGGTGCAGTGCACCAACAAACTTGTGACAAGCTGTTTTTGAAAGTCCTATCACCTGAGACCAGCTCCACCAGCCACATCGCTGTTGCTTGAGAAAGCAGTACTCTTAGAGAAAGAAAAAGACAATTCTGGGCTTCACTGAAACACAGTCATCTTGCAAGACATAAACCAGCTTCTTTAAAAAAATAAATAAATAAAAGAGCAGTACGTGGCACGCGATACTTGGCAACGTGGGCAAAAGGGTTCAAATGACCGCGGGCCAAAGCGCTGCAACAAAACCCAGCAGAAAATGCAGCTCAGGAGTTGGCTTCGACTAATTGGCAGAGGATGATGGAAAAGCAGAAAAGAAGCAGGAGCAGGCATCCTTTTATACTTACGTCGGGTATCCTCGGACGCCAAATTCGGAGCACAGCGGAGTGTCTGTAGTGCAATCCACTTTAACAACGTAGACCTGGGGGTTTTCCATGTTGTTGTATTTATCCCCCAGATCATTCCAAGTGGGCTGGAGACGCTGACAATGTCCGCACCTGCGACGGGGGGAAGAAGATAGTTGCTGAATAGTTGCTCATGGTTAGAGGGGGTGAATCTATGGAAAAATCACGGGCAGGGATTTTGATTTTCTTTTTTTTTTTTTTTTTTGCTTGCCAAAGGAATTGTAACTTGAGAGTCATGAAACACACCAGGCCTGATTTCTGAAGGGGGTTACTCCAACTCCTCCCTCGCCCCAGCTGCACATAATCAACTGATTCTATCTGCACAGACACAGAAAACTGGCCTCGCACAGCTCCTGTAAGAGCAGCTCCTTGGAAGCAGCAAATGGCTGGTTTTCTTCTCCGTGTTTTCCTGCTCTTCCAAGTCATTACAGCAAGGCCCTATTCCTGTACCTACGATGCAAAATTTTAAGGAATGGATTTTCGCTTCTCTTTAAGGGCTACTTCAGCCAACCCTCCAGGACATCTAAAAAAACCATAATTGGATTAACAGAAAAACATTCTCAACCTGGCAGCATGAAAGCTGTTAGAGCCTTGGCATGACCCAGACAGTCTCCTTTGTAAGTAACAATTAAACCACTGGTAGGACTTCTGAGAAAGTTGCTCTTGTTTAAAGCAGTTTTATGTCTACAACTGGTTTGGAATAATCAACCGGTTAGTCATCCCTGGTTTTCAACAAAAATTCACTATTACATAGAAGGAAATAAAAAACAGTCCCCGAAATATTTTTTCTAAAGGTTCATAAGTTTCTAAAGTTCATGAGGTGTAGCTGCAGAATATATAAAACCAGAGAAATCAATAATAAAGACCAGACAACATCTCACACTCCTCTTAGCCCCATGCACCTACGTGGTCTTTCTTTGCTACAACTCCAACCACTCCACGTTACATCGGTGGGGCCGGAGGAGCAGCCAGTTCTACCACTGAGGATGGTGGAGACCTGGGTGGCAGCGAAGAGTCCTGCTCCTCCTTCCCTAAAGAATTCCTAAAATAGTGAATAATGCAAATAGAAATGGTGGGGCCAGCAGGACTAGGGAAAGGATCATCCCCCTGTACTCAGCACTGGTGAGGTTGCACCTTGAATACTGGGTTCAGTTTTGCACCCCTAACTCCAACAAGGACATTGAAGGGCTGGAGCGTTTCTGGAGAAGGGCAACAAAGCTGGGGAAGGGTCCAGAGCACAAGTGTGGTGAGGAGTGGCTGAGGGACCTGGGGTTGTTCAGCCTGGAGAAAAGGAGGCTCAGGGGAGACCTTCTCGCTCTTGACAACTCCCTGAAAGGAGGCTGGAGCCACATGAGGTCAGTCTCTTCTCCCAAGGAAGAAGTGATAGGACAAGAGGAAATGGCCTCAAGTTGCACCAGAGGAGGTTTAGTTTGGACATGAGGAACAACTCCTTCCTGGCAAGGGCTGTGAAGGGCTGTGCCAGGCTGCCCAGGGCAGTGGTGGAGTCCCCACCCCTGGAGGGGTTTCCAAGCCATGGAGATGTGGTGCTGAGGGCCAGGGGTTAGTGGTGACCTGGCAGTGCTGAGTTAATGGTTGGACTTGATGACCTTAAAGGTCTCTTCCAACCAAAGCGGCTCTATGATTCTATAAACTGTTTACAAACATAAATGAAGAACCAAAACGGGCTAATTTGGCCGTGGAAAAGATGCACCTTTCTGAAAAAAAAAACCCAAACAACAAATCCAAACCCCACTTCTTGTACACTGCTAACACCAGGAGGTGTGAGTGAAAGGATGTTATTTGTCAGGGTCTGCAGACATGTTGTCCATTTTACCGCTGAGTAACCATGTGGCACAAGAGTTCAGGCCTGGAGATAATTTTGCTGTGGCAGTACCTACAGAGCACCAGGCTGCTCCACCTCATGTTGACAGCTCAGCGCTCCTCCCATGGTATCTGCACCTCTCATCTGCACAACTGGATGGTGGACTTCCTGGCCCACGGCAAGAAGGGATGCAAAGGTACATAAGGACCATCTATGTCAAAACCGCAGTCCTGATAAGCCCTCTGCAGCCAGTGAGGAACATGGACATTTCTGAAGGCCACCAGCAGAGCTTGAGCTCTGGGAACTAGAGGTAACCTCTCTCCTCTGTAGACGCACAACTAGCATAGCCAACATCTTAAGAATATCTAGTGCCACCAAGAAAGTAATCTGCTCATGGTTCTGTCCCTTGTCAAGCACAGCTACCAAGGGGGACAGCCCAACATCCAAAACCTTAGACATCTGATGGCAAATGACTTGAAACGTTCTCTTTTTGGAGTAGCCTACAATATTTGAAACAAATGTAGGACCTCATATGTACCACCGCTGTCTGGGAGTGAGGCCCTCAGCAAGACTTATTTCAAGAATCCAGAAGAGTTACATCAGCTCTGTCTAACCCAACCCTTCCTGGTAGTATTGATGACGCCACATGAGCAGCATCCACAGCGATCTGAAAGACCGAACGCTGGGTTGTTTGCTGGGCTTCTCCCAAAAAGGCAGCAGAGCCAAAACACCAGCCTCTGTGAGAAGCATTAGGAGATGAGCACATCAGCATCACCTAGGAATAGGGCAAGAGGCTCCAATATAGACTCCAGGGCTGTCAGGTTGCTGCCTGATCCCACCAGCTATGAAACTACTGGTGTGTCCAAGCACCTCTCTCAAGCACTTGGATGTTCCCTTTGTCCTTCTCTTCCCCTTGGACCTCAAATTTGGCCCTGTTGCTGCTTATCGGGTGCCAGGAGTCCAGCCAAGACCTAGAGATCTGGAGGAGGCTTGCTAGGGGTGATAAAATTGTCCCGAGAAGCCACAACAAGCTTGAGAAACGAGGCAGCTCCCCGAGCTCGAGTTGGGCAGAGATCCTCAGCCCTCCCCTGGGCACAGCGTGGTCCAGGTCTGCGAGGCCAGTGCTCTCTTTGAAGCACGCGGCATAAGCTGGACTCTGCAAGAGTCCATTTGGCACAAGGTGTCCTGTGAAGCCTGCACTGAGATAAAAGCTCATCTGGTGTTAGGGATGCCTGCGAAACAGTCAGCCAGAGGTTGCGCGACACCGATTTACCACCTGGAAACAGAAAAATACCCACAACAACCAACCAAAAATCAAGCAACCAACCCCAACAGCAAAACGCACAATAACCTCCACCAGGTATCAGTACGTCAGATAAACAAGGGTAAGGGACGATATGACCAAAAAAAGTTATGACCAGTCACTAGAAAGGCCCAGAGATGACAAGTGCTGTCCTCTTGATAGGTCTAACATCCAGCAAAGCCCTGTTCTCCCAGTTTTCTCAAGCGTTCTTGTGTCAAACGTACCAGTCTGGGACAAAAGCCCCATAGGTCTCTTGCAAATTTGCGAGCTCTCCAGCTCTGGTATGTGTACCTGCGGCTTCGGGGACACAGCACTGCCCTTATCCTGCCTGCACTGCAAATTTCTTTAAATTTCATGATTGCAAAGAGAACAGAACTTCTGCCACAAAAGCATTTGTGAGACTGGGGGGCACAGGGTAAGGGACGGCCACCAAATCACAACTCCTGCCACCAAATCACAACTCCTGCCACCAAATCACAACTCCTGCCACATATGGAGACCACACACTCTCGGTCTCTGAGGAATGATGTGAAAGAAAATATGAGGAGGAATCAGGAGAGCTGCTGGGGACTGGGGTTGGCTCCAGTGCAGCTGAACTGGGACCGGACCGAGCCAGCAGAACCAGGGCTGACCCAGCACAGCTGAACTGGGGCTGGACTGAACCTGCAGAACCAGGTGTGACCCAGCACAGCTGAACTGGGGCTGGACCGAACCAGCAGAACCAGACCTGACCCAGCGCAGCAGAACCGGGTCCAGCTCAGCAGAACCGGCGCTGACCGGGCCCAGCTGAACCTGGGCTGACCTAGCCGAGCAGAACCGGCGCTGACCCAGCCCAGCAGAACCGGGGCCAGACCCCACTCGCCCCGCTCCGGGCCCCGCTGCACCCGCTGCCCGCGGTCCCTCCGGGCAGGGGC
>VZZY01016156.1:355919-389129 GCA_013400335.1 Eurystomus gularis
CGGCTCCGGCCCCCGCCCCTTGCTGCCGCCGCCTCCCGCCCCGCACACGCACAGCCCCGCGTGGCTCCTTTCGGGAAAGAATTACACACGTGAAAATAATACTTTAGAGATTTTTAAGAAATTATCGTGTTTATGTCATATTGGTGGGGAGGGACCTTTAAAAGCTCATCTGGTGCAACCCCCCCGCAGGGAGCAGGGACATCTGCACCCAGAGCAGGTTGCTCAGAGCCCCGGCCAACCTCACCTGCAATGGTGCCAGGGATGGGGCAGCCACCACCTCTCTGGGCAACCTGGGCCAGGCTCTCACCACCCTCAGCAGCAAAAATTTCTTCCTTCTCTCCAGTCTAAATCTCCCTTTTTTAGTCTGAACCCATCACCCCTTCTCCTGTCCCAACAGGTCCTGCTCAAAAGTCCGTCCCCATCTTCTGGGCCCCCTCTAAGTATAGAAAAGCTGCAAGGTCTCCCTGGAGTCTTCTCCAGGCTGAACAAGCCCAACTCTCTCAGCCTGGCCTCCCAGCAGACGGGTTCCAGCTGTATGTCTACAATTGCTCCAATTTTAATTAATTTCCGTTTATATTTTAACTGCAGGCCTCTCTGAGTTTGGGATTGCAAAGCAGGCAGAAAGCAGTGGCTCAACTAGTTTAATAAGAAAAGTTTTAAGAGGAAAGACTGAAAGCCCTGGGGCTGTTTAGCCTGGAGAAGACTCAGAGGGGATCTGATCAATGCTGATCAAGAGCTAAAGGACAAGGGGCAAGAGGATGAGGCCAGACCCTCGTCAGTGGTGCCCAGTGACAGGACAAGGGGCAACGGGCACCAGCTGGAACCCAGGAGGTTCCACCTGAACAGGAGGAGAAACTTCTTTGCTGTGAGGGTGTCTGAGCCGGGCCCAGGCTGCCCAGAGAGGTTGTGGAGTCTCCTTCTATGGAGAGATTCCAAACCTACCTGGACACGGGGATCCGATCCTGGGCACCCTGCCCTGGGTGAGCTGCTGGAGCAGGGGGGTTGGATGAGATGATCTCCAGAGGTCCCTTTAAACTTCTACCATGCTGGCGTTCTGTGAAAGCGCATTCTGATGAAAATGGTGGGAAAATACATCAGCACCAGACTCTGGCATGCAGGGTTGGCCTTTATACCTCACGTGTCCACCTCTGCAGAGACATCAGGACTTAGACCTAGCAAGACAGGCTCAGCCTGGCACCATTCGCTTCTCTGACAAGCTGCTGCTTGCACTCGAGTGCGCTAATGTGTCCAGACAGGTAGAGCTCGCTTCACACGGTGTCTCCCAGACTCCTTCTTCCCCACATCATCTCTTCTCTGATGGCTTCCTTCTCACGACCTGTTCTGCAGGACAGGAAGGAGCTTGCTGCACTGCTCTTGTGCAATGTCTTGCAAGGACCCATCTCCACTAAAAGCCAATGCTGGCTCTGGTCACTCAGCTCGCTTTTATGCTCCAGCGTCTCTGCTAGGTCCATCCTTAGAGCCAAGGATAACCACTTATTACAAAAAAAAAAGGAATAAAGAGAATTAGAGATATCTTTTATTTAAAATTTTAAAATTAATTTCAAAAGCTACTACCAGCCTCAAAACTTGGCTTCCAAAAATCCTTACTGTGTATGTGTGGAACAGTTAGAAAAGACTCAAACTGTATTTATTGCCAGGCTAGAAAAAAAGACAAACCTAGACTGTCCAGAAGAGCAGATAATCACCAGAATTGGAATTTAAGTACAAATCATTACCCTTAAGTACAAAGCAACAACCTCTTCTTTAAACAAAGTTTATTTCCGTGCTCTTCAAATTAAGTGATTGACTCATCATGAATTCAAAAAGGAAAACAAAAAAGACAAGTGCAGATTATTTCCCCTCCTCAGCATATGAAAAAATAGCAAGAAATCCCCTTAAACAAAAAGGTGGTGTCAGGGAGGGTGAGAACATCTCATTCTCAGACCTTGAGGAACAGGGTCCTGATACAACCAGGTGAGTTGTCTGACCACAGAAAGTACCTCCTCTCGGTGAGCTTCTGGTTTCTTTTCCATACAAGTGTTTTTTTGGTCTGCTTTTTCTCTATACATCTAACACATTTAACTATAGACTTTTTAATTAAATTAATGATCCTCTTACCTCAATGAAAAACAGATTAAAAGCTATCTTGAAATAGTATCCTGAAAGGAGGTTGGAGCCAGGTGGAGTCGGTCTCTTCTCCCAAGGAACAAGTATTAGGACAAGAGGAAACAGCCTCAAGTTGCACCAGGTGAAGTTTAGGTTGGACATGAGGAAAAGTTTCTTCCCCAAAAGGGTTGTCAAGCCCTGGCCCAGGCTGCCCAGGGCAGTGGTGGAGTCCCCATCCCTGGAGGGGTTTCCAAGCCGTGGAGATGTGGTGCTGAGGGCCATGGGTTAGTGGTGCCCTGGCAGGGCTGGGTTAATGGTTGGACTTGATGGTCTTCAAGGTCTCTTCAAAACCATTCTATGATCCTAGCAGTCACTGCTGATCATGACTCCCAGAGAATCCCACAGGCCCTGTACCTGTACACCATCTCCCAAGATCCTCCATGCTCTTGATCTCAGTGCTGGAAGCACAATTCATCTCAAAATCTTTGCAGAGGAACAATCCCGATATCCCAAAGCCAGCCCACCTCCTCTTATCTCCCCAGGGAACCCGCTTCTACTGGCTACGAGGAACTGGCTTGTTCCTGGCAGAAGCCTTGACCTGCAGAGGTGAAACAGTACAAACAAGTTATTTATCCACTTGTGCTTGGCCAGAGAAAGTCCTCGGTGGAAAAGAAAATGCGTGCTCAGGGAGGCTGTGCATTGCACAGGCCTGATGGAAACATTTTGTAGGACCTAGAACTGGAAACGACCTCACAGGTCACGTAGTTTAGTCCTTGTTTTGCCAGATAATAGCATTGTACGATCCTATTTGTAAACTGCCTTGAGCTCAGTTTTAAAACAAGCGACAACTTTTCTTTTTTTTGCCTGCAGCTCTCTGAAAGTCAGTTCCTTGCCTAGGATTATGATTTTTTTTTCATAGCCTGTATTTATTTATAGCTCATTCATACCAGGGCCAGCATTGTCCTTTAGATGAGATACCCTCTTCCTCTCTGACAGTGTCCCGAGGTAGCAGTGACATCCTTTCTCGGCTTTTGTTCCGCTAGACTAAACAAGCCAACAGCTTCCACTCATTCACCAGTGCCATCCCACGAGTCTTCTGCATAAACCAGGCTGGCAAATAAAACCAGTCCATCGTCCTCTCATCCATTCCCACCCAGCAAACGCCTCTTAACGCTGGTACGTCTCCGTCACCTTATCCCCGCATCCCTAAAACGGGATTAGCCCCTTGTCTAAGCGCTTGACTATTTTGTGGATGTTTCCCTTTCCATTCACGCCACAGACAACGACTTCCCCTCTGTGGGCCGGGTGTGAAAAGATGATATTACATGTGCGGTCAGTTTTTGGGGGGGTTTTAAACTGTGATTTGTTCACTGGCAACCCACAGCAAGTGACTACCGTGCTTGAGAGAGTCCAGAAGCAGGTGCTCTGCAAACCAAAGCCTCATCCACACAGAATCCCAGAATGGCAGGGGTTGGAAGGGACCTCTAGGGATCATCTAACCCAGTCCCACTGCCAAAGCAGGTTCATCTAGGCAAAGTCACACAGGAATGCGTCCAGACAGGTCTTGAAAGTCTCCAGAGAAGGAGACTCCACAACCTCTCTGGGCAGCCTGGGCCAGGCTCTGCCACCCTCACAGCAAAGAAGTTTCTCCTCATGTTGAGGTGGAACATCCTGTGTTCCAGTTTATGCCCATTTCCCCTTGTCCTGTCACTAAGCACCATTGAAAAGGTGTTTAGTGTTGGTCCCGTGTTGGCCTTCTCTCACACTTTTTTCTCTTCTGTGCTACTCAAGCAGTTGAGGACTATTTGCAGAAAATGACCTCTCAGAAGCAGCTTTGTTGCTCTATTTTCCCCAGCTTCCCATTCCTCAATTATATTTTCACCATTTCAAGGGCTTCACTAGAGCCAGGCTTGTTTTCCTCCAAGTTTCCTGTTTCCAATATGTATTTTACAACAGCAGCTGAAGATCTCTCAGCAGGAGCGGCTGATACCTGGAAGCAGCAAGGGAAAAGAAGAAGCTGCCCAGGACCTTCAAGGAAGAACTACAAGATGCATCATCCAGCCCAGCTAACACGGTCAATTTGAGCAGGAAAAGCTGAGCTTCTGGGTTGACCATTTTTAAGGTCAGCATTGGCCATGTTGAGCTTTGCTGCCTACTGCCATTTAGAAACGTCTTTAACTAAATCTTTTTGATCTTGTGAAAATGGGAGTGCACACAATTCTTTGCAATAAGAGAATAAAAATAATGTTTTGGGAGTTGTTTAGGGTCCTCATAAAAGTTGCTCTGTACCATTCCTTCAAACAGAAACGCGGCTACATAACTGACTTATTTTACTGGTTTGGGCTGATTTGGGCTTATTTTACTGGTTTGGGTTAATTTTCTTTGTAGTAGCTCCTACGGGGCTGTGGTTTGGATCTGTCACCAAACCAGCGTTGATAACACAGGGATGTGTTAAGCGATGGGAAGTGGTGAAGGGAGTCCTTGTTGTGCTTTGCTCGTGCACACATCTTTTGCTCCACCTAGTAAACTGTCTTCTTCTCAATCCATGCGTCTTCTCACTTTTACCCTTCTGATTTTCTCCCCATCCTACTGCAGGGCAGTGGGCAAGAAGCTGCGTGGGGCTCAGCTTCCCACTGAGGTTAAACCACAACGCTTCTCCAAACCGAGCTACTTTTTCTAACCTTTTTCCTCACTTTTTTTTATTTTGTTCTCGTTTGGGGGAAAAAGAATCTTCTAAAACTACACGAGTTTTCCCCTTCGATCCCAAAGACTGCACCCAGGTCCTTTGATTTAAGGCCTGTCCACAGGAATTGGCAGGCACTTGCAGGCAGCGTGCCACAGGAGGCTATCAGAGCTTCAAGACAGCAAGACAAAGACTTGGAGACATCAGCCAAAACCCGGAAAAATCAGAGCGGCTCTTCCTCATGGTGTGGTGTGATAGCACAGAAAAGAAAGGGAAAAGCCAGTTTTGCCATAGGCTGCCAGACTGCACCGAGTGCTGCTCTTTGTATTAGCCCCGATTTTGCTCCCTGTGATTTACAGCGAACATGAGTTATTTTACCGCGTCGTTTGTATCTCAGGTGTATCACGCAACTTGCTGTGTAAATGTGGTTTTCTCATTTACATTCCCCTGCTAAATCTATAATCCACCAAACCAAAAAAAAAAAAAAGAGAAAAACTCATGTACAACCTCCTAAGAGGCTTTTAAAGCTTGGAATAGAGCAAGCTGTATTTTGACAGCTGTCCTTTGAATCCCAAACGATAAAGCCTCAGGGGACGTGGCATTATGTAATTTTAGTGACAGCACAATTGTCATTCAGCTCCGAAGAAGGATATTGCGATCTCAGTGGAAAAGCAAAGCGATACTGCCATCTGTAAGCTTATAGCCCTTTTTCTTTGGTAATTTGTACCTCTCATGAAGGGTTAGGAGTGGAAATTACTACAAGCTGTTGAAGAAAATGACATCATTTTGCCACCCACAAAACGTTACGAGTCTGACAGCCTAGCGAAGGGCACAGCAGTAAGGAAAGAGCAATCTCATGGCAAGTGAGCGCTCTGCTTTCTGGAGGAGACGCACCCTCATTGTGTCAGCCGACCACGAGCTCTGCGGGACTCTGACCGCCGTGGCCACAAGCCCTGCTTGCAATAGTTGCTCTCTCCGCCGGCTGCAGGAAAGGGATATATAATTGCTGGAAACGCTACTTCGCTCCGTGGTCCTCCGATTCTTAACGCTTCAGTCAAATGAAAGAGAATGTTGCTTTCGGGCAATTTACTCTCCATTGTAAGTCACTATGCCGCAAAATTAATAAACAGGGAAATTCAGTTAGGCAATTAGAAGTTGTTAGGAAGAATGGGATAATATAGATTGAAGATTTCATGGATCATAAAGAAAGAATTTCCTGTCTATTAGTTCTGCAGCTGCTTTAATGTGTTCCTCTTAATGAGGGAATACTGGAGGCTATTTTTTTCCATGGTTGAATTCTCTTCCATTACAGTGCACACACCCTCTTAAGTAACCTGCAGCTGCTTTTATCTGCCAGGACGAATGCTGGGCCATTGTGATGTCTGACACATAACAGAGCCCCTGTGATTTCGCCACATACCCTAAACAAAACCGACCTGAAACCCAAGAAACAGGGGCTGCAGTCATGAGCAGAATTCAACATGTCCTGAGATATCCAGAAGGTGAATGAAGATTAGGAGAAAAGAAACCAAAACCCGCTTGTGCAGACAGAGTTACTCATAGTTTCTGGCCAACTCCACATGCTCTACAGCAAGAAAACTGGTTTTAATTATTTTTTAATCAGCACTTTCTCCCTGATCTCCTCTGTACCCTTCTGGTGGCTCATAACCAGCATACTCCAATATCCACCCATAGAAATTTGGACTCGGATGCTGCTCTTTCAAAGCCAGCTGCAATTTAGGGGACCAACAGGAGCAATTATTTACTCTTCATCGTTCTCTTCTGAACTGTGACACCAGCTCTCTTCAGAAAAGAGAAGCCCAAACCACGGAGGACTGTAATTATAACTGACAGGGCAGCCATTACTTAATGTTCGGTTTATACTTTCAGTGTGTCACATAATCTAATTTGGATGTTTTGGAGTTCACTAATGAACTTCTTTTCCCTGTAGCAGCATTTACTGTTTCACAGAAGCAAAGAGGAACATACAAAGCTTCAAGAATGAAGCCAATTGCCAACCTTTTACATGGGAGTTAGCTGATGAGGATTTAAACACAAATGCCTTCCTTATGTGCACTTCCCTCCCTTCACACTTGGCTCTTCCGCCCCTATAATCTACGATTTTGCACTTCTGGTACAAGAACTTTTCTCTTTCTGGCTCTCACCAAGCCAACAGCTTCTTTATTTCTTTTTAGCTCTTCATCTTACTGCTTCCCATCTTTCTCAGAATTTCCTTTCTTTTGCTACAGAAGCATATTAATTGAGAATTTGCTGGATTACACTACTTTATGACCAGAGTAAAAAAGAGCATTTCAGGAATCGCTACTGCCGTCATAAAAATTGCTCTGTTCAATCCCATTCCTTTTATTCCACCTCTTCTGCTACTCAGCTTCCTGCTTGAGAAGGGGAAGGGGGAGAATCTTACTCTGCTTTTACAGCACGTAAAATTTATTTATTCTCACATATTGCTTACTGAACTTGTATTATTTATACCGATCGATGATTTCATGTACTCAAAGCCAGCAGTTGCCTCAGAGTCTGACTTTCTTTTACACTAAAGCCTCTCAGCCTCTGCAGACAACAGAACCCGAGCCATAACTACTTGATTCTCACGTGTACGGAGTGCTCCGTGGAGGCTGGGATGGCAAGCGGGTCGTAGTGCTAAATCAATAATACAACGTAGGCATTTAACAGTCATTCCCAGTGGCACAGGGCACATGGGGGCATCTAAACCAGGCACGTGTCTCACCCTCTAGAAAAAATAAAGGGAAGTACCTTTTCTCCCACCCCAGCAAGATGCCCTGCGAAGTGGATGTACTTTTTATCCAAATCACAATGTTATCTACAAAAAAAATAGGAAATTCTTTGGGAAGACTGACTCAGCTTCCAAACAGTCTCTCAGAGGTTTCAGCTGCCCTCCACAAACACATCGGGCAAGGGCTAAGCATGTTTTGGAGCAGGAGAAAGAGGAAACCCAAGGTTAAGATGCAGCACTTGTCCACTCGACATTCAGCCAGAGTGACATTTAGTTCAAACATAACGAATCCATTCTACGTATATTTTATTCCAATTCTAGGGCAGATTTGAAATCACTCAAGCGAAGAACAGAACTGAGTCTCCTGCCTACAGAGTACCAATGCTTTAATGTATGGCGGGGAAAAATAATGGGAAGAAGTGATAAACTTTCACCATTCAGGCTTATGTGTCAAGGGTTTTTTCTACTTAAAGACTCATGTGACAGCCTTTCTCTGCTTAGAAATGTGTACCTGGTCCTAGGACCTGCACAAGCTTTCAGCAAAAAGAGTCTCAGACTTTGAATTAACCGCATTAAAATGAAAGGGCACAAAGCAATCAAAGAAATCACCTTTCTCCTCCACGTGTGAATGAGATGGATCCGAACGAAGGCTGCCTGAAATGACTGTTGTGACCACAACACCAACAGGTTGATGTAAGTAGCAGAAGGATGGAAAGACATTTGGGCCCTACCTCAGGGAATGCACAAGCCACCCATCCCACACGTTTACAGGCTCTGGATCCTGTTTGGTGCACAGCAGATCCTCCTTGAGCAGGCAGCACCTGGGACACGGTCGCTTCTTTCATCCGCTGAGGTGTGGTCCTGGCCACGCTTTCCTTCTGCGTTATCTCAAAGTGGAGGCAATAGAGGGTTCTCGAGATAAGGCTGCGTACATAAAGCTTGTTTGAAAATGGAAGTTATTTTTTAATGGAAGATCCTGCTTTGAACGTTGACCTTTTATTGCGACTGGCAGGCGGCTGAGTTGACCCTCCAGCATTCTCGGTGGACAGGCACTACCTGTGTGAGCCTACCTCAGCCATCATCGGCCAGAGCATCCACATGGAAGCTTCCAGTGATACCAGCTTTGGAGAGACACAATCAACTCAAAATCTTCCTGCTGAAGTCACTGTGCAGCGACAAGTCTGTACTTTCGCTTCGCTGAAATTTTTACTCAATCTACGTGAGTGATGCGAGGATTGATTTGTACAAGACTTGCAGTACTTGTAAATACTTGCAGTACTTACACTGGAAAAAAAATCCTATAAATAGTAAGTATGTTCTACTGAGCAAATATAGGAACAGCTTCTAGCATATGATTAACTTTGCTTTGTTCTTCCTTTAAGTTTATTGTTTCCTATTCCTCATAAAATAGTCACTCAAACTACGGCAAGGTTAGAGCTCTTACTTGGACATCCCTACTGTGCAGGGAAAGATCAAAACATGGATTTTAAAAACATACAACGATGAGAGACCATGCTGAAAAACCAGCTTTGTCATACCTGCTATTACTGTTCACATCTGCTGTCACAGTGACATCTGGCTTGGGACTTCTGTTTGCTGATAAAGTTCAGATGCCAGAAGAAGGAAGCTTGACAGAGCTCCCTAAGTCAACACACATCATTGGCTTTATGACAGTGAGTCACTCCTCCAAGCCTTCGCACGCTCAACATCTGAAGGTGAAAGGAGACGTACCATGTCAGGTAGTCTAACATAGCAACTGGACTACAATTACTACTGATTGGAACCCAAATCATAACCTTGAGATGCATATTCAAAGTTCTGCAGGGTTGGAGGGCACACCAGAATCAAGGGCTTTGTGTCACTCCCCTCTTTAGAGGCACCACGCTGCCTCCAGCTGCTCACATCTTCAGCAGTTGTCCGCAATGAGACACTGCAAAGGAGGTGGTGCAGATTTACATGCAGATCTACTCAAAGCTCTGGCAGATGCAGAGCTCTGCAGCAGTGTCCCAGCAGCAGAACAGCTGCAGAAAATTCAAAGCAGCATCTTCTCCCTTGCTCCTTGCAGCCGTGCAAGGGCCTACTGCCCTGATTACACATTTCCTGGAACATTACAATGACGTAGACAGGATATTCTTGTGCTGAGCCCTGCACAGCCAATGGCAATAACTAAAACACCTTTTAAAGCTCTAAACCAGCATCCTTCCAATGCTGGACCACTCATAGTTCATGAACATGAATCCGCCCTGAACTAAAAGCAAAGCTCCCGGAGATGAAGCCAAATTCAAGCTTGTTTCAGCAGGTTCCAGTCACCACCACCTGAACTGTCCCTCCAAATCAAGCTGCCATCCCACACGTGGCTCTCGTTTGCTGGGGCTGTCCTGGTGCTGTGTATGCACCGTGTCTGAAATGCTGGGGAACCTTCAGCATCTTCTGCCTTCAGAAAGAAAACTGCATTTTCATGAGCGTATTTAATTATTAGTAGGAATGCATTGTCCACAGGCAGCTCAGAGGAGCAGCATTTGTTGAAGAGCTAAGAGATCTCCTAGATCTGTAGGTCTCTGATCTGTTTGGATCCATCAGGGGACAGATTCTGCTAAAACCTGGATTAAATTAGAGGAGATCTTGACTTGTACTTGGAGGAAGGGTTATTTGCCTTTGCCACTTTCAAATGCTATTTTGGAGAAACGTCAGGTGCTCCACCAGCACAGTGAACGTGTTCAGGGCTGTTTGCTCCTCAGTCTCAGAAACTCCTGCCAGGTGCGTTTGCTGAGTGTGAGCAGAATAACACACCGGGGAGGGGAGAAAAACCACAAACAGCTGCACCTGCCCATGTCAGAAGGAAGTGAGAAGTCAGCTGCAGGTGTTACCCAAACTCTGGAGTCCTTTACTCTGTAAGAAAAGAAAGGCATAGCTACCACATAAGTATTTTTGAGTGTGGCCTTCACTAATTCGTGGTGAGAAAGGGCTTGGAGAAAGATGAGTGGACTGCTTAGAGTCCTCTTTGAACCAATGTTACTGCTGTACGTGAAGAAGCAACTCTGAAAGAAGAATCTGAGGGCCCAAGTGGAAGATTTGTTGATGGCATCCCCCCAAAACTGAAATACCAGGATGCTGCCCTTGCCAGCAGTGGTAGGAATTGTCCCTCAAGCTCTTTGGGATCGTTCTGGTGTGAATACAGCACAGTAATCTGTGAGAGGATAAAAAGTGCTATCATCTGCCAAATGTATCCTGAGGGTATGGATGGAGAAATGATAAACTGCAGTCCAATGTGTCTGGTAATCAAGACCACAGTGGAAACAACTGACAGTCTTGGCACCACGCTACCAAATCTCCTCCATCCTGAAACATAACTTCTCTTGTGGCCTCCTTCCTACTGTTACTCAGGACTGACCAGCGTTTCTTGGCCTTTCCAGGTCAGAAAGTTAGCAAAAGCTTTTTTGGAGCTCCAAGCATGCTCCTACCCAGGGTCTTGCTGCACCTGAAGTGGCCGTATTTTTGATCTCTATTTGGAAAGACTTTTAAGACAACGCTCCCCTCTGATCTCAGGAGAAGGTGCTTAACTTCCTCACTCCCTACATTTCTCTTGGGAATCTAACAGTTCATGTTTCTTATCTATATTTTCCTACTGGTTAAGACAAGAAATCTACAACACTGTAAAGAATTAGATAACAACCATCCAGGATGGAGAACAGCGTTCCAGCTTCCTCAAATGCTTGTAAAAAAAACCAACCCAACAAAGTTGAATCCAAATGAAAAGCAGAACTGAATCTCAGGCAAGGTTAATATGACAGCACAAAAAGGAGGCTTAAGGAGATGTTAGATGGGAAGGAAAGAGGCATAGTGAAAAGCCCATGGGCACATCAGTTTGACAGCACACAGTTCAAAGAAAAGCAGTTGTTTTCCACCAGATGCCAAGCAAGCTGCAGCGCTGCTAATGCTCAGATGGCTGAATGCTTAGAAACACATAAGATTATGGGCTGAAAACCCCAGTACCTGAAGGGAAATGAATGCTAAGGGGCTTTTAAAGCCACATTGGTGACATGTTGACCCTGGGTTAACGGTGGGGACCAACAGACACTCAGCCACCACTTACCACACTGACGTAAGTTGAAAGTCATGCTGATGCGAGCAGCTCTTGGCCCCTTCTCTCCTCTGCTCCTCCCTTTCCTCTTGTGCCGACCCAGAGCCTCGTCAGGGCAAACACCCAGCACCAGGCAAGTAGCTGAAGGTGAGGGTCACTGCTGGTCCTCTCCTGGAGTTTTGGCAGCTCCTGGAGCATTTCTAGCCTTGGCCCTGCAGCCACTGCCTGCTGGTGGCTTGCAAGGTGATGCTCAGCCAACTGCCCGTCGCGCTGGTCTGCCTCATCACGTAGGTGCCCCAAACATCCTCACACATCACAGCAGCCTCTTTAGTCAGGAACAGGGGTGCTAGAGCAAAGAATTTCATTCACAGGTTATACTCATTCACAGCAAATGCACTGATTTCACCTAAGAATGGTTACATTTTGTCAGGAAAATATTTGTCGATTTCTTATTTTGCCTCCTGATCTAATGTAGCTTTTTTCCTTTCCTTCCCTGGCACCACACTGGCTATTATTTATTTATAGAGCACTGCAGAAATGGGCTAAGCTCTTAAAAAAGAAAAAAAAAAAGAAGATGATATGGGTAAGGTGTGGTCTCTTCCTCTAGTGCTAACAGTCTAACTTTAGATGTGGTGGCATAAAGTGGGAGTAGGAAGATAGCAGGTTGAGATGGGCTCACGGAGAAAGATTACAGCACAAGTACATTTTGGATATTCATATTTCATAATAATATTGTTGATTCACAGGAAACCATTACTTTGCCACACTGAACTCAGATATACCTCGGAAATCAGGAGCTTTCTCATCTCTTGGTCTAGTGGTTCTGAAAAATTTTATTGCAAGCCATCTTCGTGTTGTTTTTTACCCCTCTCCTTTCTGTTGTGAAACAAAAATAACGTTAATGGTCCAGTAAAGCCTAACTTTAGAATTCAAAACACCAGGAAATTTAAAGTCTAAAAAGCAACAGTAATTTTGTGTCCTTGCATTGAAGGAGCTGGAATCCTAAACTGGGTATGACACCATCTAGAAGCCAGCTCTGAGATCTGAAGTGAGAAGTAGCAGGATCAAACAAAAAAAAAAGAAAAAGAGGAATTTGAATTTAACACCTGTTTTGGGCTATGTGGGGGGGTGTTGGGAGCATGGCTCCGTAACACCTGCAAAGAGCATGTTGCAAGAGCTGAAGAGCAACGCATGCTACAACAAAAGCTCAAATAATCTCAAGCAAGTCACGCTGGAAAGACGGTTTCTGACATTGAGTCAGTTCAAGGAGAAAGTCTGGGTAAAGCACATAAAGAAATACAGAACAAATTATCACGCTCAATCTGAAGGGGGTTTAGCAGTATGAAGGCCAGCTGCAGAAGACAATCCTCAACATACCATTTCATGCTGCTTCCCACTTGAAAGCCCCAAACTTACCATGTTTTGTTCAGTTAAACATATTGAGCCATATTTCGTAATCACTCTGAGCTTTTTGTCACGTAGAACTTCATGGGTGCGTCGATTCCAAATGCGGTTTAATAAGACATCTGCTTTGTCCAAAAAGCCACGCAAATAACAGCTCTGACTGCCCAAGACTTGTCACATTTGTGATGTCTGAATTTATCTGACTAGCTAACAGGGGGACCTTCTCTCAGAGGGAACCAAGATGCAGTCACAAGGTCAAACCTTGATATAAGTCTTGTAGGAGAATTTGTTTCAGGTGTTCCTGTTTTTTGCTCTCCAGCAAAAGAGCCACCAAGATCAGCCGCAGCTGAGCTGATACAAACAGGTGCTCACCATGTTGCACAATAAAGCTCAAGAGAAGCAGGTTGGAATATCAAAAACAAACCGTGGTGAGCACATTTCACGTCACCTATAATACAGGATCTGATGACGTCCTCAGCATTTAGAAATACTTTATCTGAGAAAAGCTTAATGAATTCCAGGACATGTGTGCATTTGTGAACAATCACAGAATCCCAGCATGGTGGGGTCTGGAAGGGACTTCTGGAGATTATCTTGTCCAAACCCCCTGCTCCAGCAGGTCACCCAGGGCAGGGGGCCCAGGATCAGGCACGTTTGGAATCTCTGCAGAGAAGGAGACTCCACAACCTCTCTGGGCAGCCTGGGCCAGGCTCGGACACCCTCAAAGTCAAGAAGCTTTTCCTTGTCTTGAGCTGGGAAGCCCAGAACTGGACCCACTACTCCAGAGGTGGCCTCACCAGAGCCGAGTAGAGAGGGAGGAGAACCTCCCTCGACCTGCTGGCCACGCTCTCCTTAATGCACCCCAGGAGACCTTCAGCCAGGTAAAGCCAGCAATGCGAGGTTGGCTCTTGGTCGCATCCTGCTGTTTATCTGCGGCAGGCAAGCAGCAGCCCCTGTGCTTCCAGAGCTTCGGCCTCTCCCTGCACTGGTGATAAGTTACTCCCCAAGTCCTTTCTGCCAATTGTTCTTGGCAAACGGACCAGGGAAGACTATTGTTGTTGCTGGCTGTTATCTCTGCCTCTGACTGCACTTGGCCCGCGTGCAAATCCATCTCTCTGGTGTGGAAACAAGCTGCTGGACTCTGGATGAGTCAACTCATTAATAAACAAAGAGTTACAAAGGAAACGGGAATCAGTCTTAACAAAATAAATGCATTAAAAGTTTATTGGGTGCTGGGGTGTTTGTCCTCCCCAGTATGACACTGCTTTATCTCAGGCCCCAGCCTTCCTATCAGAAAACGGGGAAGTTAGTAGTTTATCACATTTTAATCAGCTTAAATGTTGATGTATTGCTTACATAGCATGGAAAGTATTTTCTGTGCTGTTACTGCTGAAGGTGGGTTATTTTTAATTATTAATTTTTATCTGTGTCTCTGTTTCTGTACCTCCTCTGCTTTGTGGAGTATGCCAGCGCTAACTGGAAGACCTTCCATCACCTTCTGCTTGCCCTGTCTCTCTGAAGGAGCCCAAGCCAACTGCTCTGTGGGAAGCTCAAGACCAGAGCGTGAAATGCTCAAGAAATTTTCTTCTGTGTTGAAGGAGAAGTATGTGATCGGATTCAGGAACACGGCACTCGGGGGTAGAGGGCTTGCAGCTTTTGGTGGGAGGGTTGATGGAGTTTACTTTGTGGGGCTTTTGTTGTTGTTTTTTAATGGAGAGGATTTTTGTATTTTCTTCTTACAATGGCAGCTTTGTCCATAACTCACTGGCCAGGGAAGATTTCATTTGGACCAGGCCCTAGTGTTTGGCCAGACCCAGTGTTAGAGTGGTAAAAAGAAAGCCTGGTTCTTCTCGGGTGGCTTGACGCTCCTCACACCACCCCTAAGGACAGTACTACTGCTTTTCTTGCGGCAGCATCAGGAAAACCTCACAATTTCCTCATCTGTGAGATGTCCACAGCCACATCCCCTTCTCCCACCATCCTGCTCACCAAGAAACACTTCATCAGTCCCCACACAAGCACACAACGATTCCAGTGGTGTTAAAACAAAGCCAGATAGATACGTCCCACTTCAGAAGAAAAACTAGAAGCAAAACCAGCTGTAGGCAAACATACGCTGCTGGACTATTACGTTCCACCTAAAGCAAAGCTAGAAAGCTTATTTACAGTGAGCTCTTATTAAGCAAGAGCAACAAAGTATTACAAGTTTGGCCTCAGCAGCACCCACCTTGTCTTTCAGTACCTCTGCAAGGGAAATTTATTTCCAAGCCCCAGAAAGTCTGTTTAATGGCATGGTTGTATTTGCTTTACGGGAAAAAAATTGGTTTCTTTGTATTTTCCTAATAGAAGCGTGCTCCTCTCTCCCCCAAGTCACCGTACCGTACTTGCACCACCTTTCAAAGCCATGCAGGATCCAGAGCCACCACACCACCCAGAAAAACATCAAGCTGGAATAGGATGGGGGATTCTTAAAGAAAAAAGAATCCAGCAGCATACTTCTGGTAAAACATTTTGGGTTTTTTTTTTGTTTTGTTAATACATTCCCGGAGTTCCCTAACTAATTATGAATTGGACAGCAATTGTTATACAAACAGTGTGAAATAGATGGCTTGAAAAAGTAAAATCATGGACAACACCTACCTAGGGCTACTGGCCTGGCGAGATGTCCTCAGCTGTGTTAGGAAGTGCTGTGTGAAGGACAGTGCTCAAGAGCTGGGAAAGGTCACGGTGAAATTTGCCTTAAAAAGCCAATGGAAAGTTTCCTCAGTGGAGTCGTTCAACGAAGCGTGGACAATTTTCCCAGAAAGTTCACCTACAAAGCAGTCGGTCAACGGCAACCCGGAGCGGGGACTACAAATCGATTCTGTTATGTAAAAAACAATTTATCTAATCAGTTGTAAAAGTCAAATAGATTTAATCCATTTCTCTCTCTAAACAAAATAATGTGAATAGACAAGTTGCACCAGGGGAGGTTTAGATTGGATATCAGGGAGAAGTTCTTTCCTGAAAGAGTGGTCAGGCATTGGAACAGGCTGCCCAGGGAAGTGGTGGAGTCACCAGCCCTGGAGGGGTTCAAAAAACAGGTAGACGTGGCACTTCAAGACATGGTCTAGGGGTCAGGGGGATGTTGGACAAAGGTTGGACTTGATCCTAGAGGTCTTTTCCAACCTAAACGATGCTGTGATTTCCTTTCTCTGTGCTGTTTACTGTATTAAAGATGTTACTCTCCAAGTTAGACCTCTAAAGGTTTCTCCCTACTTACACACTTCTCCAAACTTCATTTTTCACTGTCCTTTTCCCACCTTGGTCATAACCCTCTGAGATGCAGGAGACCATATTTAGTGGTCTATGTGAGTACATACTATATACATCATGACGTGATTTAATTTTTAGTATTGTTCTTTTCTCTTAATACTACCTCATTTCCCACACGCCTATTTGTTTTTCAGCGAACCCTGCACGATGAAGAGATGTTTTCACTCACAGCAACACGCGTATCTTTTTCCCAGCTGGTTTTGGCAAGTTTAAAATCTAATATATATAAATAGTCAACACTGGTCTCTAAATCACATTACACTGCAATCACAGCTCCATCACCGTGTCAGATTGCCTGCTCTTGGTTAGATCCTCCATTTCCTTCTCTTCCTTTCTAAATGTGACCGAGTAATTATTTTTCTGCTTGGGTGTTGATTTTACCACCCTGCTGCTTGTGTCTTCCTCCAAATCAAACATTAGGCAGCGCCAGCACCAGTACAAACCTCGGGGGAACTCTGCTTCACCTTACTTAAACTCTATGAAAACAACTTGCATCCACCTTTTCCATTAGAGAGTCTTAGACCTTCTACCGTAAAGTAAACCAAGCTGACCTTTTCATGTTAAAGAAAGAAAAATGAAAAAGAAGGGAAAAAATAAATTGGAATTGCGCAACCCCCGATTTAGATGTGTTGAGGAAAAGCACGGTCAGGGATGAGGTGGGTAAAAGAGGAATGTCAGAGCTCAGAGGGCATCGTTGTTCCCTAGGAAGCCACGCACAGAACAGAAACGAGAGAAGTGAACATGCCCCATGGGAAACAACTCTTGAGGGCCAAGTCACACGAGGAGGCCACACGCATGATGTCCACCTTTTTGGCCAAACCACTGCCGTGCTACAGGGAGAAAGAGGGGAACGGTCATTGCTGGAAGCGTACGTGCCCAAGAGGAGCTCGTCTCCTGCGAGTCCAAAGGCAGCTCTTATACCCATTGCCAAGGGTTTATGAAATGCAAAAAAAAAAAGTCATAAAAAAGCAGAAGAAAAAAAAGTGCCAAAAAAAAAAAAAGCGCTAGAACTCTCCAATCCTCCCAGGTATAATTACAGAAAATAACAACAAAAATAAGGTGGCTTCTGGCACTTTTGGTGTTCCGAGGCGTTTACTGTTTTGAGTCTCGACTGCGGTCACGCGTAGGACGCGTAAACAGCGAAGGTGGCCAAGCAGATGGGGCGCGGGCACGCAACCTGCTAATTGGGGAAAGTCCGCCCCAGCATCCGGCCACCGCTCCCGGCACAACAGCCCCCAGAAAGTCCAGTCTTAAAACAATAATTTAAAAAATGGAAATAAGTGCTGGCTCAAGCACTGATGTAAAAATTGAATGAATACGCCTTTGGGAAGGAAAAGAATTTTTTGTTTTTATGATTGTCTTCTACTTTTCATCACTTTTTTAATAGCAAGAATTATAGGAGGAGAGTCTAGCTGCAAATGCCTTATCTATCTGTAGTGCCACTAGCCCTGCACCTTGGGGTTTATCCTTTTCCTTACCATACACAGAATTTATCCAGATCTCAGGAGCAAAATGTTATACTTATCACAAAACACAGCTACCCCAGTAAGATATCCAAGAAAAAAAAAACAACTTAAAAACCCCCAAACCCCCCTACTACCCTTGGATGCACAGTCCAGTTACCTGTTGGCTATTTGAGACCTTTTTTTCCCTTTTCAAATGTTAGGGAAAATGAATTTTGAGCCTTCAGGAGTCAATTATTTGCACTGTAAGAAAAGGTGACAATCTGTTCTCTACCGACAATAAAACAACATATAATAAATTCCACGCTTCTATAATAAATCCCATATTTAAAAAAAAGAAATAGATTGCCTAAGGTTTCCGGACCATACGTCCTACAATTTACTTCATTTTCAAGCAAGCTGACACTTGAGTCTCTAATCCAATCTTTAGCTCTTTACCACTTAGTTCAATTCCTTTGGATCAAAGGGCTTAGCAAAAGAATATCGCTAAAGATACAGAACACCACGAGCATAATAATGACTGAATTTGCTTTACTCGACTCTCCCGGTCTGCTTTTTCCCCCCTTTCTTCTTTATGGTTCGGTAGAGGAGGGAGGGTCTGATTCCTGATTCTCAGCCCAGGTTTTAGCTAATGGTGGTTCATGCACGGCTAATTGCGCGGGGCAGGAACACTCAGAGTATTATGTAGGTCAACTACGTGGTTGTAATTGTGCAAGGCGGTAACTGAAATTATGTTCCACGTTGTAAATGATCTGACCGCTCAGTTAAACATCTGTTGCTGGCTTAATGGCCGCTGAAGGTGTTTTAGTCGTAGAAATAGTTCGCTACCTTGTACTCCTTTAAGATGACATTGCCAGCCCGGCAACGAGTCGAAACAAAGCCGAAGGGAGAGTACCTGGAAAAGCAGAGCAGCAGGTCCCACAGCAGCCTTAAATCCCATCATCAGTCGCAAACATGAGGCCACTTGAAAAGGATGGGGGGGTCAAAACTTGTTGGACTCCACCAGGACAGCCTTGGAAATCATTAGCACATCACCTCTGTACCAGGAGCAAAAGCACAGAAAGGGAAATGGAAAGAAGAAATTCACCTTCATATATTCCTTTTTATGCATCCAAAGCTGGCAGGTAGGAAAAGAAAGATTATTTAACCATAAAACAAATTTAAACATTTAAAAAAGTATATTTTTCTGGTTCATATAAAAGTCACGATGACATTTTAGTTGTCTTACGATCTACACTTCACAAGTAGCACCAGCCATTCTGCACATCACGAGCCAGGAAACGTTCTAAAGGCGTTTGACCTCGTTAGGGATGAGGCAATTTTAAATGCTTAGAGAAAGCTGGTGTTGAGTTGGGATGAATTCAACTCGATACAGTGAACAGGAGCACGCTCTTCATTATGTCATAAGCCAGAAACAGCTAGATAAATTACAAACCAGCGACAACAGATTCAGTTTGAAAGAGGTCTCAATTGTACGGGCATGAAAGTTAAGTGGTATGAGAAGGGTGATTGCCTTTGTCTCATTTCTTCACCATAGTTTAGTTTATTAAAAAAAAAGGGATTACTTACTTTTGTCCTTGAGAACTCACGCTTCCTTCCAGGACCGCTGGCTAAATTCTAGCTGCAGTGAAATTATTGGGAATTTTGCTAAAGATTTCAATAGGTTTTGTCCTTCTGTTTTTCCTGGCACAAACAGAACTCGCTGTGGATACGCGCAAACCTCTCCAGGTCTTTCCGGCCAAGCGATCCCTCGTAAATGCTGAATCTGCTTCAAGATGCTCAGTACAGAGCTGGACTTGGACTACTCAGGCAAGTTCTGTCAAAGAAGTAATAAAAACACCTCCTAGGAAAGCGATATGATACAGATATCTTCGCATTAAATCAGAGCTATTTTCTTAAATATGATTTATGTATTTCCCATTTATAAGTGTTTTCTTTGAACTTCATCCAGAAGCAAGAACGAGAGCAGGTTCCATTAAGAGCTTCTGGTTTAATACCGCCTCATTTTTGATGTGCACTGATTTGCTATCCCCTTGTTATGACTTTGCAAATTTAACCGTGCTCTTTAATAGTTCAGGCTGAGAGAGCTGGAGTCATTCAGCCTGGAGAAGGGAAGGCTCCAGGAAGATCTCATTGTGGCCTTCAAATATCTGAAGGGGGCCTACAATAAAGCTGGGGAGGGACCTTTTATGAGGGCACCTATCTAACGTCTATTGTACAATCCAGAGTGACAATCCCACCTAAGAACTATTCAAACATGAATTAAGAAGTTGAAAATGACATTTGACAGAGAATCTGCAAAAGCAGTATCTGAATCCTCAGCAGCATCTTTACTCTTCTTTCCTTTGGCACTAACGGCAACAAAAAAGTGCTTAAAATTAATAGGGGCAGCAGACGTGGCTCATTTCAGAGTGAGAGAAATGGGCCTGGGATAACACTGGGAAAAATCACTTTCCATGTGATGCAAGAGAAAGAGGTAAAGATGCTTTTTCACCACTCATTTTTCCATGTATTTTCCTGCGATCCTCTCAGACTGCGAGACTGGCTTTATTTCGCAGTGATCAAACGGAAAAGTAATAATTATACTTTTCTTAATTACACTTTTTTACTTTATTAAACCTTCCCATCTCTAAAGAAATTTGGTTCGGGGCACTTTGCTGTCAGGTTCCTGCTTCTTCTACGGGTCATCCATGTGACTGCTGCTGAAAGCCCATGAAGAAAGAAGCCCTGCCTGTCACCGGACAGAGGAGGATGTAAAAGCACTTCATTGTTCCTGCTCGGAAGAAAAACAATTTGCCACAGCCAGCCCCCCCTCCCAGCAGTGCCCAGCGCGCCGTAATTTATTACCTCTGGATGTCTGCTTCCAAGCGAAGGAAACTGAAATGTCATAGCTTCATTCATAACACCGTCTCATGGAATTATTTTTTCCGGATTCCTGGGAAGTTGAAATATTTGAGAAGAATATCAGGAACTGTTGTTTTAGCCTGCTTGGTGAGTAGATAATTGCCTTCCAACTCGATTCTTTCAGGAAATGATGTGAGTGTTGCATTGTTCCTAGACGGGGGCAGCGATGTTTTTTAACAAGACACACAACATCCATATTTTTAAAAGAAATAAAACACAACAAGAACACGCCGTCTAAGCCACCGTACCGAACCAGACTTTTTGAATCTGGCGTAGATAAGAGGTTGGCCCAGACAACACGTCCACATTTCACATAGCTAAGAGCATTCTTTAGAAGGGATGTAAGCAATGCTTTTTGTTGAGGGGGAAAAAAAAGAAAAAAAAAAAGGAAGAAATCTGAAACAAATCCCTTTATATGATGTGGGAGCAAAAAGCTCATTATGTTAAGTGATATCAAACATGACCAGAAAAGACCCTAGGGAGAAATTACACTTTTTTATTGGATTCTGTGGGACAAACTAGCCTGGGAACTTGAAAGCGCAGGGAAGGTGCACGTGGAAATCACATCATATAATGAAGAATAATTTCTTAGCGTGTGAAAATTATTAGGAAATAGTTTTCGGCTGAAGTTTCTTTTCGAGGCGGCAGTTTCAAAGGCAATGACCTACAGTAGCACTGACACAAGAGCTGCTGGAGAACCTCCTTGCAGAGGCATGTGGGCTTAGTCCAGTTCCGTGTTGACCGGCAGAATATCACCAGCACTGAAAATCGTAACAGAGGCTCACTTTGAGCCTCTTCTTTTAGGCTGACTGAAGGTAATGGCAAAAATTCCACTCAGTGTTTGAAATGGTTTCATTTTTGTTAAAAGGGGGCTTGCGTGAAGAGCAAACTCCTTCTTCTTCAGGAGAGCTTGTGAAGGACACAGGCCAGCAGATAGAAACTCTGCCATGACTTTTCACGCCCCAGTTTGACCACCACACCCTTCTCTGGGACCGGCACCCTCTAGTAACAAACTGAAGAAGGATTTTGCCTTCTGTATTCTGCACTCTATGCCCCCCAGACAATAAGTCCCACCTATTTGCCCAACATAAGCACCCCTAAACTTGCTCAGGACACAGATATCAAAGTCCTGCTCCCTCTGAGCGCTCACTGATTCCAGAAAACTCCTCCACTGAGGTATTGCGGGCTCATGATTCTGAAAATGGTTTTTGAACCATTGAAACTTTGCTGATTTAAAGGGTCATTCCACCTTAGGATTCCAAATGCTAATTAGTTGTTTGAAACCAAACTGCTAACGAGGTGCACTGCTGTAATTCTACCCTGCAATTTTTAACACTATTTACTATTTTCTTTCCGATCAGCACACTGGAGGGATGCACAGGATTTCCTATTTATGTCATTCAGCTCAGAAGCTTTCTAGGTGACATAGGAAATATTGGAACAGATTTAGAGCCATCTGGAGAGGGGATTTTCAGGAACCGGAATTTAATGATGGCTAAAAACATCTGGAAAGGACAAACTTGGGTCCACTCATAAAGGACTTCCTAGCAAGCAATCCAGAACTGACTTTCCCAGAGCTAAAGCAACTGAAAAGGGCTTTGCATATTCTAGAACATGTTACAGCAAGAGGCATTTTTGCGTATCCTACTTCGGGAGAGCACTGGGTGGCGCAAATTTATTTTCCAGTTAACTCAAAGACAAGTGAAAATGCTTATCCAGGTCCTGTAGTGTTTGCTGCAGGAAGAATAAAGGGGTTTTTCCTCCAGATGACTCAAAATACGGACAATATGTCACGAAATGCTGGATAAACTATCTATGAAGGTTGTGTTATTCATGAAAATCCTCCCACAGCAGCTGCACTCCCACCTTCCAACAGCTTCTGCTGTGTCTTGACCATAAGCTAGATGGACAACACTGAGCAGGCTGCACTTTTACTACTTTGAGAAGCTGATTTAATTACAAACAATTAAAATAACTTGCTTGTTTAAGTGTATGGTGCGATAATTTTGCTCCCAAGATTTTTTGCAGAAGTCCCCGTTTCTTTATGATGGCACAATCTCTATCAATAAGCACAAACTTTGGCCTCAAACCTTCAGAAAACCTGCTCTGCTCAACTGAACAGCAGCCCAAGAATGCGGCTTTTTAAGGTTTTAATCTGATAATGAGTTGCATTTCAGATGATAATAATGAGTTGCATTTCAGATGATAATAAATCTTTAATAAAACGCATGAGTATTGTGGACATCATTCAGATCAGCCCAAGATACGTACTTTTAAGAGTGACCTGTTGTAGGCTTTTTTGAGGATTAATGGAGCAAAATGCTGCTGTTTAGTGTCATTTTTTATTTAAAAGCATGTGGTTTCAGCCACAAAATGTCTTGTGCTTACACGAGACCCTGTATCAGAACCAAACACAAGCATTTACATTCCTTACCTGACACAAACCCTGGTTTTCTGACTTTCCTTCTCAGGCTTGCACCGACACCTGCTGGGGAATATTTGTAAGTCTCAACATCCACAGAGGTGTAGGAAGCTTTTCAGCTCAGGAGTGACCAGCGTTATGATCCAATCCATCAGCTGATTATGGCATTTATATGCTATTTATAATGTATTCTACTTAATTTGACTACTGAAAAAAACCTCCACAATTTCTGAGGGAAGATTTAACAAGCCATAAATTAAACTATCAGAGAACGCAATGTTCCAGCTGTAATTATGGATTCTTTTTGCTATAAAAAGTATTACCTATCGTTAGCATAGAAAGAAGCAGAAAAAGAGCAAAGAAGAGCTTTCTCCCTCCTTCCTAAGATTAAAAACAGGCTTTAGTTATAACACATTCCAAGGAGACCAGCTCGTAGAATCATAGAATGTTTCAGGCTGGAAGGGACCTCCAGAGGTCATCTAGTCCAACCTCCCTACACAAGTAGGGACATCAGTTCATTTTTAAGGCAGTTCAAACCAAACCAAACCTTT
This sequence comes from Eurystomus gularis, assembly GCA_013400335.1. Classification (NCBI taxonomy): domain Eukaryota; kingdom Metazoa; phylum Chordata; class Aves; order Coraciiformes; family Coraciidae; genus Eurystomus; species Eurystomus gularis. The sequence continues at coordinate 379,604 of VZZY01016156.1, forward strand.
AAGTATTTCTTCAGTGCCTCGGTTGATTATTACTCCTCAATACAGCAGCAGGTTTCAGACAGCTGGTCCAAGGCAGGTTCCAGCTTCCAGCTATGTATTCATCGGAAGAGAAAGACAAAATATTCCGGTGATTCCCAAATCCATTTCCAATTGCAAAGACAAATGGTGCTAAGAGTTAATCAAAAAGTTATAGGCAGAGCCCAGTACGATGGATTGCACAACTCACCCGTCGTTCTAGAAGTTCGCTGAAGGGTTGAGCAGGATCCTTTAAAGCTCCTCTTGGAATCCAGTGCAAACGTTGAAAAATCTCGAGAATTTATTTAATCCAACTGTGAAATTCAGGCAATATTATGAGAACAAGGCCAACCACTTCCTTCATACTCTAATGACATAAAAAAAACCACCTTTTACATTGTTTATTTTTCTATTTCTCCCAAATGGGAGAGACAATTTGAATCTTATAAAGAAAGTCCCACTGTGGAGACCATAATGCCACTTTACTGACCGCATCCTGGGCTGCATCCCCAGCAGCGTGGGCAGCAGGGCAGGGAGGGGATCCTGCCCCTCTGCTGCGCTCTGGGAGACCCCCCTGCAGTGCTGGGGCAGCTCTGGAGTCCTCAGCACAGTTATTGAATAAAGGGATTCAGCACTGGATGGTTTTCAGGTAGTCCCCATCATGGATAAGAGCGGACCAACGGGCAGACACAGACTAGGAAGAAAAGTGTTTTCAAGTGATATTCAGCATAAAAATCATTCTAAAAGAGGAACACATTTTCAGTAGTTAAGTTTTGAGAAGCTTTTCAAAGAACCAGGAGCACAAGACTCGGAAGATTTTGGAAATACCGCTTTATTTTCCAGTGAATACCCAACTTGTAACACTTGTATCATCGCTTGAGAGCTCTCAAACTCAAATACGAGAATCTACAGCTCCAGTGCACAGTTAGATATCTAAATTGTAACAAAAATTATCAGTGCAAAAATAAAAATGAATTCAGTATGCAGTGAAATGCATTTGGTGATAAAGATATTTGGGCTTTGAGCACATAGATATCAAACAGTCTGGTAAGAAGGGAGCCGTTTTCAGGCTGTGCTCCAAACGATCAAAACCATCTCCCACCCAACTCTACAGACAGACGAGAACCATCTTCTTTTTAAAGGAAAGTCTGAGCATCGTTACAACATTCATCATGGCTACATCAGCTGAAAGATATGAGAGGTCACCTTCCATTCGAGCAGGGGTTGTTGTCAAAGAGGCCCTCCTCTTTTTCACGGGTGGGACCCTATGCTTTTTCCATCCCCAGAAGAGAATTAACAACATTCCGGCATGCCCCGGTGTCGGCAGGTCCTCTTTCCAGTCCGGACACACGACGGTGACGGATGAAGCTGTTGGGTCTACAGGAGGGGGCAGAGCAGCTTGGCAGGAATTCAGCGTTCTTGAAAGAAATCTCGAGTACTAGTTCCATCTTCTCTACTGACTTTAATCACACGCTGCCAGGAACGGAGCCTTGACACCACGCCATGAACTTAACACAAGCAACCACTGTTGGGATATTACCGTGGCGATGCAGGTAAAGGGTAAATGCTGTTTATTTTTACCCCTTTCCATTCTCTGTTGGACTCGAGCTAAATTATGGAAAGATATTTCCTGTAGTGACGGTTAGCTCGCAGAGATTTTCATTAAGGTACTATGCCTCATTTTGCTTGCTTCATGAGCTTGTTATGCTGATAAAGAAACAAAAATCTTTCCTTGATTGCTTTACAAAGCTCTGACAAGCTTATCCTAAGTAAACCAACAGCGTGTCAAATAGTTCAGGTAAATATTGTACTAGCTACAAAGCTAATACCAAGACTGATAAACTTCTCGTGATTACTTCTGAGCTGCTTGTGGCTTCACTTAGAACGGTAAAGGTTCAAAGGAGAGGCCTGAGACGTACACGGAGAGAAAAGAAATGGTCCAAGCTCACTCAGCCACTTTCATGTCAGCCAGAACCATTTAAATCTCAGCTCCGTAACACTGAACATACAACCCAGAAGTTGGAATTACAACTGGACTTAAAACTCTTGTTGAGATCTTCCACCGCTAAAGCTTCGAAGTAAAATATCCTGTGAAACCAGTTGGTTTTCCTGAAATCTATGAATGGGATTGATGGTTTTCCCGGTGAATTCTCACCTAACTATGGCTGGAACCCACCACAGCTACTTTCTGGGAAGGAGCTGTGGTTGCACCCTGGGATAGTTGTCGTTACACCAGTCTCTGCTTTCCCAAGTGGTACGATACTCTCTGCAGACCGGAGAGAATTCCGGTTTGCAACTCCCTGAGCTGATGTAGCCACACACAAGGTCATTCCCAGTTCCACCTTCCCACAGAAGACTGGCATTCCACCAGCCCAGAGCAGAACCACCATCAATAGGCACTTATGTTGAAAGGACACAACCCTTCTCTTCCCCTACCAAACCCGTAGAGGAAATTCTTTTTTCTTACGTTGTTTCAGCTTTCCAAAAGAATCTCACTTGAAGTCAGAAGCAACTGAGTATTGGCACCAACCCAGCATTATTATGAAAAGTAAGGTCTTAAAAAGAACCATATTTGGCCAGTTCCTTCTCCATCTCAGAATACTGCTCTTTGAGGCGCTCCACAGCTTTTCTGTGCTCTTCGTCCACCTCTGCACGCTTTTTTTGTTGCTCTCTCATGAATTCCTCCCAGTGGGCTACATACTTCTCTTCACGAGCCAGCTGCTTGTCCGCCTGAAGCTGAGAGGAGGAAAAGGTGAAGCGTTAACAACCGCTTCTGCATTAAAATGGAGGGTTTAATAAGGGCAGAATCAGAGAATCTCCAGAGAAAAATATTGATTTTTATATAGTCGATCCAAAACAAATGGTAAAATGCCTAAAATCCTATTAATGTGAGAGCTTTACCAACAATAGCTTTTCTATGCTACAGCCTGGGGAAGAAAAAAGTAAATAATTAAATGGAAAGACACTTTAAAGTTACTAGCTCACCTAGTCCACTTCTGTTAGTCTTTCAAGATCACACTTGTTGCATTACTTGCTGCTCTGATTACAGACTGTTAAAAGTACTGTAAGCAGCTGATATAAATCCGTGTTACCTCAGAGAGACTGTCTTTTAAAATGAACTTCTGATTTTGGGAACATACAGCACTCAGCGGTTTCAGCCCCTTAGTTACAGGGGAAAAAAAAAAACCACCTCAATCAAACGAACACTGCATTTTTCCTTCTTTAATTCCCATCCAGCTTTCTGGGAGAGGCCCGCTCTGTTTAGATTTGTGAGTGCCAGACAAAATCCCAGAGAGTTACGTATATCTATTATTTAAGTACATATTCATTATCAGAGATTAAAGGATCTACTTCAACACTTCAGCCCACTGGGTGACCTGCTCTGGGTGACCCTGCTTTACCAGGGGGGTTGGACAAGATCTCCAGAGGTCCCTTCCAACCTGCTATGCTGGGATTCTGCAATTCTGTGATCATTTTAAAAAGCTACCTACCTGTTACTACTCTCATTTGGAAAGTTTCAAGCCAAAAAAAGGCTTATTCTACAACCTTAAAGAAATGCTACAAACCCTGACTAGGTATTATAAAAAAAAAAAAGCAAATAAAAGAAAAAAAAGCTTGTTTTGCATGACAACTGCAGAAGCGTCTTTGGTTTTTCTGAACTCAACCATTATCAAGTAAAAAGATAACACAGGAACACAATCATAAAGGAGTAATGGGAAAATATGAAAGTAATTTCTTGTATAATTTTCCAAATTTTAGGTTCAGAGCACATGGATTTCCAATGAGCGAAGTGTAGCCAGCTGAAAAGATTCCAATGATTCGCATGTTCCTATAATATAGGCCTTCATTAAATAACCCATCTACAAGTGAAAAACACACTTCCTTTTCAAGGAGCAATATATACAATACAGTCAATGTTCTCAACTAACTAGGAAAGATTTACATTTCCATTCTGGTAGGTTAGGAGGTGTTTTTTGTTCCAGAGAAAAAAGGGGTTTTTTATATATTTAAGCTTTCCTTGTATGGGACAAATATTATAGTCTGAGCTAGAAGGGAAAATAAAGCAAAGGAAATAAAAAATACAGTTTCCATATATCAGGAGGTTGTTGGGAGAGCTTTGCAGTTGAGAAGATAAATCGCTGCAGGATGTGTTTTCTAAGTGCAGAAATCACCTCCAAAAAGTTTTACTGAAGCACATAAAGCATAGAAAAATATGCTTTTAAGTTTTGCTGCACTGAAGGCAGATGAACTTGCTGGAGAAGCACAATACTCTTACAGATCCTGTTACAAAAATCCAACCATTCATCCATCCTTTACCTTCCTCTCTTCATGCTCCCTGTCTTGGAGTCTCTGGATCGTAGCGTTGGCAGCTTGCACTGAAATAACAAATTGCAGGAGGTCAGTCTGCTGTTCTAATCCAAGAAACTCGCCCAAAAGGAGCTCAAGAGACATGAACATGGCTGTTGCAAGTCACAGATTCACCGTGATCAAGATCCACCGCGTCACTTAGCTCCGCATGACAAAGGTTTGTCACAGAAAACGCTTTCCATCACTAACCGTATCCAGGCACTTCACCGAGTCCAACCCTTGGGGGCTCTAGAAGCCATAAAGCAAAAGGCAGCTGGGTCCTCCTGTGCCCAGCCACGCTCCACGGTGCTGCTGACAAGCTCGAGCGCACCACTCAGCACCTCAGTGAAGTGCTGGGGCCTGAGTTGTGGGCCCCAAGTTGGAGTTGACCTGTGGATGAGTCACAACCCAGCAGAATGTTTTGTTTTTCCTATTGGCTTCATGTTGCAGAGGCAGAACCTGGCCCACCTGTGTCTCTGTGGCTCTGCCCTCACCCAGGTGGTCATGGTTGGGGTGGTGGGTGAGGCCAGGATTATATCAACCAGGGGCTGATCAGATGGAAGACCTTCCTGTTGGGTGTGGCTTCTGCTGGGGCTGGTCACACCTTGCTGAGCTCTCTTGGTGGTATTCTTCCATGTGAGGGGCCACTGAGGAGCCATCTCTGTCTGTTGTGTCCAGCAGGAGATGCTGGCACCACAGTGGGTGGCAGAGGAGCTGGGCCCACAGTCCTGGGCAGGACTGTCTGAAAGAAGCCTTCTGAGGGGCTGTTGCTGAGTTCAGCATTGGCCTGTGTGATCAGGCAACTGATGGCAGCATAAAATGATGATGGCTGAACCTACACAACACTCAGAAGGCATCAAAGACCCTCTCCAGTCAGCAAGTAGAAACAGGGAACCAAGCTCCACATTTTGGTTGTGGGTTTGTTGGGGTCTTTTTGTGGTTTTTTTTGTTTGTTTGGTTGTTTTTTTTCTCCTTATTCTTTCCCCATCAAATGTAAAAAGTGGTTTAGTATAAACAATCTGCGTGGAAAACATCTTTATGCTGGGGCAAGCTACTACTCTCATGAGACTAAGCTGAGGAGAACTCAGAGGAAATAGGAACTGTGTTCCTAGGTAGGTTTTTTTCCCCTAATTTATGTCTCACTTAATGCAAAATTAAATAAACTCATTCCCCCAGAGCAGTCATTTTTCCCACTAACACATCCTAGTATGGAGAAATATCTTCCTTATTTATCCTCATCTTCAAGCTGGTGACTTCTCACACCCAAAGGCAGGCTCCTGCCCCTGAGGACCTCCAGTGACACGAGAGGTTCACTGCCCCGGTAGCTGGCGAGGAGTCGGTCCCTTGCAGGCCCCACCACGCTGGAAATCTCTGAGTTTTGGGGTTAATGTCTGGTTACACAGGGAGTGCATATTGGAGGTGGAAGCAGGGGCAGGTGATCCAGGAGAAGTGCAGATTTAGCGCGAGACAGGGTTAGGAAAGTCAAAGTTGATCCGGGGGTTGAAGCTGGCAAGGGGCATGAAGGGCAACAAGAGAGGATTCTACGAGGATGTGAACGGCAAAAGGAAATCCAGGGAAAATGCAGGCCCTGGTTATAAGGCATGCAACAATTATTATCACCACCCTATTTGCGACTAAAGGTAACACTAGTAGCACATTTCAGGGCTATACAGCAGCAAGTTTTGTTTTCAATCACAGGGGGGGACAGGCAGGATTATGCTCTCCCGTAAGAGAACTAAGCAACTTGAAGGTCACACCACATCATGCTTGCAGAAAACCAGCCAACTGAAATTCTCTCAAGATGGAGCTGAAATAGCTTCTACTTCAATCAGCAAAAAGCTTTAATGTGACTTTGGAAGAGCTGTGTTGGCTGGACCAATAAATATCCCAAAACGTCCCTGTTGTTTTCCTTTTAAAATCTCACAGAAATGAGACCAAAGCACATAAACAGTAGAAAATTTATCCAAGGATGGTCATTTCCCCACAAATCCTAGTTTTGAATCCCAACTATTTAAATTACTCCTCAAAACGACATGACGAGGGAAATAAGAAGCAACGTGCTTACATCTCTTGAACACTTCATTCAAATTGTTGTGCATTGCCTGCTCACACTTTGGGAGAACACGTTCGTTCGTTTCAAAGATGGTGTTCTTTAAATTTTCAAGTACTCGCAGTTCTCGGAGGCCACGTTTTTCCTGCCAGGAGAAAGGAAAGAACATAAGCGGCTAACGAGGAATTCTACTTTCCAAAATAAGATGGTTTTCCAGTTGATAAACTAATAGCTTTATGTCAAAGACTGGACCATTGTCTGTTAAAGTGTTACTCTATTTATTTAGCGCAACCGATAAAATTAGTTTTGGGAAAAAAAAAATGAGAATAATGCACCATGCTTCACACTAAAACACAGGAATACTTTGAATGACACTTCTGGCCCTTGTGAGGAAACAGTAATTACTAATGAAAACCTCGTGTGGAAAAATGCGTTGCTTTGTATAGATAATTTACAGCGTATATAAAAAAAAAAGAGAGAAACAGAGCTCGAAATAGCGGTGTTTTTATAACTCAGTTGTTACAGAGAAATAACGCAGCAGCGATTCTGCTTGCTTGATGTCTGACTGAGCATGGGACGAGGTTCAAACGGTGCAAGAAAAATTGTTTTTACTGAAGTAAAGCAATGAAGTCAAGCCTGAAGAATAATCCAGCTGACTAAAGAGGCTCTGGCTGACTGCTGATTGTCATTAATTACAATTAAAACAAGCTCTCACTTTAGTGTTCCTGTACTCAAAGATGAGACTCATAAAGTAATTCTAGATTATCAAGAAATACTGTGTCACACAAAGCGAGTAACTGGATCACCACGGTTGTAGTATGTCCTACTACAACCAAAAACTATCTGGTGTCCAAGAGGAATTTTTGGAAGAAATTCTAAGTTGCAAAAATGCAAATAAGCCTCTGCTTTGCTATTTTCACCCCAAAAGTGTAAACCAGAAATTAAATTCCAAGAAAAGATAGAAGAATACCTGAAACTTGTCCAAGAAACAGAACAAGACTTCAAGTGCAGTGAGAGAAACATATGAATTATAAGGACTGAGTTCTAATTTTGTAATTGAGTTTAAGATTTCCCTTCCTATGAAAAGCCACATAAACTATTTACTGTATCCTTTAACTTATTTAGGGAAGGTAAAGAAAATAAAGCATTCCTTCTGACTCACGATACACACCCAATGAGTTTAGTTCACGTGTGTATTTTGCTAAACCAGTATAGAGACAAATTAGATCTGCTTGAAATATTAGCTGCAGTTTGGGGGAGGAGATATTTTAACGTTGAAAAAAAAAAGCGCTGCATACCAGAAGTTCGAGGTATATCTGTCTTTTCAGGATTAACTTTAAGATTTTTAAATTCCAGGTGGTGTGAGAATGAAATAACTCCTCCGAAATAGTTTGGTGACACAAGATTCTGCTTTTCTAAACCGCTGCTGCCATCTTGTGGAAACCACGTTCCACTTCCCAAGCAAACTGTACACAAACGCTTTTACACCTTTACTACTTCAGCCTTATTTGCAGCTCTTAAGATAACATTCAATTCATTTTTCATTATTTTCTCATTCTGCATAAAGTGTTGCTCTTCTCTTCCAGAAAGATTACTTTCTTTCACGGAACAAAAATTAAAGCAATCATTTGCCTACCTCAATATTCCGGCCAGCCTTTTGCAGGAAAAATATTTATGCCACTTTCAAAACTTTTAAAATAAAATGATCTAAATTACGGCCTACAGATGCAGACATATACTACAGGTGTGTTATTTTGGGCAACGAACACACGCCAAGTCTTTCTAAAGAAAATTACATACATATTATAATCTCTAAAATCGAAGTCTCAGACTCTGAAGATTACAGCACCCAATGAGATATGATCACTTACTTCAAATTCTTTAATAAAGTAACGTATTTCTCCCTGAATGACTGGTCTGTGATCCAGTAGTCTTGAATAGATCTCCCCAACATCTAGAAGACGAATGAAAGTCAGATTTTTAGTTTTTCTCTCGCACTCCATACTTGGCTACACACCACCCAGTAGCGCACGGTACTTCAGTGCGAGGATTACTGCTCACCAAACACATATTAAACCAAAACAGCACCAAAATAATATTTTGTTGGCTATTCTACCTATTCAGCAACACACAGTGTAGTTTCAACAGGCACTTTACACTGGTACAGAACCAGCACTGCCATCCTAATTCTTCTCCTGCCCCACCTGTTAGAGCTACCCTGAGCCTTTCCCTCTCTACTGTACTCACGTGTGTTTGTTCAACACATGGAATCCCACCCCATTAAAAAGAAAAAAGCAGAACCACAGAATCCCAGGGTAGGGGTTAGAAGGGGCCTCTGGAGATCATCTTGTCCAACTCCTCTGCTGAAAGAGGATCACCCAGAGCAGGGTGCCCAGGATCCCCGCGTCCAGGTGGGGTTGGAATCTCTCCAGAGAAGGAGACTCCACAACCTCTCTGGGCAGCCAGGCCCAGGCTTTGGAACCCTCACAGCAAAGAAGTTTCTCCTCCTGTTCAGATGGAACCTCCTGCGTTCCAGTTTGTGCCCACTGCCCCTTGTCCTGTCGCTGGGCACCACTGACAAGAGTCTGGCCCCATCCTCTTGACCCCCATCCTTTAGGTATTTTTTTAGAAAATTATTTCAAATCTGGGGAATTACATGATTGCAGGAAATAAAGCTCAGGCTAAACCACCTCCAAGTTCAAACGCTTCTGCGTACAGATAAACTAGTCCTAAATAGATCTAGTTAGATCTAGAACAGATTTCTAAAGCTAGAACTAAGCAAAATGGGAGCAAACAAGCCAGAGCCTCCCAGGAAACAATGCCAGCGGCAAGGACTCGGTGGCAGACTCAGCTTCCCAAAGCAGAGCCACGCACTTTCAACCTCCAAGAGATGAAAACCAGTTACGCTTCCCAGGTGCCAACCCTCGGGACACTTCACAGAACCGCAGATCGCTGGGACGCGCCCCCCCCCCCCGGCCTCGCAGCCTGGGCAGGGCCGCCCAGCCCCCCAAGGGCCCACAGACCCTCAACAGCTCAATGTGCGTCCCACGTCCCCCCCCCCCCGCCGGGCCTGCGCTGGGCAGAGCGGACTCAGCCGTCACAGGGCCCCGGTCC
>VZZY01016156.1:389405-434363 GCA_013400335.1 Eurystomus gularis
GGCTGCGCCCTCCTGGTGCGTGCACCGGGGATGTGCAGAACCCGATGTCTCTGGGCGCAGAAACCAACCAACCAACCAACCAACCAACCAACCAACCAACCAACCAACCAACCAACTAACCAACCAACCAACCAACAGCCAGCACTTGTGGTTTTTTATTTTCTATTTGTTTGTTTGTTTTGTTTTGTTTTATGAGAAGATGCATTCGGACAAATCAGTTTGCTTCTGAGTGTAGTGAACACGAATAACAAACGTGGGACACACGAGCCACAAAAATAAAAGCAGCAATGTAATTTACAACTCTGCAAAGAAGCAAACATGACGTGAAATCCCTATACGCTTCTTTTAAAACCATTTGAGAGTGTTAGGATGTTTTCAATACGCTTCCCCCACTTATAAATTACAGTATATTTACTGTCTTCTGGGACTTGTTTTCACGCTACATAAACCCAGTAACTTAGAACAGCTTCATCCTATTGAGGTCATTGCATCTACAGTTTGGGATTTTTTTTACACATATTTTTTATTTGCAATACACACCACACTGCTCAGCATCTTTGTACTGTCAGTGCAAGAACTGAACCACAAACTCTGCAACAGCTGCTGCAACCTTCAGTGTCCTGACCTGGAATATCTGAAAGGAGCCAGTTTAGCTGAGACAATTACCATTTTATTAGTAGAAAACAGGAATTGTATATATTTCTTTGTCAGAAGTTAGTTCTGCCCACATTCTACTCCGTGTAGCTTTTCTAAGTAGGAGCAATTGCCTGGCCGATGGAAAAAAAAAGGACTTTTTTCTTTTATTATTGTGTGAAGCTATTACAACAGACCCAAAACATTGTATTATTAAATTCTGTGTCTATCATCAAAGCTCAGAAACCACTCACTGAAATCACTATAATATTTTTTTGACAATAACTATCATCTTCTAAATTCGGCCTTAAAAAAAAGTGAATTGGTTCTGTTGAAACAATCTCCCCCCAAATCAGTCAAAAAAAAAAGTTAGAATCTGCTTAAATAATAAAATTTTACACTGGGAGGTGTTCAGTATTTCAACCAACGTTATTAAGTTTGGCATAAATATATAAAATAGTTTTTCACTCCACTCCTGTTACACAGTCTATAAATGTTACATTAAATAGGCAATTAGCAGAGATAAGATTTGTGATTTAAAAATACTGTTCCCTTTCACAAATCTTTTTTCTCTCCTGCAAGCTAGATTAGTATTTATATTTTTCCACTTGGATCCAAAGTGTGTAAGCACTTGATAAACACCAGTAAATGACAATAGTGCTCATGTATTAATAATATTTGTAGGATATTCCAATTGACTTCATGAGCACTAATAAATAGAGGTAGAATTGCTCAAGGGTTAATTTGATCCCTCTCCAGTCTAGGCGCCATCCTTTCCTAGTTTCCCTCTCAGATGAGTTATTCCCCCCTCTAAGCCCTATCTTTTTATTTCGCTAAGGAGGAAAGCCTGTAGTTAAGGGGGTTTATAAACTACTACGTTTCTAGGAAGGAGTTTTTACATCATGAGTAATGTCAGGTTCAGAATTACAGGACTGCAACAAGGGCAAATCCTATGACAGATGAGTGCGTCGGTTTCCAGGACTACTGTCCTGAAAGCATTTCTCCTCTTCGTTTGAATACTGTTTGGGTTTTTTTCTTGAAAGAATATGCTTTATTTGTTGCATTTATGCCTGTTTTGTTGTATTTTTTTCCCTGCTTACTCTCGCTGCCCCGTCAAGCTTATTCTCAAGACATATTTTAAAAAAATTAAGGAGGACTTAAAGAGGTGATGGCTATAAAAAGACAATACTTGTGGAGCCCCTGACCTGTCAGTTTGCAGGAAGTAGCCATCAAGTCACAAAAATATGGAAATAGCTATGGCTCGGAGCATGAAAATCAACATATGTAGTCATCATGTATTTTTCTGGAAGATGGGCTAAACAACCTCTGTCACTTTTGCCGTGCAACGGAACCCGCTTTCTCTTTTCGGGATCACCCTGCCACTTCCCGTTAGCGTTAGGAGCACTCCGGATTGCCAGATCTCCCGATGAACGCGCCGAGTCCTGTCATTTCCCCCACAGGCTGTCTGGCGATGATCATCCGCTAAAGGATTGTTCCATCCGAGTGGCCGTGTCCGAGTCAAATGCTGGCAACAGGCAGGGAAACCCAAACCTGTTGAGGCAGACGTCTGCCGGGACGGGAGGAATCGGAGCGACGGCCCTTAAGAGGGCGAGGGGGGGGGACGTACTTTGCGCCAGCGGAATCAAGTCCCATGGGCTGCACCCGTGATGGGAGATGGCGACGGCGATCCTGATGGCTGGAAGTTTGCGGGCCGCCGTGCCGATGCTGGCCGCAGCCGGCCCGGGGCTGCGCTCTTTGGAGCGGTGCCTCGTCAGATTAGCCGCGCGGCTACTGTGTTTGATGCTCAACCTGGACGGACAGGCCTGCCAGGCAGAAACTGCTCAGGCAGATGATGCTAGGGAGGACAAAAATTATCCACCGCAAGACTAAGAAGACAGATGACACCCAGCAGGAACAGCAAGCCAAATCTGCAGAATCCACAATGCAGCTGGCTAGCCCGAGGCTACCTGCCTCTTTGAAGTGGAATAGACATCACCGGACGAGCTGTCAAATTAGATCACCAGCCTGGAAATGCTGAAAGAGATTTAGTTCTTCCAACAGAGAAGGGAAAGTTTAATAGATGAAAATCTTCCTAAAGGGGCCAAGGTAGCGAGGGAGGGGAAAGGGGAATCCTTCAGATGCGGCAACAATGAAAAATTACTCACCTCCCGCCTGCCTGCCGAGTGAGAGATGATGGGATGCGCGGCATTACGCCGTGGCCAAGGTCGCTACCAGCGCGGAAAATAAAGGCCACGCCTGCAGGAACCTGCACAGAGCAGCAACAAGTAACGCTTGCTACAGAATCAATCCCCCCAAACCTGTGATATCTTTATGTATCGCCCCGGAGCTGGGCTCTGAAGTACTGTAAATCTAATACCCGAGACGTGCGGCAGTGAGATGCAATGACCCAGCCGGCATCTGAAAGCTCAGCGCAGCCAAAGCGCGTTGTGAGGGCATCTCCCCTCGCTCGTCTTCTGCAGTAAAACACAAGCACAAAAAGATGTGCGGGATACAATTCCGTTTCGGTAGATCCAGAACAAAAATTAAGATTACCGAACGACTAAGCACGCACCCAGGTGTACGGCGAATGTGAGACCTGGTGTCTCCGTCAGGGACAGCGGCAGCACCATCCAATTATAGATGCAAAGAAGAAATGCTGCTCTGAGGGGGAAAATATTAAATGTATTAATCCATTAAGCAGTTTATCACTGCAATTACACTTTGAAGTTAAAGACCGTGAAACACACCAACGATTAAGAGAAGCGATAAGATTGAAAACCAAAAGAAAAAAATTGTATAGGCCTTCAGATCCCTCTTCCTAGCAAAAAATTTTAAAAAGGTTTAAAAAACGACATACCAGACTCTGAAGAGTCCAGATTACTCTTCCATCAGCTGTAATTATAATTTAAATAAATGCGTGTATGTGTACATGAGAAAGAAAGCAAAGCTGAAGAATTATTTTATCAAGACACTCCAATCTGCTATAACACCTACCGGGAAGTTTAAGATGTACCTTATAAAAAAAATAAGTTCCCCATTTCTAGGCCTCTGTTCTTCCAAAGATTCAGACAGTAATAAGAAATTCCTGGAACCTCAAAGGGCTGCTTCAGTTTAAAAATATTTTGGAGAGAGTGCTGTAGGCTAGAGAGAAGGATTAAAAGATTTTTTAAAAGACTAAAAGGATGTGAAAACATCACCTCTTACCTGCGAACAGCCAAGGTGCTAAGTAGGAGACGTCACCCTCCAAATGTTAACACTTTCTACCCAAAAAGTCTCTGGCAATTCAATTGGTGCAAACCTCTGGAAAGCAAGTGCTCCCTGTGGGTGGGCAGCGAAGAAAGGTGACAAAATGGGCTTGCCTGGACTGTTTCAGTCGTTAACCAGAAGTGGTATCTCCTTTTCTGTGTGGAAAACTGGGATGCCACCTGGTCGGTAAATCACTGATGACACAAAAGGAACTCAACAAAAAGCATGTTATACATTTAAGATATCGTAAAAAATTCATTTGTGGTTTTGCTGCTGAAAAGCCAACGCTGCAGTTCCAGCTGAATGGTCAGATCTTCTGAGTACCCAGGTCTAAACTGGAACTCGGGTCTAGAGCACAAGTCTAGTGAGGAGCGTCTGAGGGACCTGCGGTTGTTGCGCCTGGAGAAAAGGAGGCTCAGGAGAGACCTTCTCACTCTTACTGACTCCCTGAAAGGAGGTTAGAGTGAGGTGGAGGTCGGTCTCTTCTCCTAAGGAACAAGTGATAGGACAAGAGGAAATGGCATCAGGCTGTGCCAGCGGAGTTTAGGCTGGACATGAGGAACAATTTCTTTCCCAAAAGGGTTGTCAAGGCCTGGCCCAGGCTGGGCAGGGCAGTGGTGGAGTCCCCATCCCTGGAGGGGTTTCCAAGCCGTGGAGATGTGGTGCTGAGGGCCATGGTTTAGTGGTGCCCTGGCAGTGCTGGGTTAACGGTTGGACTCGACGATCTTAAAGGTCTCTTCCTACCAGAATGACTCTATGATTTTATGATTTGTTCCATGTAACACAGATCTTCATGAATTTATCATTCCTACTCTTCTCTAATCCCATCTTAAACCTGGATTTTTACAGAAATCACCGCTGCCCAGTTTTAAGTCTCAGCGCAAGAACTGCCGCCAGAGACTTCTGAAGTCAGGCTGAACTCCCTTGAAGTTACGCACGCGAAGATGACGGAAAATCATTGGCACATCTCTAACATATCCAACGCGACACTCGAACGCCTCTTCCAGCCTGGCTTGTCCGCAAGCAGCGGTCATCTTGGCATCACGGGGAGAAGTCGAGGCAAACTCGCAAGCGTGAGATCTCACTGAACACTTACAATTATCGTATTTCTTTCACTGCTGAATTCTTCAGTTGCTGAAAGGTTGTCACGCAGCCCCATCTCACCATATGGCAACAACCTCAAGTCCTAGAGGCACATACTTAAAAGACCATAACATGTCAGGCCCCTTGAATAAATTAGATAGAACAATTATGCAAAATAATAATACTGCAATGATGAGATACGTTAACAAATGAGAGTGTCACCGCTCATGAAACGCTGCGAAAATAAATCCCGCACATCACTGTGGTCATCAGCAGCATCAAACTGCGAAGCAACCGAAGTAAAACAACATCACGGTGTTTACTGGGCCCTTCAGCAACGGCAATTTTAGGAAAGGAGAAGGGGGTTGCAAGGGAGGAAAGCCACTTTTACTAATGCGCAGTGCAAGTATAACAAAATACTACAGGAACCGAAAAACGAGCGGTAGCAGCTTTAAAAACATTTACCCGTGTGTGCTCTTCATGCAGACCATCGATGTTAACATGAGAGCTCACGTATGCTACACCTCGTCTGTAAATAATACAAAGCATCAGCCGTCAAAAACGTACCTTGTACAATCTCAGAGAGGCCAAGCTACATTTTTATGCTCTTTCCCAAGTTTTTTTACAGGTTTAGTTGCCCTTGATGATCAAAAGGCATTAGACAGAAAGGGGGAGCGGGGAGGAGATCGATGCCATCTGCTTTTCCCAGTCGTCTCTCTAAAGGCAAAGTTTCAGTTCATCCTTCTTCATCTTTAACCCTCTACCCCCTTCAGTTTCTCCCCGCAAGGAAAAGTGAAATGCTGAAGTTAGCATCTGATAATAACCAAAGGCCTTTTAGATATTATAGAGTTAAATTTTACCGATCCACTTCTAAATATTTTCCTGTTAGCTGAATATTTTTGCTTTAACATTTCAGCAGCAATGTTGAATTCTCTACACCAGAGAAAACAAAACTGGCACAAGAGGCTGGGGGATACTGCAGCGGTAGCGTGGAGCCACCTTGAGACATCCTGACACTTGGAAACAGCGGCTGTTTAGGATTAAAATAATATTAAGAAGACACTTTGTAGCATCATCCCTACAAAACCAGTCTGAAAAGAGGAGGGTGTTGTTTTCGGCAACACTGGTTCCATTTTAGTGTTCTCAGGGGTTGTTTCCAAGGATGAGGGCTTCCACATACGCCGACCAAACTCAAATCATTCTCATTAGCATCTATAAAACCAAATAACCTGACTGGCTGTGAAACTTCCCCAACCCCTGACCAAACGCGCTGCTCATTCCCCCTCAGGCTCCCCTTCAGCGACAGAAAACACTGCATTATTCGAATTTAGTAGGAGCGTAGGTATTTTTCCAAGTCTGTTTAGGCTGATGTTTCATCATCACTTGCTCCCAGCCACAAGCGAACGGAAAAAGGCAAACTCAGTGAAATACACGCTACCAGGTAACAAATGCTTGAGTCAACTTGGAATTAAAAGTGCTTTCTGACAGGAAAATGTAGTCAAATATGAGAAGTCTGGAGTGTGAAGTCTGCAATGTTCATTTGCACTGAAGCCTCCTCTACAACTCTTGAACAGCTCTCAAGCCTTCAGCGAGATCTTCGTAATTAAGCACACAAAGAGAGCTTCAAAAGAGCGAGGAATAAAAGTAACAAACAGGAAACGCGGTAAAAGCCAAGAATTAAGCCCCCTGAGCTCAAAAGTTTTTCAAACCCAACAATATTTTCATTTTTAACACTAAAGACATTCCTAAAAGTATGTTGTGTGCCTGTAAACCCTCTGAAGAAATTATGTATATACGGAAAAGACCCATTAGAGAGCCTAGAATTATCCAAATTAAGCTTACTCGGGCAATTTTCTGTGTCAGGATATATTTTAATTACCTCATTTCATTATCTACTTATTTCTTAAAGCCTTGTAACACTCAGAACGCTCAGAGCTACCCAAGATGGGTGTATATCTATTGGTTCAGACAACACACAGCTGAAGTTGTTAGCAAACATTCTATGCTTTAGAAACCAACACAGACGTTTGTCAATTTGGATATCAAAATATTTTGGTATTTCTTTCAGTGTTTTAAAAATAAATGGTAACTGAAGCATGCAGAAGACAAGTCTCCAATTCACACGGCACTTTTAAATTTGTTAGAAAGAGAGGGACCAGGTTCTTCAGTGCTGTCCAAATGATGATCCAACACGAGGGTCTTTGGCTTTAAAGAACCAATTTGAAAAGATTGAGAGTGAACTTGACAGACTAAAGCATATTAAGATGAGGGAGAGTTTTTTTGGGTGGGTTCTTTGTTGTTGTTGCTGTTTTGGAGTTATTTTTTGTTTGGTCCCCCCCCCCCTTTTAAAAAAAATAAATGTTGAAACTTGAATTTGCACTTGCATAGAAATACCATATAAAGTGAGTCATATGCAAAAAAATCTTGGAAAACACTACCTTTGTCACCCAGTTTGAAAGAAAATGCTTCTAGAATCACCATAAAAGTCCCTAGCCACAAAATGAAGCAGCAAGTGAACTAACCTTTTTAAAAAGCCCTTCATTTTCTTTACTGAAGAAAAACTAAAGTCTGGCAGCCAAAGGAAGACTACGGTTTTAAAATAATTTATTCAGTCACATAAATACTTTGTAACATTTGCATGTTCCCTTTTTCACATCCTTGGCACACAATATAGCTCTGAACTTTTACAAAACTAGTGTAAACATCCATGGAGAATAAAATGAGAAGGGAGCAGGACGTACGTAAAAATTCAATAAATAGTAGAGGAGTAATTGAAGGAAAATCAGGACTTTCCTACAAAGACCACGTAATTACACTTGAATGTTTAAATTTTGAAAGGATTTTAAAAAAATAGCGAATTAAAACTCAATTCCACCTTTCTACCATGGTTGTGTTTAATCGAATCCATGATACAATTCTTTAACTAGGTCCAGCTCTTGAAGGAACAGCAGCAACTCAACGCAATCGTATTATTTGAGGCGTCAACAGGTTCGGTTCACATACAGAAGGTTACAAACCAGTATTTGCAAGTTAGTGGTTTTGGACTCTAAACTCCCAAAACACCCTTCCGCCACGACATTAAAATTTTCCTTAATGAGCATTGGTGTATAATCTGTTCTTGATAAAGACGACGGTAGACAGATGCTGTCGGACACCTGGATAATGTTGAATGTGGTTGAACCAACGAGACACATTCAGGTATTTCTCCTTCTCTTGCACGGTGAGGTCCACCTGCGTGGGGAAAAAAAACATACAAGGCACCAGTAATACGTGGCACCGCATCGCGAGGGTGTAAAAATCAAAGTGGAGAGTTTTGCAGCTGATTCCAGCTCCCACAGAGAGCTGTTACAGTCCAGCAGTATTCCATCTTCATCGCACATACGAGGATTTGCAGCCCAAAATATGCATTTGCTTTTCATTTGCTCAAATGAACGGACCCAGAGGGTGGAATGTACACTTGTATGATGGAGGTGGGGGGAAAGGGTGTTAGTTTGCTTGAGTTTAATTCCTCTGTCTATTCACGGGGTTACCATGCAGCTCTGGGGTGTGCAGGGAAGGGCTCCAAAACATGCCTGTCATGTTAATCTACCTGGCCTCAAAGGCAAAGTGACTATTCTGCATGTCAAGGTGTATTGTAAGGATAGCAATAAGTTATTTTCAGGCAATTTTGGGCTGGATAGAAAAAAAATAAAGGAAGTTGTTTTCCATTTTGAGTGATAGTCACACAAAGGTTACTAAAAACCAACACTTAAGTGCCCTGCCGTGCTAGCTCACAGCACTGAGATCGCAATGGCATCATTCAAATTACTACAGTGAACCACCCTGGAGACCTGTCCGTGCTCCATAAACAGATTTAAAGTCCTATCACTGACTCCTACAGGTTGAGGCCCTGTTGTTGGCCAGAGTTCTCAAGTCAACAGCAGTCACTTGTTCAGTTTAACTCAGATCTAAAGAGCTGCAAGGTCAGTCAGGAAGATGCCTCCAACTATCACCTCGCTCCTTGCCACAGGAACCGTGGCTAAGATTGATGAAGATCTTCAAGCCTACCTTTATCTGAGCCAGTCCTCCAGATAGTTAGATACCTTAGAGAGTTCATCAGCATCAGTCAAGTGGAAAAGAACAACAGTGACAAGGGGAAAAACCCCGGAATTTTTTAAAGCATCACAAACAAGAAGCAGAAGCTCTTAAAATGTAACACTGAGAGCTTCACAAATTGCCTGAGCTTCTGTAAGCACAGTGTATTCAGGACAAAACCGACTCCAGGCAGGACCATTAAGGGCAAGATGCTTGTGATCACCTACAGCTTGTTCTAGTCAGTGGTATCTGGGAGCTGGTGCTTGCTGTGAAGCTCTAGAACCATTTACATGCAACACAGAGCACGAAACGAGAAACAGATGTACTCCCAGGCCATCTAAAAATCACTGGAAGTGATGAAAAGTATTTAAGTGCAAGCAGATACTACAAATGCTGTCACTAAGTTCCGTGAGTGTTGTATAGTTATTTTTAAATGGTTCAGAAAATGCTGAGCTAAACTTCAGGTTCTGGCAGCAGACACAGTGTTTCCCCCCCATTTTTTTTTACTGATAATTCTCAATCTTCACATTTCTCTGATGTAAATCAAAAACTCTGTGAAACTAGTCCTCCATTCTATAAAAAAAAAAAAACCATCTGAAGGACAGACCAGACAGCTCCTCTAATACCACAGCCGTTCTTGTACTCCAGGCACAACAAGCAAGATATTTTTACTTATTTACATAATGTACTCTATCAGTGAAATATATTAAAAAGCACTTTGTGGCATGCTCTACTTTTTCCTCGGAATATAACTCTTAGGTTAATTGTTTAGAGATCACTTCCATGGCATTTTTTTTTTTTACAGCATTTTGTTAGATGGGTATTTTCTGTTCTTCCTCATTAAATTAGATAATTCCCCCAAGTTAAGAAAGGCTGCTGTTCTGCTGTTAAAATAATTATTTGCTATTAAAGCAATTATTTTAATAGCAAAGCAGCAGACACTCAATTTGACAGGCTTTTTTTTTTATGTCATGGAAAAAAAGAAGTCTTGTTCTTCCACCACAGAGCTCACAAAGGGTAACCAAGGTGGTCGTGGCACAATGAGGCTACAAGAGTTTCTACAAGGGCTATAAATACACAAGCTTTAATTATATTTGCTTTCGGTAGCATGGGGGATGCAGGCACAAAATTCCCATTCCCACACCCTCCACGTACACTAAGTCTGAAGTTCTTCAGTATCAAGAGAAGGATAAGATACTATCTCACTTTTAATTTTAGCCTTTGGATGTCAGGGAGAGAGAAAAAAAATAGCTGAATGGCGTATTTTAGTAAGTCCAGCTACTTTCACCTAGTTTTGCCTGATTTTCTGTTATTAAAGGAACATGCTTAAAATGAAATCTCTTTAAAACTGTTTTTGTGATTCAGTTTAAGTATTGTTGCTAGCATCATCCTTTAGAAGGAACACCTGTTATTGCCCTACGAAATTAAGCAGCATATCAGTGAATATTAACAAAAATTCACAGCAATGTTTATTACATGAAATGGTCATGATGGAAAAAAATAACTGGAATATAAACTACTAGTGCAGTCTCATTATTGCTCAGTTTTGGTAGTTCTGACCCGAGGAGAACAACTGTGTTTTGTACTTGACCCCAAAGTTTTGACAGAGGCTTCTTCCATTTGCAGATATAAATGTCACCCATAAGTTATTTTCTAGAGCTTATTAAGGACATTTTCAAGTCAGACCATGTAGATTTGAGTCCATTTTCTTGGAGTCTGATGAAATATTTAAAGGATAAAACCAGATCAATCTTCATATTGATTATTTCTCTTGAATAGCACTGGACTTGTGTTGTTTGAAAATACTTCCGCATAAAAACAGAGGCAAACTTTATTTTAAATAATAATAAAAACCAATATGAAAACAAGTTTACCACAGGGGGAATTTAATGCTTACTGATTGCCTGAGCTGTCCTCAAGCAATGCTTCCAAACCCATGTTTTCTCTGCAGTCTATGCTTTAACCTTGCAGAACTTCATTGTTCATCACATATATTCACATATATATTTAAGTAATCCAAGTGTCTAAAGACAACAACACTTAGACACACGGAGACGTGGAATTACACATGACAATGTAACCACGTTGATTGAAAAAGCTCATTCAGACAATTAGTATCAAGCGTTACACTTTTTGGGTGTTTGTGATCTGTATGATGATGCAGAACAATATATATAATTTAGTTCCTTATTATTACAAAGGTGTATTTCTAATTAATAGACTCGGTCTGCAAGAAGCCCCAAACTACCTGTGAATCTGACTGACTCTCGTTAAAATACTAACGAACGAGCCTGGACAGTGAAGAATCAGATTCCAGAACCTCCCCTGGATAATGGGAAGAACAAAATGAAGGTGGGAGAAGGGGAGGAATAAAAAAAAAACAACATATATGGTCTATATTCAGAAACGCTATGAAAGGAAGGTGAAAGTACAAGTGAAGAAGTGAGCAACAGGATGGGATGGTCTTAACCTTGCCAACCAAATGCTGGTTTTTAAAGTGTGAATAATATTTGGCTCATTCAGGATGACCGCGGTGTGTCACTAATATTTGAAATATTCATAGAATCATAAAATCCTAGAATGTCAAGGGTTGGAAGGGACCTCTGGAGATCATCGAGTCCAACCCCCCTGCCAAGCAGGATCACAGAATCTAGGGCAGGTTACACAGGAACACGTCCAGATGTGTCTTGAAAGTCTCCAGAGAAGGAGACTCCACAACCTCTCTGGAGAGCCCGTTCCAGTGCTCTGGAACCCTCACAGGAAAGAAGTTCCTCCTCACGTTGAGGTAGAACTTCCTGTGCTCTCGCTTGCATCCACTGTCCCTTGTCCTATGGCAGGGCACAAGTGAAAAGAGGTTGCCCCTTTCTTCGTGACACCCAGCCTATGACTAATGTCTGTGTTAGCAGGTAGTAACATCTATCAAAAGCAGAAAAATTAACCCTAAAGGTCAGCAGCAGCAAAATTTTAAGATCAGTTTTCTAGTCAGCTTGATGGACAGCAAGAACTGCGGGTCTGCCCCCACCTTGTGCTTCCCATTTCCACCTCCTCCCGTGGAGGATTATAGGAAATATTTATTGATCCCTTGCACAAGGCTTAGCTGCAGCAGTGGTGGATGTGACAAACTGCTTCCCTGGACCACATCACATTAAGAGACAAGCAGCTTCTCCCCCCCAAAGCTTAAGGCAGAGAAGCAGCTCTGGACATGCTCTCTTCTCATTACAGGAAAAATCAAAATTAAAAAAATAATCTACAGCTCAAGATCTTACCTCTATAGTTAAGTACTAGCATTAACCAGTTCGGAAACCTTCAAAACACACGCAATTCCTAGCTGGCAGCTTATAGATTTTCCTCTTTATTTAGGATAGCCGCCCCAGTATTTGCCCTTTTCATACCCTTCCGATTCAGAAAATTATCTTCCATGAAATCAAACATTTTAGAAACAGATGCTCTACTATAAACTCGTCCCAAGCAGTATCTGGATGGTTGCAGGCACCCAGGAGCACCAAGTCATTTGTTTTTACCATCTGTTCTATTTCCCAAAGCAATAACTTGTATCTTTTCTTCTTGATTAGGTGGTCTACTCTAGAGCAAACTCTAAATTTAAAATAAGCTTGATTTTCCCCTGCTTAAGCTTTTTTTTTTTTAAAAAGTCTCATTTGAACTCGTATTCCTTTACAGCATATACAGTCACATCTTTATGAAGTACTTTCTTTTTTCCTATGTCTACATTTCATATATAAAAGGCAACTCCAGTCAACATATTTCTCCTACTAAAGATATTTTACAAGGCAACTATGATTTAACAGAGTTCATTCAAGCGACTTACTCTAACATGCTTTGAAGAAACCTTCTGAAATGAAGCCTCTCTTCCCTCTCCTCTGCTTGACCTCATTTGAAGTGTTCCTCCTGGACAGTCCAGATACACAGACCTATGTTCTCTCTCATTTTTGGTAGTATTTTATTCCCCCATCCCTGCCTCTGCCTCCCTTTTAAAGCGTAGCCTCCTTGTGCTCTTCTCCCAGAGCCCTGCTTTTAATTGTATGAAGTCACCGTTCACCCAGCTGACTGAACTCACCGGTTCTCAGACGTACATGCGTTTGTCAGAGGCAGCTGTTCCTGATTATTCCTTTCTCCCCGATTTTCTAAGTTAAAACTGACTGATTTTCTCTTGTCCCAAGAATTCAGCAGAACCTTTTCTAAAACTCCTTTGGTTTTAGTAGTACGTGCTCATTTACAGTATATTTATATTTACAACATATTCATATTTATAATCATATTCCATATTCCAACACATCAATAACTTCTACTGCTTCACCTTTAAAATACTACTTGGAGTTCAGAACTGAGGGGCAACGATTTGCAAGCACTTCACAGTAAACCCTGAGCTGACTACAAAGAATTTCAACATCTCCACTCAGTACAAGCTTTCATTTTTGCTGTTTTTTTTTTCTCCTAAGGACCACCTCCCCATGTTATTTTCATATTCTGTACGTTATCAAGTCTTAGCATTAAGTCTTGAAACACAAATGATGTTTTGTTACAGCTCACACTTCTATGACCTTAATTAACGTGCAGCTTTCATCGCAGCAGCAGCACTTCTGTACTAACAGGGTTAGTACTTTGAGTTCTGACAAGTCCTTTCCGTTTCATTTCTCTACTTCCCCCTGTAACCAATCAGGTTCCAGACCTGAGAGCCCTCACACCTAGAAACACAGGAATAAGTATTTCCCTTGTTACGTGAGAGGAAACTAAAGCATTCTGGACACTATAGAGAACACAATTATTCTGACAGATTCATAGCTAAATATTAAATAAAGTAAAAAAAAAAAACCAACTTAAAAACAAGTTTTACTTGACTTTCTTATAGGAAATCTCTCAATTTTTGCTCTGTAATTGCCACTGATCGACAGGGTCAGCTTCTACAAAAATAAACTGTCCTTTAGATAAATAATTATGATAGTTGCATGTATAAAACTAATACAAGCGACTCTTACCATGACATGGTGCAATCCATAGTACATCAAGATGTCTGCTAAGGTGAAAATGTTTCCTGCAAGGTAGACTTTATCTTCAAGGTGTGTGTTAAGATCCTAAAAAGGAAAAAAAAAAAGTCATTAGACTGCTGTAGTATTAACTTTGTAAGACAAGATATTAAGGTAATGGTTAAAAATAACAGAAAACTTTCTCTGGAGACCATGTATATAAAATAAAGACCAGCTTTAATTTATCCCAACCTGAAGGAGAAACAGAAGAAGAAGAAAAAATTCTAGAAAGTATCAAGATAATGAACTAAAATATGATTCTCTGACAGCGAGAATTCAACATTTAAATGTTGGTCTCAAAGTTGTAGCCAGCTTGCTGCTGGCACATAGTTTTTTGTAATTCTCCCACTTATATCCACTCATTTTGGTAAATAAAATAAATCACATTGGTATGGATTAAGGTGACTCCACAGAAATACTTTCAAATCTGCTTTTTCTTGGCTTCAAATTACTGCATTCGAAAACGCAAGAGTTGTTAATTTTTTTTTTATTAGCACGTATGACAGATTTAAGATTTGATGAGTGGAAAACACAAGTCCTGCAGTCAAAGGAGAGCGTATCACTCTTCCAGCAGCAGCTTCTCCTGTCCTCCAGGGCTCAACGCAGTCGGTCAGCGAGGTTCTGAACTGCAAGCGTGTAAGAACCAGGGAAACACAAAGAGCCGGTGGGGTGGGAGACAAACAATGAGTTCCAAGCTCAATGCCAGGAATGTGATACCCATCCATCAGCTGGGAACATTTGGTACCTGCTTTTATTGATGTTGAAACCACTGCTAGCAGTTCTTAACGACCGATACCATCAATTCTGGTGCTAAGTCCATGTGAAGAGGGCATTGCTTCAGCATTAGCATCATCTCTCCCTCAACTCCACCTCAGGGGCTACAGGGGTGGGTTCCCATTTAGGTTCAGTGAATAAATATTTCAAATCTGTATCGCTAAAGGACCTTTTTCATGGATTTTCGGACACAGTCATTCTCTGCTGGAAAACAGGAGGCTGATGGACTTGTTGCTCAAGCTTATCACTTCTGAGAACACAGGCATCACATCAGCTCTACCTCTCCACCCGTCCTTTTCTCCACGTCTTACCTACTTCTCATCCAGTTCATGCACCTTTCAACCCCCTACTTCCCTCTAAAGCAAGAATTTTAACAGCGAACAGAATTGTCTACTTTAACCTGAATCCCAACATAAGCAAGCTTTAATTGTATTCTTTTCAGAAGTGTAGGAAAAGAGTTTCCCAGCTTTTCCTTGGATTTGGAAGCTCTCCCTGTTAGTATTCCCCTGCTGGTTGAAAAGACTTGTAGTAAACACTCTCCTTTTGCCTCAGATCTCCCTGATCCACTCTCTCCCCTGCCCCACAAACAAAGGTTAAGAAGCTTAAACATCACTAACATTTTTCAAGATGTCCCTGAAATAATTTTTCAGTCTCGACTGCAGCACATTCCATTTTAAGACAAGCTTTTACCTAAAAAAAAAAAGTCTAGGGCGAAGAGAAGGGGGTTAATAATTAGTGAACAATTTAGAATTTCCATTTAGCCTTAAGGATATTGCAGGTTTTGTGGTTCTGTAAATTCACCGATATGGAGATATCCTACAGCGCACATGTAAAACAAACAAGACACAAAGCTAAAATGCCAAGACTTAAGACATCCGACCTCACATTTTAATTTGACAAGTTTGACTCTATTATGCCACCTTACTATTACTTGGATAACCTCTTCCTGACAGGACTCCGGGACTTCTGTAATATTTAAACATCCTCATGTCCGCTTTCATTTCTTTTATTAGAGCAAATCAGGGAAAAATATTAACCCCTGCATAGTTAAAATTCTCTAAGGTCACCCGCCCCCGGCTATGCAGCTTCTTTTCTTTAGACTGGTTTGCTGCTTTGTTCATGTTAGTTAGCTCTCAAATCACTTTAAACACGTAACTACAGTTCGGCGGAATCTCATACACACAACACAAAGGCAATGCAACGCTCAGAAAAATCCAGTTTTTACTAGAAAAAAACCCAAACTTGTCTATTCTGACACAGATTCTCTGAAATTCTGGTTAAACAAAACAAAAGGTGTTGGTCAATGTGTTATAATAAGAAACAACGCCACTGAAATGATATCCCCCCCCTCCTCCGACACCTTTCTTAGTCTAGGTTACAGAATTCAGATTTTGTAAAGTGAAAAAAATCATTCTCTCAGAGGGTATAATCAGCAGTTAGCTCCCCATTCAAAATTTAGAATTTCTGCACCAAAGAAGTTAGGACATGCTAATTCTTAGCTTTATACATCTGCAAGAGTTTGCTTGTTTCTAGGCAGAAATATTGCTTGGCCAGTTGTTTAGGATGGGTTAAGAACATACAAATAATAAATCTGTTCTTTGAGTATCTTGCACATGTATACTCAAAAATATTAACTGATTAAAGAAAGAAAGAATCCTAAAACTTTAAAGGCAAGTGAAGCCATTACAGCAGGAACTATTTTGATAGACCAGAATAAATACTTTATGAAGTCAGTTAATGGGGAAAATGGAATTTGACAAAAATGGTTTAGTCTTGGATAAATTAGCATTTGTTTACAGTTACAGTTTTGAACATGCACTTTCCTCCTGTGAAATACAGACAGATATTCTGATTTCATTCTGTAAGTCAAGCTAATTCAGAAACACCACAATACTTTTTTTATTTCACAGGCACTAGGCACATTTAGTTAGTCTTGCTTCATGGGTTATGCTTCCCATAGATGATTATATTATTGGCTAGTAGCCAACGGTGTTAGAATTCCTCGTAGTCACGCTTTCTGAAGTGACCACAGTATTAAACTGAAATGGTGTTCCTGTCCTGGAGAGATTAATGAAAATACAAACACAAACCTGTATTTGAATTTCTGTTACATCCAGGAAATTCAGGTCTGGCATTTGCATCAGGTTTTCACGGACTGAACGTCACTACTCGAATTCATTACATAAATGCAATCCCAGTGTCAAACGACTGAAATTATCTTGGAAGCCGCTTGTAACTATACAAACTTACTGTTGCAATCCCTCAGGAAACCCTCTCTCCAATTTCACCCGGGTATTTAGGGCAGTTTGATGCACTAGTACGCATTGAACAACTGCAGCAATTCAAATCCCATCTTTGGGAACGAGCCGGGAAAAGCAAAGGAAGAAGAGACATTGACGGATTTCTGTTTGCTTGTTCTATGGAAAAAAAATCCAATTTACAGCCCATGTCACAAGTGACAGCCCAAGACATCCCGTCTGCGGCACACTTCTGGCTACCCCACACTGATCACTTAATAACTTTTAAATACTCAATCTAGTTGCCTGCAATCCGATTGATCCATTAAGGCGACAGAATCCCTTCCAGTCACCTCAAGTTGAGACAGCAGCTTGGCTCAGTAACAATTGCTTCCTTAATAATACTCTGATTTTGGTTTGGATATTCTGTCCACAACACCACACTGCTCCTGTGTGAACTTCCCTCGCACACAGAAGCGTGTCCTTTCAGTCAGCAAGATTCTTGAGGTCATTTATGCCCTAAATGCCTTTATATCACGTCATGCAAAGAGCTGAGCACTCTCAAATGCCTCAGTAAAGGCTCTGACAAGGCAGAACCCAAGAAAAGCAGAACTGCGCTCCTAGGGCACAGCTGTATTTAATTCTAACCCAATACATTTCTATCTGGCAAACGATGAGCTAAACCTGGTCTGGAAGAATATTATATTCAATACTGAGCTCCCTGCAAAGGACAGGAGAAAAAAATAAACCAACAAATGTTGCTCAAGTAATCAAAATTCAAACTTTTACACCTCTAAGTGCACAAAAATAGCGTGGTGCTAACAGAAAAGGAAGTGAACAGGGAAAGTCAAAATGCTTTCTGGACGAGCCTGAAAAGTGGGCACGTGTCCCAATTAGAAGGTTGTCCGAAACCAGGGTGAAGAAGTGGGGATTAACGGCACAGACAGAGCATGGATTAACCTGCTTCTATATTGTGGATGCAGTAATTTTTCAAACAAGCACATTAAGTAAGAATTGAAGCTCTCTTGCACAAATTTATTATTGGATTTCACAATTACAGCCGGAGAGCACAGGAAATTGGGACAAAACTAGTTGAAATCATTGCACTTTGTTTTGTACAAGATACTGAAAGTAGTACCCAAAAATCCTGGGTTATAATGACCCTTCTGAGACTAGAGATTCCTGTATTTCCATAAAAGCTTTTCTGTGAATTTATTTATTCTGGTCTATCAAAATAGTTCCTGCTGTAATGGCTTCACTTGCCTTTAAAGTTTTAGGATTCTTTCTTTCTTTAATCATTTAATATTTTGAGTATACGATGTGCAAGATACTCAAAGAACAGATTTATTATTTGTATGTTCTTAACCCATCCTAAACAACTGGCCAAGCAATATTTCTGCCTAGAAACAAGCAAACTCTTGCAGATGTATAAAGCTAAGAAGCTCCCAGTTATTCTGAATACACCTCTGAAAATGGGAGGGAGGAGGGAAGAACTCTCAAGGTCTGAATACTGAAAATTGATAGAGCAGAGACATTCAAATCTCATGAATGGAATTCACTGACATCTAAGTAGACATTTGAAAGCACAAAGCTTTCACAGAGGTTCTCGGTTCCTTCCTAGAAGAGTAGAAATACATTATAAAGCACAAAAACTCAGTATTTCCAGATTTCTTTCCTAAGCAGCTTAATCTACCACTAACCAAGCATCAAAGAAGCAAAAGGAAAATACCTTTCTTTGCCACTGCATGAGAGTAACAGAATTAATTTGATATTATGATATCGCCACTCTGGGTAACCACCTTTCCTACATATCTGAAGAACAGTCCAGAGGTGCTGCTCCCACCGATTCTGTCCAGTACAGGAGCTCAAATCAAAGCCATACAAAGCTCCAAGAGCACTTTCAGTGCCTGGTTCTCAACACTACAGCACCTGCTCTGAATGAATGAATATAAAAACCTGGCTGAGATGGTCCGACTGCTTCGGGATTGTTTTCACGCCGAGTAACAGCTTTAGCCAACGTGTCAGTACGAACAATTTAAGAACCCATTTTCCCAAGGCCAACAGAAACCCCTTCCTGTTCGAATTAACCTTGAAACCAGTTATTTATTGGCATTTTTCAAAACAGCATCACCTCAGTTAAGGGTTAACTAGAGGCAGCCCAAAGTTTATAGCAGGAGTGACTGAACTGGATTTGGCGCAGCTTATTATAAATTGTGGCTCTAGGCTGCAACTGTCCCAAGGCTGCCATTGTGTATTCCAGACATGCTGTAAAACTACAGCCTCAGACTCTCCTCCTTATTTTAGTTCTCCTTTTTTTTCACCCGTACTCCCTTTTGGCATAATATACTTTAATAGTAAGCTGCCTCTTTTTCTGATTAATCATGGTGGCAAGCGAACAAATTAAAAAAAAAATTCTTAATTGCTATATATTAAATTATTAGTGCTGGAATAATTCCACAGCAGCTCTGTGTCAAAATAAATTCTGGCTATTCAACATCTGCTAAGGAAAAAAAAAATCCATGGGAAAATTTTGAAGTGATATTATCTATTAGAATATACTTAAGGCAGAGATTGTCCCTCACGTGACATTATCAGTAAGGAAATTTCTGTAGAATCAGAGAACGGTTGGGGTTGGAAGGGATCTTAAAGATCATCTAGTCCCACCCCCCTGCCATGGGCAGGGACACTTCCCACTAGACCAGGTTGCTCAAAGCCCCATCCAACCTGGTCTTGAACACATCCAGTGATGGAGCATCCACAGCTTCCCTGGGCAACCTGTGCCCGTGTCTCACCACCTGCAGCATGAAAAATTTCTTCCTACTTTCTAATGTCAATCTACCCCCTTCCAGCTTAAAGCTGTTACTGCCCATCCTATCACTACAAGTCCTCATAAAAAGTCCCTCCCCAGCTTTCTTGTAGGCTCCCTTCAGATACTGGAAGGCTTTTAGTCTTTCCCAAACTGTGAGAAGACCATAGGAGAAGAAATAGAACCACAGAATCATTCTACGATTCTACGAAAAGGCTTCATAAGTTTGTTTGATAAGCAACTGAAAAATAATACTTGTCAAGAAGGTCTTAAAAAACCCCCAGACAACAGAGACCTCTGGGGGCCCCCTAGTCATACCAGTGGTTCAAACTACAGCTAAACCTGAGGTTAAATCCCAATTAGTCAATGCCTCCTTCAATTAAATCCTGAAAACCCCAAAGGGTTGATAGTTTTCATGTGCTATCTGTAGAGCAACCATGACTGTAAAGGCTTTGCTAGCACTTGCACGTAGAAAATAAGATCAGAGATGTTACAAAATGAGAAGCAATATAGAACTCATGCTTAACCAATGGAAGATATTCCAGAGATACAATGAGATCAAGATAATTCAGATTATCTGCAGCATGAGAGAAATGGTTCTTTAGGCCTTTCACTCATTTGTAAAGCAGGCACAATATTCCAAGTGCTCATGATCAAGGAGGTTGTCAGTTGGAAAACAGGTTACTAACAACGTTTTGCTTTGTACTATTTTAAGAACAAGGAAGAAGTTGTATCTTAAGTAACACGATGTGTTAACTCCTGAACACTGCTTCAGTTTCTCTTTGGTTTCTAGCTGACTCAGACTCACCACACCTTACAGAAGTCAGAAGTATGAATTATGACTCTGCTAGCCTGGAGTAAAGTCAATCTTCCTAATACCTTGCAGCTCACACAGGTATTTCTAAACTAACTCATTAGTAGCATTGAGCATTGTGTACTTCCATCTAAAACATACTTTGAAATCAGTAACAAAAAAAAAATCAAGGCTTTAAACCAGATGGAATTTCACTGCTGTTTCACACACACTGAGTACAGAGCCCTTTAGCACTTCAGTGTAAAGCAAATTTCTCTTCAAGCTCTGGTCCCATAAGGCTGCACAAATACTAATTACCAGTCACAAGGAGTAAGAAGGAAAGTAGAGCAAGTTTTGCTATCTACTGCCTTCCATCTGGCTGCTCAAGTAACAGGGCGACCCTTGAGATTCTCTTTTTGGCTTCCACCTGTTTAAGAGGAATTAAGCTTTGACTGCAAGAAAAGTTGAATGCAGTAGATCAAAGCCTCCATATCAAGGAGCTTGACGTGAAGGGCAGCTGTGCAGAGGTTCCTTTATGATCTCACTTTTCACATATAGTTCTGTCCAGTAACACCTTCTAGTATCAATTACCACAACATCAGCTAAGGCCTGTATTCCATAATTACCAAATCAGTAAGAACAGCTCTTTAAACAATCAGCATTATCTTGAAGTACACCAACCTCTCCATAACCGAGGTTTTATGAAGACAGCAAGAAACTGGCATCTTACACGGTAATAAGAGACAGGGCAGCTGAACAATCGCGGAACTATCTGGAACACCCCAAGTTGTTTCCAGCGTTACAGCCATAAAACGCTGTAAGAGCTCTGCTTCATATCTTTTAATATTTAAGCTTTTTTCCCCCTCCTGTTTCAGGTTGTTAGGGTATTTTTGTCACTACAACTGAAAAAGCAGCAAGTTGAATAGAACCGTGTATAGATACTGCCAAATCTTCAGAGTTTGCTCAGGTTTATTAATTGGTGTTTCATACACACATTAGCACCATAACCTTCTCCAAGGTCTAGTTACTCCAAAACTTCAGTGGCATGGCAGTTAAGTGCTGCTTACCCTCAGAATTATTCTAGTATCTTCTTTACTAGAGCCTCCATCTACTCGAGTCACTCTGTATTCCAGCCACTGCTGAACGACAGCTTTCTCTTCTGCGGTACTTCCAAGCAGCTGGTCTTTCTTAGCCTGCTTCACTAGGTGTACAGCTATGGTCATCAACCCCGTCAGACCAGGACCATTGTTCGTTTGGAGAACAGGAACCTGGAACAGGAAACAAAAGCGTAATACTAAGCAAAAAGTCTCGGTAAGAACAGCTACTGGTTTTTTAGAGCCCTCTCAAAAGAATCTTTAAAGCAATATATCAGAATTTAAAAGTATTCACGCTAGAGGTAGTAACATTAGAAAAAGGGTATGTTCTCTTTTTACTCTCTGGGGTGGTTTATTTTCAGTTTTTACAGAAGTTTCTTTAACACATGCACAAGCCGAGACATTTTTAGCTCCAACTCATCAAATTCTGCCAATACTAGCAAGAAATAGTATTGCTCGTTTTAACAATGGCAGAAATCTTATTAACTTAAACCTCCTTCTCCAACTCAGGACTCTGACTTAAGATTGTAAAGTCAGCAGTATCCAGTTCCTCTCAGAGAAATGCCTACTCATGTTTGCTGTTCTAGTCCCAAGTGTTCTGATAGAAAATAGTAGTTCACTGGTATCAGGGGAGGACAACACAACACACCTCCAGCTTTAACCACACCTGTGGTAGTGATAGCACATGTTAAACCATGGGAAAGGAAACTGAACCGCTGAGAGTCAGAAGGGAAGGGAATGAATTAAAACTCACTGCAACAGACTAAGGCCCATTCGGTCATTTGTGGCATCAAGTGATAGAAGAGAAACTGACTCAAATGCAGTCAAGTTTGTTGTTTTTTGGTTTTTTGTTGTTGTTTAAGTATTGACTACACAGAGGAGTCTGTCTATATTTAAATTTAATTAGCATACAGTACACGTTGAAAGCATAACATTAATTTTGCCGTTGTATCAAGAGTCTTTGACTACTATTCAGTTTTTCCACTGAACATAACAGTCAGAAAAACTACGGACAGATCTAGTTACTTGATTTTTCAGACTTATGTTTTACAGTAAGAGCATTAGGTTGACAATTAAGGAAGGTTTTCGCTGCTGAAGAATGCACATATTGATATTCAGGACTCCAACTATAATACAAAAATAGAGGGCAAACAGACTGCTTCTCTTTTCCATATGCTATCAGTCCTTCTCCAAGGTGATCACACAAAGGCCCTCACACATATGTGGCACCTCAGCCTCACATTCCATTTTTCATACCAGGTAATTAATGTTCAAAATGCCAAATCATCTTTTTTAAAGGAGCAGGATATTTAAGAGCGACAACTCCTCACTATACATGTATAACTGGTATTAAACCCGCATCTTTTTTTCCACGTAATTTAACCACGGCAGCACAGACAGAACAAGGAAAACGCAGGGAGACAGAAAGCAGCGTAAGAACATGAACACTTTAAATCGACATCCCTCTAAAGAGACACGATAACCTTCCTACGAGAACGTAGCGAGGCCCTACGGCCACAAAATAAGGCGGGTGGTGAATGAAGGGGCTGAAGGAGAAAAGGTGAAACTCCTGGCTCACGGGGAAGAGCCGACCCTGCCGAGAAGAGCAACTGAGCCCTGCTGCTCGGGAGGAGGGGGCGGGAGGAGGCCCCAGCCACCGCCAGCAGCGCTGGTGGGGGGGAATCGCCGCACAGGGAGGCCTCAGGGCCGGGCCGGGAAGGCGGGAGGGGAAGCGGCGAGGGAAGAAGCGGTTGGGGAAGGGGGTCAGCGGAGGCCCGCCCGCGTTGCTGCCCGCCCCCGGGCCCCCCTCGCTCCCTTCACCTTCCGCTCCCCCTGGACGCCGTACTTGTTCCCTTTCGGCAGGCCCAGCAGCCTCTCCAGCAGCGCCAGCTCCTCCGGCGCCGGCCGCGCCGCAGGCGCCATCTTCGGCGGAGCAGCACCCGGGCAGAGAAGGAGCAAGCGGCCACCACCACCACCTGACAACAACCGCCGATCCCATTGGTAGACGGCGCGGCCACGCCGCCAAAGCATCCGCCGCTGCGATTGGCCTGAAGGAGACGGCCAGCCAATCAGACGCTGGGCGCTGTCCGCGCATGCGCCGAGCGGTGGTGGGGAGGCGTGGCTGCGAAACGCTCGCGAGGGCGGGGGTGCGCGTGCGCAGCCGCGAGAACACGTTTTCCCGCCCAGAGGGCGGCGCGCGCAGGTGCGGGCCAGGCCAGGAGCCCGGGGCTGAGGAGCTTGTGGTTGGAGGGGACCTTGGAGATCACCAAGTCCAACCGTTAACCCAGCGCTGCCCCAGGGCACCACCAAACCATGTCCCTCAGCAACACATCTCCAGGGCTTGGAAACCCCTCCAGGGATGGGGACTCCACCACTGCGCTGGGCAGCCTGGGCCAGGCCTCAACAACCGTTTTAAGGAAGAACCTCACCTGGTGCAACTTGAGGCTGTTTTCCTCCTGTTCCTTGGGAGAAGAGATTGACCCCCAACCAGCTTGCTGTCCAAGCGTAGCCAAATTTAGCCGAGAAGCTGAAGTTCCAGAGAGAGTTAAATTACTAGACATTTTGTGGAGTAAAGAAAGGGAAGATTATGCAGAACTGGGCCACATCCCTGCCCGTGGTAGGGGGGCTGGAACTAGGGGATCTTTAAGGTCCCTTCCAAGCCAAACCATTCTGTGATTACAGGCGCTGATCAAGGGCTGTAAAAATAGCCTCTGATAAAGGAAGAGGAGGGATAGAAGAACTTGTTAATGAACACGGCTAATGATAATGAAGTTAAGAGATAAAAACCACACAGTCATGGAATCATTTAGGTTGGAAAAGACCTCCAGGATCAAGTCCAACCGTCGTCCAACGTCTCCCTGATCTCTAGACCATGTCTCAAAGCGCCGCATCTACTCATTTTTTGAACCCCTCCAGGGATGGTGACTGCACCACCTCCCTGGGCAGCCTGTTCCAATGGCTCATCACTCTTTCAGTAAAGAACTTCTTCCTGATAGCCAATCTAAACCTCCCTGGCTCAACTTGAGGCCATTACCTCTTGTCCTGTTATTAGTTACTTGGGAGAAGAGACCAGCACCAGCCTCACTGCAGCCTCCTTTTAGGTGGTTGTAAAGAGCGATGAGGACTCCTCTCAGCCTCCTCCAAGCTAAACACTCCCAGTTCCCTCAGGCATTCCTCATGCGACATATTCTCCAGACCTCTCACAATCTGAGCTGGCCATGAAGTAGTCTTACTTAACCGCACAATTCTATTTGAGATCTGTTAAAGATGTGAATTAATCACCTTTCTAATTGAAGATACCCTGCTGTGGATGTCATACCTCTACACCCAGTCATAAATGTCAGAAATTGAAACCGTTTTAGATTGGCAGGTCTGTTTGTGCAGAATATCAAAGTGCAATTCTTGATAGAAGACCGTTAAACACCAAACTATAATTTTTACTCAAAAAAACCCAAGCTAGTCTTGTCCTGCTCCTGACAATTTCAAACTACAGACTCAGGGCTATCGCTGCGTTAGTCATCTTAAATAAGATGATCCTGACAAAAGCCCTGGTTCTTCAGTGAAAGGCTTTATCTTGATACGAGGTGACATTTAGATTTGTACCTTCTGTTGCAGGAAAAATCTGAAAGTGGCCACGGAGCCTTCCTCTGAGCAGAGAGCAATTCTTGGGTGGATTTTAAAGCTTTTCCAGGAATTTGGCTGATTAAAAACGAACATCTGCAAAGCACTTCATTTAAAGAAAAAAATTTAAATTGCTGTGCCGTGAGAAAGACACTGCTTGTTGCAAAGTTTTTTTAATTCTTCACCTCCTTTCCTGCAGCAATATTTTGAAGAGCTGGTGTTCTGGTTTGATATCAAGGAATGAATGAAAATTGTACAGAAAGCCTTCATTTTCAGTGAGGAAATGGAGAGAAATGTTCTGCCGGTTTTTTAAAAAGCTAGTCGATTGTTTCATTGTTGAAAGACTTCCCTTGCAATAAGGAACCATCTCTCAGGACATACTTACCTACATTTACAGGTTATATATTTTTAAATTCTTTGGAACCTAGAAGGCGAGACTTGGCAGTGTGAAATATTAGTATGGATGGATTGAAATATCTATCAGTTACAATAAAAAGGTTACGACTGCGGTCAAGTGAAAAGCTACAGGTGGGGGGTTTTTTTGCCTTTCCTCCCACCTCGAAGTTTTCAAGTCCTTGGAAGGGAAGACTTTAGAAATTACGTGGAGGAGACGAACCGCTTACGGTTGCGCGGCAGCTTTCCCTCGATCACAGAGTTTAGCAGCATCTCCTTTTCGCTCTCTGTGCACAATTCTCCTCTCGTTCCATTAGGTGGAGCTTTGTGATTAAGACTGCAGGAGAAACTCGCTTTAAAGTGCAAAATAATTCACCACGGAGCGGCTGGGGGAGGAGGCGAGCGAAGCCTCCTTTGCTTAGAGGTATCAATGTCCTGTATGCAAGCTCCATACACAAAAATCTGAATCAAGACCCTTGCACACAAGGCAAATAACTTGAAAAATCGATTCTGTCAAACGGAGAGCTGCTCTAATCTGCTGTTATCATAGTCAAGTTCCAAATCTACAGTACCTTAGGTTATAAATTAAATGTCAAATATAATTAATTTGGCACTTGAAACATGAAGCGGATGACTGTCCTTTAGAGGAAGCCTGACAGCTTTACGTATGTCACATTGGTGTCTGTTAAAACGAGCTTTACATGCCAGCCGATCCTTGTGTGAATCATATTGCTCTTAGCTGTACCAGAATTTTGTCAATGTAATAAGTCTCAGAACAGTCTCCCCTTTAATTGTCTGAAGCTTTTGCAAGACGATATAAATCAAGTGTCATCTGCCTCATCTGTGCAAAATAATGGTTTTATCATACATCAAATAAGCCATTTATTGCTCATTCGTTACTAGAGGAGTTATGGTTGAATATTTACGCACAAATCTCTATTTTATACAAATGGAGAATGTTTTCTGCCCCGTGCCTTGGACCCGCTGCGCCTACAATCAGAATCCCGTTTTCCTTCCACCTTCAGAAATCCAGCAGCTGCTGGATGAACCGCACCAGAGTTTGTCCAGCGGATGCTTTTGCACAGTGGTTGAAATTAAAATATCAATAACCACCATTATTTCCCGCCGATAGCACCAAGAGGACCTTCCTAATCCAAACCTCATCAGAATTTCCCAAGCAAAGATTTGATGGCAGAGTGCTGCAGGAAGGTTTCCTTGCTGTAGTTTCAGGGTTAATTTTTAAATGCACGTAACCAACTGGCTAAAAGTTTGTGACTGGTACCCTACATGATCTACAGCATGTGTGAGCAGAGCGATTCCTTCAGCTTAAGAGCAAAAAAAAAGAGGCTGAGACCTTGCTGCCATTACTCCACTCCTTGAAATGAGGGGAACACATGCACTCAAATGAGAAGATCTAGACTTGTTCCTTTGGTGCGTGAATGAAGCAAAGATGAAATTGGCTTTTTCTTTTCAAGTTCTCTTGGAAAATTGGACACAGAGAAAGAGTTATGATTGTACCAGCCATCTGTGCTTCAGCTTCCTTTTTCATCTGCGCCACCCCATGCTGTCCAACAGAAACACCAGCCCCAGGTCTGTGTCAAAATTTAACTGTTCTTGTATGTACGTGGAAGAAAACAACTCAAAAGCAATATTTTAAACATAAGAAGCATGATCATTTTATCTTTTTGTCTCATTTCCGCTGGGTTACGCCAACAAAAGGACTTCTAGTTAGAAGCCTTTCTGTTCTAGCAGCTGATTTTATCCTAAGGGCATGTTGAAGGAAACAGGGAAGGGAAAGTTGTTGTGATATATGTGTATATATATATATATATATATACCGCCCAGGCATTACAGTGATTTAAGGTCATCATCTTCATTGAAAGGTCCATGGTCGGAGGCAATTAGCTCCATGCTGCTGTACCTGGTTCTAATGTGTTCCCGACCCACTTGTTCATGGCTTGGAGTTCCCCAAGCTTTGTCTGTTACAGGCGTGGCTGCGTTTGGATCTCAAAAGCGTCGTGACTTGGTTTTGAGGTTCAGTAACTGTTGAACATGGGTGTGAGTTTGGGGTTGATAATTCCAAAATAATCTTGACTGCTTCCCGTGGACTTGGAGACTGGTGAACAAAGAGCATTTGTATATTTATATATATATATGGGTCTATAAAAAATGTCGCAGTGATGTTCCTTTGAAGCCAAGGTAGCTTACTGTCCAATAAGGGAAGAACCAACTCTCAGGCACTGATAGTCACAAATTTGATTTCCCTGAGACAAGAAAATATGGACCCACGTGGAAAATTTACAGAGAGATCTGTGGAGACATATTCTACTCTCCTTATTCCATCCTTGTTTCTGAAGTCAAATTGACTCTTTTGTTACTCGCTTGGCTTCCAAATCAGATGTCATTAAAGGAAAACAATAACAATTAATGGAAATGAAGATTTATGGAAAACAGCTGATTGTTTGGCACGGAAAGGCACAGACTGCTGTCTGATATGTTAGTCAGGGTATCGGTGTGGCAGAAGACCACTGGTTTGTTCAGAACGAGCAGTCCTGGTCCTGAGAGACAGCTGGAGATGAAGCGGGTAGAACAACTGAACTGAGTTTGTCACTCGAACACTTCACTGAGTTTATCGTGTGTAACTGTGGTACATTTGCTTGTTGGCAGTGTAATTTGCTTCTTCTACAGCTACGTGAGCGCTGGGGTTTGTCTGCTCTGTTTCTGAGAACAAACATGATTGTTGTAGCTGAACCACTCCTGGCACGCGGGCTTTTGGGACTGTGCCCTCTTTACGTCACACAGAGCCCTGGGACGAGAAGGGTCTTCTCCTTTTTCCTGGGATAAGAAGATAATCAGTAACGTGCTCCGTTAGTCCAGACTAATTCTGCTCTTTGTTCTCCAGCTGTAGCTGTGCTGAGCTGGAAATATGTCCTGAACATACACTAGATGGCAGGCGGGTCAGGTGGCTGGAAACCAGCCTTGTCCATCCATCACACAGCCTTTGCTCTAGCCTCCAGAAGATCAACTGGTCTTCCCCAGGCCTGTTCAGCAGCATCTTGGGCTCGCTGTGGAGCCCTCTGCCCACGAGATGCTTGGCCATGTTGTTTCCGACAGCTTTGCTTTTGCCTCTTAGCCAAGGAGAAGACATCCGATCAGTAACAGCTCGATCAGTAGCAGCTGTTGCTGAGAATCAGGCTTGTGTTAGAGAAGTGGATGTGTTAAAGAAGTGCTGTCAGCACCTGAGGCAGGCTCTGATGGCTCGTCTTCAACAGTAGACTCCTGCATTTGCCCTGCAGGAGACGATGGCAGCTTGTCGCAAAATTTTTGCAGCAGAACATCTTTCCAATGCTCTGCGTTTGCCCCAGGATGAAAGATGCCCTCGATGTTGCCCTTAAAGTGGAGATCTTGTTGCGATGCCGGCGTGTACGGCCTCAAACACATCAGTGCTTACTGTAGGATCCTTTGGGACCTGTCGTGACACAAGGTCACAATCAGCCTTCCTGTAAACTGGTGTGTGGGGCTCGCTTGACCCACAGCTCTGTCAGTGTAACAGAACTGCTGGCAGCTTCCACCTCTCCTGGTGTCCTTGAGGAAAGGATGGAGATGTTGCCTCACTACCAGATCATGCTAATGTTGTAGGTGAGTCTCACAGGGCTCTAAGAGTAAGCCACGTTTTAAAAATAGGCTTTCCAATTTTTTTTTTTTCCATTAGTGATAGCTGTAGGAATGCTGTGAGTGGTCATAAATGGTGGAAAACCTGCTTTATTTCTAGACTTTTCTCTAGAGTAAACTACCACTGCTTGTATCGGTTGAGAATTATGGAGAAGTCGATGCTTGTGTAGCTTCAAGTGCCTTATTCAGCTAGTAAAATAGTTGAGACTTTTGAGACGAGCAGTGGGGAAATCTCAGTTTGAATAAACAGACGTAATTAGAAACTAGGAGGTTTAAGCTTCAATTTGTAAGTGGCTCTAAATATAGTGGTCTTTGGGTTCTGGACAGATTCATACAGAGGAGGGTTAAAACCACGCCTGGATGCCGCACTATGCGCAGCTTGGAATAACTTACGGCCAATTCCTACAGCTCCTCTGTCCCTCCCTTTTATTCTACTACACAGTTATGAGGAGCTGTAGAGAAAACACCTTGTTTTGGAGGTGTCTCATGAAACAGTAACCCTGACAAAACCTCTCCATGTTTGCCTGTATCGCTGTGCATCAGATGCATTCTGGTTATTAGTTGGGAGGAGATTCTGCCTCTGCCTTTATGCTCCTCTCCCAGACAAGAAGCCTTTGGAGCCTTCACTATTGCACCGCGTAGCATTTAGAGAATGCGGGAGTTAAATCAGTAAGAAGAGGAATCAGGCTTCGGTGTTGCTAATCTGACCGTCTGATGTTTCCCAAAGTATCTGTACATTTTCTCTAATAGGATGGGAATGATCAAATCCTACACACAAGCACATTTTTCTTTTGAGCTTTTTGAGTCAACGAGGAACCGCTCAATAAAATGAGGAAACGTTGCAGAACAGAGAAATGAGCAAAAAAGTAATACAGACTTGACAGAGTCAATAGGCAGGTGTATTTGTACAGACAGGAACACTGAGAGGGTCCTTCACTGAAGCTCACAAACCTTTTCTCCTGCAAATGTGGTTTGAGACAAGCTGCATGAAGACCACAGGAGCGAACATCAGGACACGGCCACAAAAATGAAAGTATGGAGCAAATGACTCACCGTGGCTGGAGTTCTCTTTTGGACGCATGCAATCATGAGGTCTACCTGCAGCAAAGCCCCTTGAAGCCAGTATTGCTAGTGAAAAAGAGTGAAGCGTTCCTTCGTTTGTTCTTTGCTTCTCTTTCCTCAGTCTCTTTCAACTTTTAATTGCCGGAGACATAAATCTAGGAAGCAAGCAAACATATTCAAAATACAAAACTGTAATTAAAGCAGTACATTCTATAACTTCTTAAATGCATTTTTTTTTCCATTAAAGCAAGATAAAATAAGTTTGGAATATATGTTATAGACTCAGGCCAACGCAAACTCTGTCAGTTGGAGGCTGCCTTTGTAAGAAGAAATTTACATTTAGCTTTTGGCGTATTTGTTTGACATGAGTGCATTTATTGCCCAAGGGAAAATCTGTAGGAGCGTGGAGATGTCACACGATGCTCTGCTACTAGGACACATGAGGCTCGAGCCAAGACTGCAAGAAGAATGACACACAAAGCTCATGAGTTTAAGAACTTCAGGTTATGTTGCACCATAACCCAAGAGCTTGATAATGGATGTACCAGAAGAAAACAGGGCTGCAAATAGATTATCCTGATCCTTCAGTGCCTCTACAAAATCACACGGTTCCTCCTCATTTGGGTTTGGTTTTTGTTTGTTTTTAATTTGGGGTTCGTAGCGAACTCTCCCCTTCTTCTCCTTGTTGCTCTTTGCAGCGATCTTCAGCCTTGTTTCCTTTCTCCATCCAAAACTTATCAAAACCTGGCAATGCAGCCTTCTTTTTCTTTTCAATTATTTGCTTGGTACTATGTTTTAGAGAGGATTTTGTGGAGGTGAGGAGCAAGGCTTATGTGATGCTGAGTATCTGAATTGATTCCAGCAAGGAGGAATAACGCAAAAGAAGTTGATTATGATTCTCAGCTGCTGGGTGTTGTTCAACACATCGGTGATGTTGTGAAAAATCTGGTTTAGAATTATTTGACCCCCCAATCTGGGGGCTGTAATTGGGTTTTGCTTCACAGAGGTTCAGACAATGGTTTATAAAATATACACAG
The DNA here is from genome assembly GCA_013400335.1 of Eurystomus gularis. Taxonomy (NCBI): domain Eukaryota; kingdom Metazoa; phylum Chordata; class Aves; order Coraciiformes; family Coraciidae; genus Eurystomus; species Eurystomus gularis. The sequence goes on from VZZY01016156.1 coordinate 420,973, forward strand.
AGATCAAAGTGGTTTGAAATTCAGACTGATTTTCTATCTTTTTCTTTTTTTTTTTTGGTATGGAAAAAATGAATAAACCCTCAAAACACTTTCATTTAAGGCCAGTTCCTGCCAGCAAGGGAAATTTAATCCACTCAAGCCACCAAATCATTGAGTACATTTATTCATTAAAGTAATCAATCAGTGGAAATAGGTTTTTCTTTTCATATATTAAATGGCAAAAATGATGAGTTCATAAAAATGTCAAGAAATTTTCATCTCTGCTATCTCTTTTCTTAGGTCAGCTGTCTTCAAATGCATTATCCCATTTGTGGGAATCTTACTTATTCTGTCTTTCTTGTAGAAAGCTGAGTCTTGAGTACTACACAGAGATTAAAATTGAGTAGAAACTATAGAAAATGTCAAACATAGCAGAAATCGTGACACTTGCTCTTTTGACTAGTCACAAAAGCATCAACAGTTGTTAATTTTTGAAGCTAGCGCTCTGGCAGCGTTACATTAATACATCAGTCACCGCAACTTTTTGTTGATGTTTTTGCTGGCATCTACAAGTTTGTCAAGATCTATCGTCTCTTGCCCTTACGCGGCTGGCTTCTTTTATTTTGACAAATGGATCCTTGCCAAGAAGTTATGTGTGCGCCTTGCACATCATCATTTGGAAGCAGGAGACAACGTTTCAATCGTCATTTTTCTCTACTATTCATAACACAGGCTGCTTCTTTAGGATCTTCTAGTGGAAAAGACCTGGTGAACAAAGACAGCAACCATCCGTTTGCCACAGTAAATAAAATTATATGCGTTGTTTGTCTGATATGCTCTAAACCTAGAACTTAAGCTCCTTTTAGTTTGGGAAGATGAAGTGCCTCCCGTGTTCTTCTTTGAGCTCCTGTTCATTTTGGAAAGCAGGAATGTAGAGTCCAACTGTGCGCCATGAAATTCAGCATCTTACATCTGCAGGCAGTCCTGTAATATAAACTAACCAAAATTTAGAAAAACTCCCGAAGACCTTCGAATGAAAGACCTTGCAATTGTTACAAAGATTCTCAACCTCAAAAATGGTGTCACAGATAAGGGAGAGATGAAATAAAGGGCATTGCCAATATTTTGGATGAAGCAGGAGTTTCTGAGGTGGTGATTCCAGCAAGTCATGGGACCATGGGCTCCCAAGCTCCAGAGGAAGGATTCCCAGCTAATTTTCTGAAGTAAAATTCCATCCTGAAATGCGTTGTTGTCAAACCATCAGTTTGTTACTGTTGGGTTTGGTGATGGGTTTAACCCCGAGCGTGTGAAGAAGACATGCTAAAGAAATACCTGATCTTCCTTAATAGTGCCAGGAACATCCACCGCCTCCCCCAGCACGGCAGCTCCATCTGTGGCCAATCTTCAGAGGAAATTGATTGACAGCAGCCCTGAAGTATGGACTAATTAAATATATCATAAGTAGGTTGCAGTGAACACAAGGCAGCTTGACCCAAAAAAAAATTTTGGTTCCCAGACGTCAGCAAGATTCTTCTGTTTAGCTTTTTAATACGATCAGGGTCCAGAAGCAGTCTCCATAAATAACAGGGACATCTTTGATGCAAAACCTCGCTCCTCACAGTTTTAAAGTTGACTAACAAATATCTTTGGAGCAAGCGGACTCTAAAGGGCAGCCAAAGGCCTGTTCATGTGGGGAAATCAGCATGTGGCAAGGTAAGATGCAGGCTGAGGGAACAGTAGCTGTCTGCACTCATTCTTCAGAGGCAGAGTGGTGGCCCCTCGGGGCACGCTCGGACGGCCTCTGCCAGCACTCGCTGGGGGAGTTCACAGGGTCACTGTCCTGATACCTGCCTCGTCCTTTTGCTGGAGATTACAGCCCCTGTTCTTCCGGTGATGGAAAGGAGCACACAGCCATGCTTCCACCAGCCTCCTTCACAGCCTGCTGCGTTCAAAATTAGCAGTGCCGGCTGATTTGTGGTAACGAGCTGAGCTGCCGTTGATGGAGGCTGAAGAACTGAACCATGTTTGGGTTTGCTGCCCCAGCTAAGGGAAGAAAACTGCTGTCAGAAGAGTGGGGCAGGCGCCATAGCGACACGAAAGTCTTAAAAACATGTCTTTGTGAGTAGAGTGGAATAAGATATCACGTATTTAATGATTAAAAGCCCCTACCAAGGGAGTCAAGGCAGAGTGGTTTGTGTATTTGCAGTTTCCATAGCTGTCTGTACAGTCTCACACTAACTTCTTGGGCACATCAGCAGAAAAAAAACTCTGCACGTTGCAGTTATTCCAAAACACAGTAGAACTGTTCCTCTTTGGACACAGCAACACCATATTGAATTGCTTCATTAGTCCTCATATTCTTAACGACATTAAACAGAGCAGAACTTTGCTTGAAGAAAGGTGCGCTGCTGCAGTGCCGCTATCATTGACTTATCTACCAAAGTGGGACAACAAAACCCTTTCAGATCCTCCTGAGCATTTCCTTAGGTGCTTGCTGCATGCAATACAACCCTCCTTGTCCTTCAGATTTTGATGTGGTTCTACGAGTTTTAATACGTGTCCTTCCGAGGTCTTAGCATTGTGCTGCGTCACCTTTCCACAACAACGTGGTGTTTAGGTAAAGAGCAAAGAGGCTGAGATCCTGTTGTCAGCGCATAATAATTTGTTGAACGCTCAATAGAGAGCTAACAGAGCATCTTCAATTGCTTTGCATTTTTGAAGGAATTCAGGTATCTTAAAAGTAGCCAGAAAGCACAGTTAACTTTCAAGCAACTGTAGGTTGGGCTCACAGCCTTAACAGCTTAGACTCAGAAGTCTTTACTACTCATACATCCAAACTAAGCTGGTCATTGGCAAAAGCAGTTTTGGAATAAGTGGGGTATACACAGACAATACTGCTTTATATCCAGCCGTTATAAGTTCTCTCAGAATCCAAATCTTTGACCGTGTGTAAATAAATATACCCACCAGCAGGAACAATTAATGAGGCTGAATCCAATAACATACCATGCAATGAATACTAAGGTTGTCCACTGTAGCAACCTCACCAGTGTTGTCCTGACAAAGTTTCTACTGCACTTGGCTGGGTCTAATCAAGATGGAAGGTTTCAGGAGCTCCAGCTTCGTTGCCCTTCTCTGGACACGCTCCAGCCCCTCAATGTCCTTCTTGGAGTGAGGGCCCCCAAACTGAACCCAGGATTCGAGATGCAGCCTCACCGGTGCCAATACAGGGGGACAATCCCTGCCCTGGGCCTGCTGGCCACACTATTTCTGATACAAGCCTTATGTAAAAAAAAAACAACTCTTGCCCTAATACAAATTATTTTATGGACACCATGAATTCCTACCATGAAAGGCAGCTAGGTCTATATTAATAACAAAGAGGACAAACCTAAAGACCTGCAGCTTCTCTCAGGTCCCTCCATGCCCCATTGCTGATACTGAAGAGCAACCGTTTGTCATTTAGCACGTACGAGGACTTTAAGAGAGACACCCAGCTCTGCTGGCCTCAGCAGAGTTGTCTCACATCCTCTGCTGACATTGATGCCAAAAGCTCAGTTCCAGCACATCAGGTTGGTGTTTGTTTGATGTGCAAATACAGGAAAAAGTCCTTGGGGAAGAAAGTGACTCTGGATTTTCAGAATACTTTGTCTGTTGCACCACTTGTCTTGCTTCTGCTGCGTGTTATAACATCTGGGATCTGTACAGGCAAGGGAGCACGTGTTGGTTCCATCCTATCCTCTCTGCCCTCGAGCTACAACAAGTGCTGCTGGTCAAAAGACTCTTCTGTTGTAGGTCTACCACAGAGGGAATGTAAGTGGAAAATAGGTGGAGGAAAAAAAAAAAGAAACAAAAGAAAAATCAATGCTGCTCAGACCTCTGCCTTCTGAAATCCCCAATTCTCTTTTACATTGCGGGGCTGTTAAGTAATAAAATAGTTTCTTCCTAAGACCAATTGCATTTCATTTACCAATGTACTATTTTGGTGCATTCCTCTTAGTTTGTTTCTGACAGAATCATTTAGGTTGGCAAAGACCTTGCAGATCATCAGGTCCAACCGTTACCTCAGCACTGCCAGGGCACCACTAACCCATGTCCCTCAGCACCACATCTCCACGGCTTGGAAACCCCTCCAGGGATGGGGACTTCACCACTGTCCTGGGCAGCCTGGTCCAGAGCTTGACAACCCTTTCTTCAACTTAAAGCTCTGTACCTCCTCTCCTGAAGATGTGGAATTGCAAACTGACAAGGCTGGTTAGCGGGAGCAGAGTCAGTAATACCTCCAGGGATTAAGGGGACAATATTTATAGGCAATTTAATGTCTTCGAGTACTTTTCATTTACCAAAAAAATCTAGCAATTAGGTACTAATATAAAAAGCACTAAATATTAAATTACTAAAAGGTCATGTTTACATGTTTTGCCCACTAGTCACACAGAGAAGAAAGTTAAGCATTTGATTTCACTCTGAACTTTATGCCTTTGATAAATTTAAGATTATTGTTGCATTAAAGCCATTTTATGTCCTCAGTGGGAGTGAAGGCACTCGGCACTTGCAGGCTTGAGTCTGAAGTGAGGATGGGAGCTGTAATGTGACCACTCTTGAATCATACTGCCTAACATCGGAGAAGGATCAGGAAGACAATCCTTAGCCCTGAGCATTATATACAAATGAAATAGAGGTTATCTGGGGGCAGCATAATTCATTAAATGTTCCTTCTAAATGTAAAACACCAAATTCCCTCGACACAGCCAGCCTTTCGATCTGCCGTCTAGCTGTGACATGTAAAACGGTATTACAGGAAGAATCAACTTAAATTCAGAGAACCTCAGAAGTTCACTGTTAAAGCTCATCCTGTTTTCTCCCTACGTCTCATAACAAGCAGCCAGGAGAAACGTTAGAGATATCATAGTCCTTTGAAATAGTGTCTGATTTTAGAAGATGGGACTAGCTTCCTAGCTCGTGTCAATCAGGAGATTTACATTAACTATAATTCAATTACCCTGTAGCTCTATCAGCTGAGAATCTGATCCAGGAGCTGTAACAGCCACTTAGAAATGCATCCTTCTATAGCTTCAGCTTCTCCTTGTACATCTCTCTCTTTCACTTCAGACCAGTGCCGGGAAAAAATTCAAACAAATATTGCGATTGGATTTTTTTATGAAGACGGGATAAAGTTACATTGTGCCTGGGAAACGGTTTATTTCAAAGGAAGGTGCAAGGTGACCAGACCCTACAAAGTGCAAAAAAACCCCCTCACGACTGCAATTGTGCTACAAGACACACACCTCACCCCTGTTGCATAGACTGTGTGTTCTTCTCATCTTTGATGCTTTTATCCTTACATCAAACCCTCTCCTGATGTAAGGAAGGATTTTTTTTGTCCAGTTGGGTCAAGCAGGACACAACAGGGGAAGTGGTTTGCTTAAGGCTACGCAGAAAATGTATCAGAAGAGCATGTTTCTCATGCTGGGCTAATAACCTGGTCCCTGCCTGCCCAGTTCACCTCCTGTTGTTTAATTAATACAGGCTCTATCGATAATCTTTGGAAAGCGAGTTATTTATACTCCGGTTTAACCAACACAGAAGAGTTGAAATGTCTGCCTCGCAAGCTGACAGATGGAGGGTGCTGTATAAAGGCAACGGTTATTGATTTTAAATATACTATCTATTATGGTGCCATTCACAGGAGACCTTCCCAACGACTAGGATGATTCAAAGATGCTCCTCTCAGCTCCACCAGCACTGCCCAACATGCTGCTCACCTTCTGTGTCGTGCAAGAGAGGTGACCAAGTACCAGCGCTGCTCCCCCTCCATCCCACAGCCCCATCCACCCTCACAAAGCTGGGACCAAGTCTCAGGGTCTGAACGAAGGCTACTGCTGACCCCCGTGGCTATTAAGTTATGCCAAATAACTGTCGCTTTCAATAGAAATTGCCAACAAAACACACAGGAAAATTAAAGAAGTTAACGCTTAGGTCTTGGATAAAAGCTTTGTAGGAATCATCTCAAATGAGACTATAAAAATACTTGAGAAAAAAGGGCAAGAAAAACCTTAAAGAGAAGCACTTGCATTTCCCCCCAGTTGTGTTTTAAGATTTCCTCCTGGAAATGCTGCTGATTCACATATTCAAAAAAATAAACTCTCTGCCTATTCAGTCTCTCCCAGAGTAGGTCAGTCCTGATTCTCTGTCCGCTGAAGTAGACAGTTTTAATTCCTCTAGGTTAAGCTTAACAAACATAAAACGTTGAAACTATAAAGGAAGTGGACATCTAGGGTTCCTCAAACTCAAGAATTCATTAACTGCAGATATTAAGTCCTTTAAGATATAGCGTACACCAACAACGATGTTACAAGCGGTTACTAGAAAGATTTGGTTCCTTTTCGATCTGGCTGTGGCCATGCAAAGAGGCCACAAAGAAATCAGTAATCTGGCCACTTTCAAGCTTTTTATGACCTTAATATAATGAGATNNNTATATATATCTATATATAGATATATATATGATGCTGTTGAATTCAGAAAGCTGCATGATTTATTAAACCAGGGTCACCATTCCTGTCAGTTATATGTGATCAGATATTCTCAGTGCCCATCACTCCTTAAACATTTATTTATTGGAGGGCAAAGATGGTCTTTTAAAGGACTTCATATGCAGTTATGAGGGCACAATACCCAAGAGCTGACTTTCAGCTAGCCAGTGAAATAAGTTTCGGGCCACGTTATCAGTTGTTAAAAATCCTCGTAGCTTTTTGCTCCCGATTTACCTCAGCCCTGAGAATCTGGCCTATTATCAATGACCTTGGACCTGCCCATTTTCGGCGCAGTTTTGCTCTGGCACCCTGTAGCAACGCCAAGACGTTTTTCCCAGAAAAAATACAAAATGTTATACACCGTCTCGTGTCAGGTATTCTGTACCTCAAATGGGTGGAACAAAGCATGTTATTTCCACTTAGTGGGAAGAAACCAACATTGTTATTTCTGCTGCTCCAGTGTCAGGGGTTTTTATTTCCACTGCAGTGATTGTACAGGCTCTCGTAACCAATAAACCAACATCCACCCTCCTGAAAAAAAACCCCACAACAACAAAAAAGAAAAAAAACCCCAAACTTGGCTGGTCTGAAGCGTATTAGAGCACACAAAAGTGACTCCGGGCTGCTGCTGGAATGGAAATGTCTATTCTCCTGATAGCAGTGGGGGGATTTGAGTAAAAAAATGACATTTATCTGACACATCAGCAAGCTCTGGATTTTTTCCAGTTCTCCAGATGATGCAAACAGAAAAAACACAAAACAAAAAACAACCCAACAACAAAAACCAACAAACCAAGGAGGAGTATAGATTCCATGCTAACTTCAAAGGGGGGAAAGGAAACGGATACTGCTTGCTTATGGATTGTGTAAAATAAATGCAGCTCGGGTTTAAAGCCTCTGGACACAAGTGGTCAGATATAAAGGACCCAGATACACCAGATCAGACAAAAAAAAGAGTCATCTCTCTACAGCACTCCAAGTTTTAAGAGAATTTCCTCTGAACAGAGGACACAACATCACTTTTTTCTTCAGATTTCCTGAGAAGCACTCAGGAATGAAGTTGGGGCTCCCTGGGAACTTCTCCATCACGGAGCTGGTGTGAACACCGGTTGTGCCCCATTCCCAGCTGGCTTTTGCCACTTGTTAACCTGAGCTACCCGTGGTCCCCAGCCCTCCAAGTGACCTCCTCTTACAGCACAGCTTGGTGCTGTGACCTCCTCCAGCTCCCAACAACGAGCTTTCTGTTCCACAGCATGTGAACCTGGGCCGGGAAAACAGGGGTTAGGTTTTTATGAGGATGGGGGACTACAGAGTTGTTGCCCCTGAACACGCAGAAGGTTGGACTCTCGGTTCATCACTTCGTAGATGCAGATGGAACAATACTAACTTGTTTTAGCTGAATGTACAGTCTGTAGATTTGTTTGCTGTGGTGAGGAATAGAAGGTCTTGGGTTTATTGCTTATCAGTAGAAAAAACAGGTCTCTAATAGCCATGAAACTAAGACTCACTCATGTTTATATGGCTTTATTAACACCTGATGTGTTTTAAAATGAGGGGAAATTAGAAGATGCTGTTTTCTGGTGAAAAGGGCTGTTCTGTTATTTGTAAATGTAGTAATCTTGTCGGCTTGATAAATCAGCACAAAATGGGGGCAGAAATAGGAAAATGAGCTCTTTGGCAGGGATTTTCACCTTGGGACATGTATGTAAATGCTTCTCACAGCTTCTTTTTTAAACAAGGCTGTACTTTGCACTGTGACTTGAGAATGGACAGTATAAAGAATATTTGACAGAAAATTTTGTGTAGCGTAGCCATTGTTATAAAGTGAATTTGCTTCATAGAGGATTTTACTGAGGATGATTTATTTAAAATCACCTCAGCCCTTAAATTTGAGGCTAACACCAGCATAAGATACATGCTGTTTATATTACTAAATGCTGGGGATGCTGCTTCAAAACATCTACCAGTGCCTGCATGAAAGAACTCTATAGTTAATGTTAACCCCTAATAAACCCCTCTCACCAGTACCAGCTTAAATCTGCCTCGTTGCTGTGATCTGTCCTTACCCAGCAGTGATGAAGACGTGGCCATCCCGAGCCCCGTTTCCGAGACGGGATGAGAACGGGGACTTGGAGAAGATCTCAGGCCAGTAGTGCTGTAGCAGCTGCACTTGTCACAGCGAGCAGAAGCCGTAGCCCAGGGCAGGAAGATGCTCAGCACCCTGAAGCTGGAAGCAGAGCGAGCTGGAGCTGTGGACACGGTCGCTGGCACCGCATGGTCTCTCCAGCGCCGGCTGAGGTCACTGTGGCTCTGCACCTCCCGCTGCTTTTGGAGCAGCTTCTTGCTGCTGGAAGAGAGGAAACAGCAACAGATTTTTCTTTTTTTTCCCCTCCTCTTCTCCAGCACATATAGTTTCTAAAAATGAGGACTAACTGATGGTGGTAATTTTGATGGAGATTTACCTGTAGGCAAGACGGCAATCAAACCCACACTATTAACAGAAGGCTGATGGAGTTAATGAATATAATTGTCAACTCTACAAACTGATTCAGTCTGCCTAACAATCTATCAGTTTGTCTTTCCTCTTGCAGTTTGTCCCCATTTATATCTTGCTGTATGGTGACTGTAGGTGAATACCTAAAATCCCCATAAATACAGAATTGTTTGAGAGAGGACTGATGGATGCTTGGGAAGGAAGAGGGGATCTGCTGTACAGGGGAACTGGATTTATCACTGTTCAATTAAAAACAGTAAGTTTGGGCTAGGCAGCCGAACTAGCAGGTAATGTTACCCTATGTGTTTATCATGCTGCTTTGGGCCAAATTCAGGTCTTTTACTCGTCGGTCCAAGCCTGCAGATGACCCATCTTTAACTTAAATCACTTACAATCTGATGGATGAGATTGTGTACAGGCAGCATTGCATCTAGATGCTGGAGACAAGTGCTCTGATTGGAAGAAACATCAAAAATGCCTTCTGTTGGTCAGAACTTCTAGCCTGCCAGCCTAACTGGTGCTGCAAAGCCCACCACCTGATCTGCTGGAGATTTTCTTCCCTACAGGGAACCCCAACGGCCTGCAAGAAAGCCTTTCCATCCTCCCCACCAGTCAGGCTCAAAGGTCAGAGAGAAGGGAGTGAGCTATTAGAAGATAAGGACTGGTCAGTGGTGGGCTTGGCAGCGTTAGGTTAATGGTTGGACTCCATGTTCTTAAAGGTCTTTTCCAACCAAAATGATTCTGTGACTAAACTACTGAATAATCAGAAAAACATAATGCACAGCTCAGGCCACGGCCAAATCCAATTCAGAAGAGCCCTCTCCAAGTCAAACAGCCCTTCTAGAAGCAGTTCCTATAAGTGACCTTTTTGAGATGTATCAGAAAAAGTTTCCATCCAACTTTTGAAAGAGGTTACATAGTCTGCCTTCTTGCCAGAGCTTGACGCCAGTCCTCAGAGCTACCATCACTGAGGAGGTGAAGGACAGCACTCGGCAAGAGAGCTACCTGCCTCTCCCCTGAGGTCACACACGGGCAGGAAAACAAAAATGAGAGCACATGACGTGGCTGTAAAGGAGTGTGACGTTGAAATAATAATACATACCTTTCACAGCGGAAAGAACCCCTGTGTTTGCTGGGAAACCACTTGTGAATGCTGCCAGAGAAAGCAAGGAGCAAGAACCTGCAGAGAGAGATCAGAATTACAGTGCCAGGGTAGGAGCTGCTCTTTTTGATGCTAAGTAACAGATGTCCCTCACCTGCTCCAAGAGGAAGATCAGGTGGAATCAGATTTGCCCCAGCTGGGGTTACCTGTGAGCAAGGGAGACTCTTGGGCCAGTAAGGCTGGGGACACAGGCAAGCGTAGGTAGTCCATGGAAGTGTTTTAATAGAGGACACAAGGCTGTGACATGGACCTCCTTGAGCTGAGCTCATGGCAGAACACAAATGTAGTCACACTACGATTAGTCTGTGGATGCGCTGTGAGTGATGTGGGGGGTCGGTCTTTTCTCCCAAGTAACAAGCGACAGGCAAGAGGAAACAGCCTTGAGTTGTGCCAGGGGAGGTTTAGGTTGGACATGAGGAAAAATTCCTTCCCCAAAAGGGTTGTCAGGGGCTGTCCCAGGCTGCCCAGGGCAGTGGTGGAGTCCCCATCCCTGGAGGGGTTTCAAAGCTGTGGAGATGTGGTGCTGAGGGACATGGTTTAGTGGTGACTTGGCAGTGCTGGGTTAATGGTTGGACTCGATGATCTTAAAGGTCTCTTCCAACCAAAACGATTCTATATATTGCCTCACTGGGGGGAAAGGTGCATGTACTTGTATAATTGAGAAGATATAAGTGAGGAGACTTCTCTAAAGTGTCCTAATAAAAAGAGGTGACCAGCTGTTCTGAAATCCAGTCTCGTAGAGCTGCATGTAGGTAACATGACGTTCTGCCATCTTCCCTTCACCTACAAGTCTTTTTCAACCCACGCGTGACAACACAACATCTGTTGGTGTTCTGCCATGAATCTGCGCCCCTAAAGCCTTGTGTGCAGCAGATGGAGGAAGATTGATAACCCACTTGCTCATATTTCAGCTATTCCTGAACTAGCTCTTGCATATTGTTCGTTTCATTTAACAGAAGGGTATTTTGCATGTCCTGTCGTGCCACACCTCAAGCCTCTTTACAGCGTAAAGAATCCTCCCCCTGTCCCAAATGTTCTTAAGCTGTGTGTCACGGTCAATAGCTGATTAATACACATTGTCTGTACAACTATGAGTTTATCCTCAAGTTAGTTGGATCAGACAGGGCTTTCCAGAGACTACACCGCCACGGAATACACTTACTTCAAATTTAACGTGAAGTTTAATCAATAAAAACAGCGGCAATAGATTTGTCTCGTTCTGGTTTTTAGAAATGCCTGAGTATAAATGGCTTTCAGCTGTTCCTCAAGAGACACCTTTGTCATTTATTGGGCACGAGAATTCCTGTCCCAGGGTCACAACTCAAATTTGCCTTGCCCCGATGCTCTTGAAACGCCTGGCTGTTGGATGGAGAAGTGAGCATCATTCGGTGCCTGCGTGTCGATAGTATCTAGTTCAACAGTGTCTCTAATCTATTTGCACACGCAAATATTTAAAAACCCTGAAAATAGAAAAAAAGTACACTTAAAAAAAAAAAAAAAGGAAAAGCCTCTACTCCAAAGAGCTGCTTGTTAGGACCTTCAGCGAATGAGGCAATATCTCTCGCTCAAAAATGAAATGTTAGCTGAAAGTTGAATTAACTGAGTAATGCGACTAATTGAAGTCTTACTCATGACATAGCAAGAAACGGATTGTTTGCTTTTTTATTTTTTTATGCATATAAAGAGTGTCCAATAGGCATTTCTTAAAGGAGGTGAGAGGAAAGCAGGGGTTTTATATTCGCTGTTCAAGTCCTGTCTTGCCTGCCTGCGAGAACTAAAAACTATTTAAATTATGACATCAGAAGAGCCAAGAGCAAAAATGTCAAGTGTTTGGGAGAGAAAAGGGCTTCAGACTTGACTGTTTTGCTTTTTCAGTTTGTTTAATTTTAGTGACTAAAAAGCATTGGGAAAGAGGATGTTTTTCTTTAAAATTCAACATCCATAATACTTACATTATGGTGTGAAAGCTGCGCTAGATGAGTGATATCTTGGCAGATCTCCCAGGGGCTTAAGTGGGGCAGGATTTTACCCATTGTTTTTAAAGCAAACAAGTATAGAGGGAAAAAAAAACAAAAAAACAACAAACAAGAAAAATATTCACATTTTTCATTGTAATAAAGAAATAAAAAGAGCACCAGCTTCACTTAAAAAAAAATAATCTTTGGTCGATCAGCCTTTCACAGAAGTTTTGACAGATCAGCTGGGTCAGGTTTGTTGTCTGAAAATATCTGCCCTAAATATAATTCAGAAATAAAAGGAGGTTTGGGGGGGTTGACTCAGTAATTTTACCTGGAGGATTTACTAAAATTCACAACCTGAAGTAGCAGCTCAAATTTAGACACGTGCATAGTACCTTGGCAGACAAGATCCTTTCTTCTTCTTTTTAATTCTTATTTAGTGGCTTTTATGTGACGCCATTATCTCAGCATAGACAGAATGAATATAAACTGTAAATTCTCCTTTTTGTTGAGACATTTAAGCCTTTTCTGGATAAAACACCAGCAAATGTGATACTAATTAAGAAATAATCCTGTACAATAGTCAAAGGCGTTAGATCTTTATGAGTAAGAGGAGTTTCTCCACTTTTTTAATGTTTAAATCTGTGGTAGGCATCGGATAATGTTCTTAATTTGTTACTTTTTAGCACAAGATCAGAGCGCATTATAAATTAACCTTGATTTGAACAATGCACGTCCTTCCCATTCTCCAGGCCCGGGGTTTTTGGAAGTCGTCAGTAACCTTTGGGTGGGTGTGTAAAGCAAGCTGTGCTCCCTCTGTGACCAAAATGCAATATAAGTACATTTTCACAGTCGCTAATTTAAGTGTAAATGCTTTTAATCTTAAAATCTAGTGTGAAATGCCGGACTTCACCTTCCAAACGTGCTCGGGTACTAGGATGTTTGAGCTTAAAACAGGCTTTAGGCAGATTTCAGACATTCTAGTCTGCTTTTGAATTGAGCCCATAATGTTTCTGCCCTGTTTTTCCTATGGCTTTCAGTTAAAACTGATTTTCTTCCAAAATATGGGCAAAAGCATTAATTGCTAAGGGCGGTAGTAGCAGTGGCAATATATGACACTCAGTGGGATTGAAAAAAAAACAGGCTCTGTAAATGCAATGCTTTATTCAACTACTTTATATATATAGTAGTATATATATCTACTTCATATATATAACAGTTTATATAACTATTATACATGTATAACAGTATATATAACTATTA
>VZZY01016157.1:12875-23237 GCA_013400335.1 Eurystomus gularis
GGGGGGGGGGGGGGGGGGGGGGGGGGGTGGGGGGGGGGGGGGGGGGGGGGTGGGGGGGGGGTGGGTGGGGGGGGGGGGGGGTCCCAAGGGGTCTGGACTAGAGCATTTGGGATCCCATGGGGCTGGGACAGGCTATACAGGCATCCTGCAGGGATTGACCGGTGTATGGGGGGGTCCCAGGGGGCCAGGCACAGCCCCCACCTCATGGCATCCGCCATCCTGGCCCAGCTCTGTGGCTCCGGAGATGCCGCTGGAGAAGGAGAGCGGATCCCGGCGGCGAGAGCGGGACCTTTCACCTTCCCAGTGGGACTGGGACTGTCAGGCCACACGGCGCCGGCTGGAAGAGCTCTATTTCCATGAGCAGGACAGCGCCAACTCCGACGACATCCGCAACTTCTGGGCCTTCTTCGAACGACTCCGACGGTTCCAGAGCCGGAAAAGTGAGGGGAAAGCAGGCGGGGAACGCGCAGAGCCCGCGCCCGCCACCACCGGCCTTGATCTCCCACCTTGCTACGACCCCCGCTACCGCATCAACCTCGCGGTGCCGAGCGGCAGCAGGCGCTGGGAAGATGCCAGAATCCCACGGGAATGCCTCTCCCAGTTCCGCGCTGCTTTCCTGCACTACTTGGACTTCAACCAGAAGCAAAACTTCGCCAAGCTGGCCAAAATCCAGCGGGAACGGGCGGCGCTTCCCATCGCCCAGTACCGGGAGCGGCTCCTGCGCGCCGTGGCCGAGCACCAGGTCGTGGTGGTCGCTGGTGACACCGGCTGCGGCAAATCCACGCAGGTGCCGCAGTTCTTGCTGGCAGCCGGTTACAGCCACGTGGCTTGTAGCCAACCTCGCCGCATTGCCTGCGTCTCGCTGGCCAAGCGCGTGGCGGTCGAGAGCCTCCAGCAGTATGGCAACCAGGTGAGGCCTGAGGGGCTGCCAGGGTGAGGGGGAAACTGGGAAGCGCTGAGGGCTGTTACTGGGAGTTCCTGGGGGAAGGAAACCGGTTTAGGTGGAACTGGGAAATGCTGGGGGCTGTTACTGGGAGTTTCTGGGGGAAGGCAACTGGTTTAGGGGGAGCTGGGAGCTGTTTGGGGCTGTTAGTGGGAGGTACTGGGGAAAGGAAAGTGGTTTAGGGGGAACTGGGAGCAGTTGGGTACTGTTACTGGGAGGCACTGGGGAAAGGGAACTGGTTTAGGGGGAACTGGGAAGTGTTGGGGGCTGATACTGGGAGGTACTGGGGGAAGGCGACTGGTTTAGGGGGAACTGGGAGGTGTTGGGGGCTGATACTTGGAGCTGTTGATTTGATCCAACTTTATTTGACTTTATTCATCTTCTTTCCATTTCATTTGACTTTGACTTTATTCAACTTTATTTGACTTGGATCTTCTTGGCCGGCCCTCGTTGGCCCTTGTTGGCCCTCCTTTGCCATCTTCTCTTTACTTCCTTCCTTCAACTTCCTTTCTTCAACTTTCTCGGCCTTCCTTCAACTTTTTCCTTCAGCTTCCTTGGGCTTCCTTCCTTGGACTTCTTCTTTTGACTTTCCTGGATTTACTTTCTTGGATTTGTTTGTCGTCGGTCTTTGTCGGTTGTCCTCGGACCTCCTTGGACCTCCTCCAACCTAATTTGCCTTCATTGGCCTTTCTCCTATCCTCCCCCCTTCCTGCCACAGGTGGGCTACCAGATCCGCTTCGAGAGCAGCCGCTCGCTGGCCACGCGGATCCTCTTCCTGACCGAGGGGCTGCTGCTGCGGCAGGTGCAGCGGGAGCCGACGCTGCCGGGCTACCGCGTCCTCATCGCCGATGAGGTCCACGAGCGGCACCTCCACGGTGACTTCCTCCTGGGCGTCCTGCGCCGCCTCCTGCCCGCCCGCCCCGACCTCAAGCTGGTGCTGATGTCGGCCACCATCAACATCCGCCTCTTCTCCCAGTATTTCGGGGGAGCTCCGGTGCTGCAGGTGCCGGGAAGGATCTTCCCCATCTCGGTGAGGACGGGGAGGGGGCGGATTTTGGGGGACGAAGCGTGGAGAAAAATAGTTTGGGTTGGAAGAGGCCTTGGAGATCATCGAGTCCGACCATTGAGCTGGCACTACTGGGACACCACCAAACCATGTCTCTCAGCACCACATCTCCAGGGCTTTGAAACCTCTCCAGGGATGGGGACTCCACCACTGCCCTGGGCAGGCTCTTCCAACCCTTGCCATGAAGAAATTTCTCCTCATGTCCAACCTCAACCTCACCTGGGGTAACTTGAGGCTGTTTCCTCCTGTCCTATCACTTGGGGACAAGAGATCTCACCTCCCACCTCACCACAAATGCCTCTTGAGGTTGTGGTGAGCCTGTCCTGAGCCTTCTTTTCTCCAGGCTGACCCCACCCAGGTCCCTCAGCTGCTCCTCACAAGTTCTCCAGAGCCTTCTCCTTGATCTCTCCAGACCCTTCCCCAGCCTTGTTGCCCTTCTCCACGTGAGGGCCACGCTCCTGCCCCTCGAGGTCCTTCTTGGAGTGAGGGGCCCAAAACTGACCCCAGGATTCAAGGAGCAGCCTCCCCAGTGCCCAGTCCAGGGGGACAATCCCTGCCTTGGTCCTGCTGGCCACACTGATGCTGATCCAAGCCAGGATGCTGGTGGCCTTGGCCACCTGGCACACACTGGCTTATCTCCAGCTGCTGTTGACCAACACCCCAGGTCCCTTTCTGCTGGACAGCTTTCCAGCCGCTCTGCCCCAGCCTGGAGCCTTCAGGTGGTTGTTGTGACCCAAGTTCAGGACCTTTGGCTGTGGTGACCCTCATCCTATTGGCCTCAACCCATCGATCCAGCCTGGCCAAGTCCCTGGAGACAACATCCTCCATCTCTTCTCCCACAGGTCATCTACCAGCCCATCCCTAAGGAAGAAGCTACCACAGCGGGGAAATGGGGGAAATCGGAGCGCCTGGACCCCCTCCCGTACCTGTGTGTCCTCCAAGCCATTGACCACAAGTACCCACCGGAGGAGCGTGGGGACCTGCTGGTCTTCCTCAGTGGGGTGGCCGAGATTGGCGCCGTGCTGGAGGCAGCCCAGGCGTACGCTGCGCGGACCCAGCGCTGGATTGTGCTCCCCCTGCACAGCACCCTCTCCGTGGCCGAGCAGGACAAGGTGGGTCTGGCCTTGGAGTGGGGTTCATCTGACTTCAGGGTGTCGTAGAGTGAAGGGTCCCACAGCTCGGCTTGGCCACGCCCTGGTTGTTGGTGCTTCTGGGGTGCAGCCACTTTTGTAGGTGCTGGAGCATGTCCAGAGAAGGGCAACAAAGCTAGGGAAGGGTCTGGAGAACATGGAGAAGGGTCTGGAGAACTTGTGAGGAGCAGCTGAGGGACCTGGGGGGAAGTCAGCCTGGAGAAAAGGAGAGTCAGGGGAGACCTTCTCGCTCTTGACAACTCTCTGAAAGGAGGTTGGAGCCAGGTGGAGGGGGAGATTTCTTGTCCCCAAGTGGTGGGACAAGAGGAACCAGCCTGAAGTTGGGCAAGGGGAAGTTGAAGTTGGACATGAAGAGAAATTCCTTCGTGGCAAGGGTTGGAAGAAGGGCCGTGGTAGAGACCCCGTCCTTGGATGGGTTTCAAAGCCATGGAGATGTGGTGCTGAGGGACATGGTTTAGTGGTGACCTGGCAGTACTGGGGGAACAGTGGGACTCCCAAAGTCTCTTCTAACCCAAAGGATTCCATGATTGTGATGCTCTGGAGGTTTTCTCCGCTTTGGAGCCACCTGTGATGCTGTAGGACCATCGCTTCTCCTTCCCCAGGTGTTCGACATGCCCCCTCCTGGTGTCCGTAAGTGCATCCTCTCCACTAACATCGCTGAGACCTCGGTGACCATCGACGGCGTGCGCTTCGTCCTGGATTCTGGTAAAAACTCCTCTTCCATGTCCCTCTCCACTGGGTAGGAAACCTTCTCCCTTCCTCCTGCGCCACCTCAACGTTCTCTTTCTCTCCCATCCCACCTCGACCTTGTCCTTCCATCCTGCCCTGCCTTGACCTTCTCTTTCCATTCTACCCCATCTCGACCTTTTCCATCCCTCCCTCCCCACCTCAACCTTCTACTTCCTCCTTTTCCTTCTGCCCCACCTCCACCTTTCTCCTTCCCTCCCATCCCACCTCAATCTTCTCCTTCTCTCCTTCCCTCCCATCACACCTTGACCTTCTTCTTCCCTCCTGCCCCACCTTGACCTTCTCCTTCCTGCCTTCCTTCCCACCGCTCCTCAATCTTCTCCTTCCCTCCTGCCCCTCCTTGACCTTCTCCTTCCGTCCTGCCCCACCTCGACCTTCGTCTCTCCCTCCTCACATCGACCTTCTCCTTCCCTCTGTCCCTCCCTCCTTCCCTCCCTTCTTCCTCTGTCCAGGGAAGGTCAAGGAGATGAGCTACGACCCTCAAGGCAAGCTCCAGCGGCTCCAGGAGTTCTGGATCAGCCGGGCAAGCGCCGAGCAGCGGAAGGGCCGTGCCGGCAGGACCGGCCCTGGCGTCTGCTACCGGCTTTACGCTGAGTCCGACTACGACGCCTTTTCCCCGTACCCCGTGCCGGAGATCCAGCGGGTCGCGCTTGACGCTCTGGTGCTCCAGGTAAAGTTCTGGATCCTCTTGCTTCTGTCAGGAGAGATTTGTGGAGATCTTGGGGGGAATCATGGCTGGGTGGGTGCGAGACTCGGCTGCGGCTTGAGCATCGGCGGGGTGGTGGCTCTTGAGGTGACTTCTGGGCTCACCAGGAGCTTGTTCTCCACGTGCTCTTCTCTCAGCTGAAGAGCATGGGGCTGGGTGACCCCCGGACCTTCCCCTTCTTGGAGCCCCCTCCCTTGTCCAGCCTGGAGATGGCCATGCGGTACCTGAAGGCCCAGGGAGCCCTGGACGAGGCCGAGGAGCTGACACCCATCGGGACCCTCCTGGCCCAGCTGCCGGTGGATGTGGTGGTGGGTGAGTGATTCCAAACACCCCTTGGAACGGCGCGAGGAGCCCAGGGCGGGGTCTCCACCACCTTCGCTGCCCACCCCACCCTCTCCACGCAGGCAAGATGCTGGTGCTGGGCGCTCTCTTCGGCCTGGCTGAGCCCATCCTGAGCGTGGCGGCCGTGCTGAGCGTGCCTTCCCCGTTCCTGCGACCTGCACATCCCGACCCTGACCGTGCCGCCGCCCGGCGGCCCCTCGAGAGCCCCCACGGAGACCCCCTCACGCTGCTCAACCTCTTCAACCAGTGGGTCCAGGTGGGATTCCCAATGGAGATGGGACGTGTTTGGGGTGGGATGGGACCTGTCTGGGGGGTGCTGGGGGCGGGTTTCGGGGTGCGGAGGGAGCTGAGCCACGGCTGTGCCCGGAGCAGGTGAAGTCGGAGCGGGGCGGCAACTCTCGGAAGTGGTGCCGGCGGCGAGGGTTGGAAGAGCACCGACTTTACGAGGCCACCAACCTGCGGCGCCAGTTCCAGGTGAGCGCGGCAGGATCCAGCCCTTGGTCCAGGGCAGGGCAGAATTGATCCCCCCCACACCCCCAAACTCCCCATCTCCTGCCCTTGAGGGGCGCAGCCGCCACATCTCCATCTCTCCAGGAGCTTCTCCGGGACCACCGGCTGCTGGAGGAAGCGTCCAACCAACCCAGCGACAGCTACAGCCGGCAGAGCCGGCACCGGGAGCGCCGGGAGCTGCGCCAGCTCTGGCGTTCCCATGCCAAGGCCGAAGGTCGGAAGCGCAAAGTGCTGCGGCTGCAGGACGGAGCTGATGCTTCCTCCGGCGAGGAGGAGGAGAAGGACGGAGGCACCCGTAGGAAGGGGGAGAGCTCCATTGATATCCAGGTGACCTTTGCACCTACCTTCTCTCTTGGGTGGCAGGATCTGGCCGGCCGGTCCCCTGACACCTCCTCCATCTCTGCAGGACGTCAAGTTCAAGCTCCGCCACGACGTGGCCAAGCTCCAGGCTGTCTCCAGCTCCGTCCTCTCCTCCTCGCAGTTTACCCTGCTCAAGCTGGTGCTGTGCAGGGGCCTTTACCCGCAGCTCGCCCTGCCCGACCACCTCAACAGCGGCCGCAAGGACTCTGACCAGGTCCATGGCCACCCCATGCCCCGTTCCCCCGCCCTGGGCGCGGTTCCTGGCAGCTCCTTGACGCTTGTTTTACTCCGGCTGCAGATTTTTCACACCAAAACCAAGCAGGGCGTTGTGCTTCATCCCACCTCTGTCTTCGCTACCAGCCCGGAGCTGCTCCACGCCAAGGAGGGGCCTGAGCGTGGTGGGACCAAAGGTGGGACAATTCCCAGAGCAATTATCTCTGGTTCTCCCCCTGTTCCCAGTGGATTCCGGGGTGCCAGGTTGCGCTCTGATGCCCCTTCCTGCCTCCGCAGACCCTGCCGAGGGGCTGAGCCACCACCATCAGCTCCTGGCCTTTGTCTCGCTGCTGGAGACCAACAAACCCTACCTGGTGAACTGCGTCCGGGTTCCAGCCCTCCCGGTGAGCTCTTCACTCCCCTCCTCTTCCTCTTTGCGCCCTCCGGTAGCTTCCATCCGCCCCAGCCCAACCACCTGTTGGCTGCTCCAGGTTCTCCTGCTCTTCTCCCGTTCGTTGGACACCAGCGCGGACTGTGCCCGGCTGGTCGCCGACGGTTGGCTGGATATCGTCATCCCCGACGCAGACTCTGCCCTGCGCCTGCTCTCCATGGCCCTGCAGCTTCGCACTGCTTGGGAAAAACTCCTCCACCAGCTGCTGGAAGGTCGCGGAGAAGACTCGGGCCGTCGGCCGAGCTCCCGGGATGTCTCCGCGCTCACCCAAGGGCTGCTGGAGTTCCTGCAGATGGAGGTGATGTGGCCGTGACTGTGGCGTGAGATGGTTTGGAGGCATCTCTGGTGCCTCGCTTTGGGTGGGAGGGTGAGGAAGGAGGGTGGGGGGGAACTGGTGGGGCCTCCACAACGTCCCTGCATCCTCCTGCAGGTGCCGTACCGGCTGCGCCAGCTCACCGGCCTGGAGAAACAGAACCTCTACGTGGGTCCCCAAACCATGGCTGCTGCTCCCCGGCTGCCGGGGCTCTTCCAGGGCATGGAGATGAAGCCCGATGAGGTGAAAGGTGGCCACAAGGTCACCGAGTTCCTCACCTACAACTGCCTAGCTGTGAGTACCCGCCTCTCCCTCCCTTTCCGCTCCACTTGTCTCCCACCCCAAGGGTGTCCTAATGTCCCTTCCATGTCCTGCAGACGGACACGGACCTTTACAGTGACTGCCTGCGGAGCTTCTGGACGTGTCCCTACTGCGACCTCCACATGCCTTTCACACCCTTGGAGCGCATGTGCCATGAAAGCGCTTGCCGGCCCCCCGAGGGTGAGTTTGGAGGTGACCGTAAATTGGGGGAGATGTTGATCTGGTGGGTTGGAGGCTCTCCAGGGGGATCTGAGGCTCTCCAGAGTTTGGAGATGACACCAAGTTGGGCAGGATGTTGATCTGGGGAGTTGGAGGCTCTACAGAAGGATCTGTGGCTCTCCAGAGGCATCTGGTCAGGCTGGAGCGATGCACTGAAGCCAATGGGATGAAGGTCACCAAGACCAAGGATCCTGAACTTGGGTCACAACAACCACCTGAAGGCTCCAGGCTGGGGCAGAGCGGCTGGAAAGCTGTCCAGCAGAAAGGGACCTGGGGTGTTGGTCAACAGCAGCTGGAGATAAGCCAGTGTGTGCCAGGTGGCCAAGGCCACCAGCATCCTGGCTTGGATCAGCATCAGTGTGGCCAGCAGGACCAAGGCAGGGATTGTCCCCCTGGACTGGGCACTGGGGAGGCTGCTCCTTGAATCCTGGGGTCAGTTTTGGGCCCCTCACTCCAAGAAGGACCTTGAGGGGCTGGAGCATGGCCAGAGAAGGGCAATGAAGCTGGGGGAGGCTCTGGAGAACTTGTGAGGAGCGGCTGAGGGACCTGGGGGTGTTGGGCCTGGAGAAAAGGATGCTCAGGAGAGACCTTCTTGCTCTCGACAACTTCCTGAAAGGTGGGGGGTGAGATCTCTTGTCCCCAAGCGATGCAACAAGAAGAACCATCCTCAAGTTGGGCCAGGGGAGGTTGAGGTTGGACACAATTTCTTCATGGCAAGGGTTGGAAGCGTCTGCCCAGGGCAGTGGTGGAGTCCCCATCTCTGGGGGGGTGTCAAAGCCCTGGGGATGTGGTGCTGAGGGACATGGGTTAGTGGTGGGTTTGGCAGAGTTGGGTTGATGGTTGGACTCGATGATCTTGAAGCTCTTTTCCAACCTGAATGACTCTGGATTTCCTGGGGGGAGCCCAGGTGGCATCTCCTCCATGGTCAACTAAGGAGAGTGGCGGTGGTCAACCTGGTTATGTTTGTAGGAGACGCCACCAAGAGCCACATTTTGGGGATGCACTTTGAGGAAGAAAAGGGTCTTCCATGACCTTGCTTTCCTTCTGAACCCTGTTTTCCCACAGGCCCCCCAGAAGAAGCCACCGAAAGCTCCTCCAAACCCTCGGCCCTTCACCGGTCCTACCACTGCGACCTTTGCCAGCAGGACTTCACCTTCACCCCCACTGAGATCCTCCGGCACAAGAAGCAGCACCAGTGACTATGCCACCAGGGTTCTCCCGCGGCCCCAGGGAGAAGCAGGAGACCTCCGTGATGGGGGGACACCCTCCCTACGCTGCTACCTCCATTTTGGGGTGAATCTGGCTGGATCCTGAGAAGGTTTTGGGGCTTCTGTTGGCTCCTTCAGCTCCTTGATGATGTTCAGCCTGGGGCAAAACTCCCTTTTTTTGAAAAATCCCTTGTAAATACAGAGCCTTTTGGAGAAAGTGTTGGCCCAGGGTGCTGCTGGAAGCTGAGGTTCTCCTGCCCTGTTCAGGTCCACACCCTGCAGAGGGAGCTGGGTTGGGGGCTGCAGGACAAGGGGTGTTTGAGGGGGTCTTGGGGACACCTTTGGGGTCTCAAGGATGGCTCTGGTGTTTCAGGGGATGTCTGTGGGGGTCCTGAGGACATCTTTTGGGCCTCAGGGATGTTTTGGGGCATCTCAGGAATCTTTGTGGGAGTCTTGGGGATGTTGGTGGGGGTCCCAGGGACATCTCTGGGGTCCTGAGGACATTTTGGGGAGTCTCAGGGACATCCTTGGAGTCTTGGGGACATTGGTGGGGGGTCTCAGGAATGTTTGTGGGAGTCTTGATGGCATCTCCAGGATCTTAGGGTCGTCTTTGGGGTCTCAGGGATGTTTTGTGGGGGTCTTGGGGACATTTCAGGGGGGGTCTCAGGGTCACATGAGGGTCTTGGGACATTTCTGGGGGGCTCAGGGACATATCTGAGCTCTCAGGGATGTTTGTGAGGCTCTCGGGGACTTTTGTGAAGGGTCCTGGGGACATCTCCAGGGTCTTTAGTATCTCAGGAACGTCCTTGGGGTTTTGGGGACCATTGTGGGGGTTCTTAGAGATGTTTGGTGGGATCTCAGGGATGTTTGTGGGGGTCTCAGGGATGTCGTTGGGATCTCAGGGATGTTCTTTGGGGTCTTGCAGAAATCTCCTGCCTGTGATGCTGCCTGGAGCAGCACGACCAGCGTGTGGCACTCCTCCACCAGCCTCATCCTCGCCTCTTCTCCATCCCTGCCCGTATCCCATGGCAAAAGCATCAGGAGGAGCCTTTACCACCCCTAGGACTCAAAAAATCCCCTAAAATCCACCCCAAAACGTGACCAAACGTCCCTTGGGAGGCCACTCGCTCCCAGCGCGCTGTGGTCGCATCCTCATGGTCCTCACTCCAGGAATCCTGCCGGTTTCTGGCCTCAAAAACCTCTGGAAAAAGGCAAATCCGGCAGCAAATCCCAACTTGTCGGTTGGGAGCAGCCTGACCAGCGGGTTGTTAACGGGGCCGCCTCTAATTAAAGCCCTCTGATGGCGGGTTCAGGTCCGCGGCGCGATGGGGTTTGGTCACCGGGCGAAGAAAAGCCTCAAAAACAGGGGTTTGAGAGTGACGGGTCCTGGGATTTGAGGTTTGGGGTTTTTTTTCCTGTGAGGAATTAAAGGGCATCAGGGCTCGGGGCTGCCCTAAAGAACCATCGGTGGGGCCTGGACCATGGGGGTGGAGGGGAAGGGAAAAGGAAAAGGGAAAAGAAAAAAGGAGAAAAGGAAATGTAAAAAGGGAAAAGGCAAAAGGGAAAGGGAGAAGGGAAAAGGAAATGGGAAAGGGGAAAAGGAAAAAGGAAAAGGAAAGGGAAAAGGAAGTGGAAGAGGAAAAACGGAAAAGGAAGAAAGGAGAAGGGAAAAGGAAATGGGAAAAGGGAAAAGGGAGAAAGGAGAAGGGAAAAGGAAAAGAGGGAAAACAAAAAGGAAAAGGAAATGGGAAGGGGGAATAGAAATCTTTGTTGCCATGGCGACGAGCAGGCGGGAGATGCTCCCGCCAGGAA